>OY992880.1:57181203-57333703 GCA_963921405.1 Cepaea hortensis | reverse complement strand
AGCTATGTAATGTCATATCAGGATGATGCTGCGCGAGTCGCCAGGTCAAACTGTTCCAGACTTCCAGCACGCGCTGAGAAGAGGAAGGAAGTAGAAGGCCAGTATCGTGATCGATTATACCCAAGAGTCGTTATCATTGGAAGAAGTAATGAGAAACACCCAGTCCAACAGGCAGGGGTTTGGACAGGGTAATGTCCGCTGATGATACAGCGCCTTGGCCAGAGAATGCACAGGCATGGTGGTCAAGGAATTCCGTGAAGTGGAGGACACGAGAGTGCAACAGTTGTTGCTAAACCAGTGGGTGTCCTGGGCGAGGGCCCTAACACGGAACGACATATAGCACTTGGTAGTTTTAAGACCCAGTTTCATTGCTGTCCCATTTACTATCATGAGTTGCTAATCTTGAGAGATGGAGAGAGTAGGAATATTTAACGTGTCCGCTGTGTCGAGAGAAGCAGATTCTCTAATAGTAATACGTATTGGTCGTGTGTAAGGTAGTCCTGGGCTAAAACAGATTCACGTGGTACCACAATACAGTACTCACTGAGTTTACAGCTAAAGCTGCATCGCGACTACTAACAAAAAAGAAAACCACAGCAAAGACTGAGTCAATCTACTTCCTCAAATATGTGCATTAAGCAGAAGGAAAAACCATGAATGCCGAGAAACTGCGATCCATCCTGGGTAGTGAAAAAAAATATATATGGGATGGCAGTAGATCTGCAAAACCGAGAAAAATACTCTCACATAATGTGACATTCTCAAAGATGACCAGATATCACTGTGTACTCGTCAACTCGCCACTAAAGATGATCAAGCTGACCTGTCCCTGTGAATCTAGAAGCAGCACAGTTTCCAGATGGCAAAGCAAAGCGACCTGGTCGCTAATATGAGACAAGAGGAGTGAGACTATACGCCACAGAGGTAGACACAAGAGGTACAATTACAATTCCATGAACGATGTGGTGTAACAACTTCAACTGAAAGGACACTGGGGAACTCGGCCACTTCCATGACTTGGTGAGACTGCTAAAAACCCTCGTGCTGGCTTTGGAACAACAGCAACGAACAGTGGAACAAATCGGTGCAGTAAGATGGCCCGTGGCTCTGCCTTCTGCTAATCAGATTCTCATAACTCCAACAAACAAAACAACCTGTACTGTCTTGTGCCAACGCAGCCAACGGCCATGTCAAGCAAAGAAGGTGCACCTACAGCCATAGACCCTGCGGCGTGGAGGACACTTTTAAACGAATGGGACACCGGAGGCAGAAATATCCGAAATCCGACCACGGCATCCAATCCAAGGCAGCAGAGGTATCTCTCATGACAAAACAATGCGCTAGACCAGTGGTTCTCAACCGGTGGAGAATTCCCCCTACCCCCTCAACCAGGGGGGAATTTTAGGGTTTCCAGGGGGGAATTAAGATTATTTCAAGATAGCATTAATACAAGAACCAGTTACTTGATACTGTTTTTGCCTCTAAATTTTACGGTTCTGTACTTCACGCCCTAATGAAATTCGTTTATAACGTAAGTAGACCCGCAAATCACGTTGTATGTAGATGTCTAGATTTGTTCTAGTATGTGTTATTAAATTTAGCTTCCATTTTTATGTATACTGTGAAAGGGTGGGGGGCATTTATAGGGAGGAAATTCAAAAAGGGGGGGGGGGGTGACGTTCTGAATATATCATAAAGGGGGTCAAGGGCCAAAAAAGGTTGAGAATCACTGCGCTAGACGGACTGAGTTTGAAATAAGCCGACAGATAGTTATTGGGTTTGAAGTACGCGACGGTAAGCTGAGGGTCTCTTTATAGAGACAATGACTAAGGCCAGTATAGCCAATGCGAAGAAGGTAAGCAATGGCAGACTACCTTCCTTACAAATGCACACAAAACTAATAGCACTAAAACAAAAAAAGAACAAAACATGGTGTGAGACTTTTTTATGTTATGGGTGATAAGGTCTGAATAGGTCAAGCCACTGGTTGATGCGTGCTGTTAAATAGACAATATCCTGTAAATTTGTACAGCTTTACATAATTCAGATTCGTCTCTGACCTATGCTCTATTATCTGGTCTGTTCTTCCATGTCCACTCCTTCCCCATCTTCTAAAAGAGTATCAAAGAAAATCTGTGAATTTATTTTCCTTTACCGCGTGCCTACAGCTAAAACACTTCCCTGATTTTTTTTTGATTTTTTTTTAGCGATGCCCCAAATATGGACAAACTCAGCAAACAAATTAAAGTTTTGAGAACACGCATCTTTCCTCTGGCAACATACGCATGTGAGTTATGGGGTATTTCGAAATACTAAAGAAGAAATTCGGGACTTTTCAACATACACATTACAGAAACGTTTCAATAACATCGTGGATCAAGAAGAATACAAATACCGACATCTACAAGATCTAAATATGGAAGACAACAGCAATAGCGAACGAAAGAAGAAGAACAACTGCAATAAAAATTATCTTGTTTCGGAAACTAGAAGTACTTTGGCCATATTAAACGTCACCTTGGTTTGGAAAGAGCAGCAATGAAAGGCGTGGTTCCTGGACAAGGAAGTTGGGATCGACAAAAACGAAGATGGACACAGAACACGGAAGACACGCCGGGGATGGAGGTGCATAAGGCAGGGGAACTGGCAAAGGATCACCCGTCCGTTCGTGGTATTCTTTGCTTTTCTCCCACATACACCACATTTCCACTGCCACGAGATGTTTCGCAGCTTGTCTTCGTATTGTCCATGTGGATTCCTAGAATGTCATGGCAAGAGGATGGACAATCTGTTCAGCGACATTCTGCCAAGGGCTTGCAACACGATCGACGCTCTTGAGTGTGTACATTCCTGCATATCTATTGTCGAGCCCCAGGTGGGAGATGCCTCTGTCCCCGATACACACTTGTCGTTAAGTTTAGGAAAGGGTGATGTCTAAGCTTACAATGCAAGGCCAGATGTGTTGCTGTGTCTGTGTCGTATCTGTGTTTGTTTAGTGTACGCTTGAGATTGTATTTTTGGTTGTATGCTTTCATCGGCAGCTGATCTTGTTCCATTCTCATCAAATGTCTAAACCACTTTATGTGTTGTCTGTCAAGAAATTCGATGTTATGCCCAGTGCATTTATGATGTCGTCATCTACCTCTTATCTGCCCTAATTGTCTTCATGTACACCGTAAACGTGTCAATCAATCAATATTTAATTATCAACGAATTAACGATCCCAAGAGCCTCATGTGTTTCGAACATTCTTCAATAATACTAAACACCTTATCTTATACTGTAGCATTTTAACTGCCCGGCCACACGAGCTACTTTTACTGCATCCTACAGTCTTCGCACATTTCACATTAATGCACCAACTTCTGAAAGCACTTATGCGATTTGCAAACGGCTTTATTTTCTCTGTTTGGTATTCATTAAATGTTGTCTTCACATCTGCGATAATGGTTTTTCTGGTCCTGGCTAGCAAGTTTCCCGTTTGGTCTAAATTCCTGGTAAGAGTACGTTCTCCCAACCATATTAAAGTCTCCCTCTCCCCACAGCAGACGACGAGGCCCATATTTTCACCAGCTATGTTTCTCCAAGCCGGTCTCTCTGGCTGTGGGGTTACAACACTTTCTCTCTGTAATCCCGTTTATCACGCAGAGTCTCGCAGCGGAGCGAGAACTGAGGTGGTTCGACCCCCGCTCGTGACTTGCGGATACTGAGCCGGCCGCTCAGAAAGCAATGGCAAACTACTGAGCGTAATCTTGCCAAGAGATCAACAGACAGCTGAAAGATGCTGCTGTTGACAGCTAAGTCCTGTAAAAGGATACGCAAAACATTTTAACATGTTTCTCCAAACCTAGAGTTTCCACAATTGGCAGGGTTGATCCCCCTTCCCCATAATTCTGCGACACGAACGACTCATTCAAGTAAATTGGATAATTAATTTCTCTGGAAATGTAAAAGCGTCCACGCAATTCTTTCTTCTCCTTTTCTCTCTCATCTATTTTTATTCTTATTTTCAGTCACTAGTCTCCTTCATCCCCCTTCTATTCCTTCTCCCTCCTCCTACTTCTTCTTCTGCCTCCTACTGCTACTTTTTCCTCGCTCCTTTAATGAAAGGAGCGCGTCACGCTTAACTGTCATCATGTGGTGGGCTGCTCTGTATTGTTTCGTCAAGCTGTTGGCTCAGTCCATCCTACATTGACAAGCATTTTTTCGGGTTTGTTTTCTCTGGCCTTTGACTGTCCCGAACATGACAGCAGATTTGTTTTTCTCATCGTCTGGTTCCTATCCCTTGATCTGTCCGACATGGGAGGCCCTACCAGCAGCTGCACTGCCGCAGGCATAGCTCTTGAGCTCACACGTAAACCCCTTTTCCACTACAAGGTGAAGACACATCAGAGGGGACACTTAGTTGTGTATCTCTTTAACTTAACAGATTCTGTGCAAACAAAAGGTAGGTTTGGAACAAACAAAACTGAAAGACGGAAAATGTGAAGTAAGGGCGAGTCACAGTTATGGTGTGAAAGTTGTTATTGCAAACATGTTGTATGAGAACATTTCGATGATATATAAGCCCATGGCAGTTACAGGAAGTAGCTAGAGATGATTAATCATCCCATGGCACTTAATCAGTTAAAGGTCAGTATTCCCGACCTAGGCATAAATCGGTGCCAGGTTTACTTCCTCTAGCCCAGTGGTTCTCAACCTTTTTTGGCCAGTGCGCCCCCCCCTTTCACCATATTTTCAGAATGTCACCCCCCCCCCCCTTTCGTATTTCCTAAATAAAAATTTGGTCCGTGCCCCCCTTCATCATACTGTCACAACGTCATCCCCCCTTTCGTATTTCCTACCTAAAATCCCCACCCCCTCCCGTTCCTGCCCCTTCACAGTATACGTAAGAATGGTAGCACATACCAAAAACAAGTCTAAACGTCCACATAAAACGTGATTTGTGGGTCTACTTACTTTATAAAATGAATTTTAGAAGGGGTGAGACGTACAGAACCGTAAAGTATGAAGGGAAAAACAATATTAAGTAATCAGTTCTTGTATTAACGCGATCTTGAAATAATCTTCATTCACCCCTGGAAACTCTAAAATACCCCCCTCCCGGGGGGGGGGGGGGAGAATTCCCCACCGGTTGGGAACCACTGCTCTAGCCAGACTCCAGCCAAATTAACTGGCTCTACTTATTCCCGTTCTAGCGTTCACCCAAGAATGTGGCTGGAGCAACGGTCTTAAGGCCAGCCCTTTGCACTTTTGTTTGATTTTTAACGTACGCAGAATTCACACGCCTTCTGTTTTTTTTTTTCGCCCTTATTCGAGAAGGCTAGATATCCATCTCGCTGCACAAGAGAATAGAGTGAAGTGCAATATCATTAGAAATCAACAGCTCTTGCAAAAAAAATTCTCATTGATATGCTGGCGCGAACCCGGCAACTTACGAGCACCAACGACGCTTCTTCTTGTTCTTGTTCTTGTTCTTGTTCTTCTTCTTCTTCTTCTTCTGTGTTTTGTCGTGCTTAATGTAATACTGCCGGCTTCGTGGCTTAGAGGTTATGACTTTTCTCTGTAATCTCGTAAACTCTCGTCAGGTAACGTGATGACGGTTCAAATCAGCAGTGGTTCGAATCGCATCGGTAACTTACGGGGTATGTGAGCCGGCCGCTCAGAAAGCAATGGCAAACTACTGAGCGTAATCTTGCCAAGAGATCAACATACAGCTGAAAGATGCTGGTGTTGACAGCTAAGTCCTGTAAAAAGGATATGCTAAAAAAAAAAAAAAAAAATGTAATACTAAAGAAAAATGATTACGCCCAGTGTCTTTTTCTGGAAAATTGATAATCTTGCTTAAAGAAACAGCAACAATTTTCTACAAACCTCATTTTCTGCAATTATTCACATGCAAATAACACAAAAAGCGCCAAATAAGGGAAATACGCACATAATCTAAAACCAAGTCACTCACTTTCACATCACTGTGCCCAGTACTGAACCCGCGCCCGCTGTCACTGCTGGCCGCACTGTTGCGATTACTGTGGCCTGGGCTGTCCTTGGCCGGGCTTGACCCCCTCATGTCGCCCCCGATCCCGCCCAGGGTTGGCACAGAAGTGGGGGCAGGAGGCCACTCCCCATTGTGCTGCAGATGATGGTGGCGATGATGGTGCTGCTGGGTGTCTGGACCTCCGCCGCTTGTGCTCACAGTTGGGCCGAAAGCGAACACAGGCTTGCCGAACTGAGGAAACAAAGAGACACACATATTACAAAACCTGCACACCATCAATAGCGAACCATATTCTGGAAACCGGTCATATGATCGATTCAGATAATGCGTTTTGTTTGTTGTTTAACATGCAAACTGGACGAATGTTAAAGATGGCGGAAACCATTGCTATTCATATAGAAAAGCCAACTTTGTGCAAACAAAAAGTCATGATAGTCAATTTAAAATTACCGCTGTAGATAATTAAAATTACTGTGCGAATATCACCCAGTGCCTTGCAGCTAGCGTGGGCGATCATGCCTTTCCACAAATTGCGATCTACAACTGCGTGGATCAATTCGTGTGTTGACTCCCCTCCGTGTTATATATTTCAACTTGAAGGATTTCTCTTATTGCTGTAGTTTCTGTTGTGTGAATTTTGCAGTATGCACTTCACGAGAGGAAGCGAAATATGTCAGAAATAAATTGTGCAATCTATTGTTTATGACTTCATTGTTAAAATACAACACAAACTGTCGAGGTGTAGTGGGCTGTGAGCTGGCCTGCCAGTGTAGAGCTTAATGTTCAAACCTCAGCTACCCGGGAAGGTTAACCCGGTCAACAAATGTCCGCAGAAGTCGGATGTGTCGGCCTAACGGTGCAAGAACGCAGCTTTGCTGTAAACAGGCACAGCGCAATCACGTCCGAAAAAAACTCTCCGGATGAACGAAGAAGAAGAAGAAGAAGAAGAAGAAGAAGAAGAAGAAGAAGAAGAAGAAGAAGAAGAAGAAGAAGAAGAAGACCTCAGCCATAGCAAATGTCTTCAGGGTTGACCCAAACTCGAATAATGAACACCAAACCCACATTGACACAGACAGACAAAGACAGGAAGAGAGCTGGTTACGGCCGCAGAATATAAGATATTCCAATCCGGGTTAATTATGTAGGACTGTTTACATATAAATTATTTTTGTCCTGGAAAGTTGCTTGTTAGTTGCACGTGCTTTGCAGACGTTGCAATCACCCCCGCATTTATTAGTTATTTGTGTGTACTAGGCAATTTTGGCCGGTCTCTCTGGTCGAGGGGTTACACCACTTTCTCCGTAATCCCGTTTATCACGCAGAGCGGTTCTACCCCCGCTGGTGACTTGTGGGATAACTGAGCCGGCCGCCCAGAAAGCAATGGCAAACTACTCAGCGTAATCTTGCCAAGAAATCAACAAGACAGCTGAAAGATGCTGCTGTTGACAGCGATGTCCTGTAAAAAGATATGCGAATTAAAATTTAAAAAAAAGGCAATTTTGCGTTCAATAGTTTGCTATTATTTTCTGAACGCCCGACGCCCACACCGCCCAAGTCAACGCAAGGTGATCTGCTTCCAAACCGCCCGCGGTTGATTTGAAACCGTCGACCAGGTATTACTTCATACCGTCTAACCATTTACCAGGTATGTATTTCTAACCATTTATCAGGTATGTAATTTAAACCATTTACCAGGTATGTATTTCTAACCATTTACCAGGTATGCATTTCTAACCATTTACCAGGTATGCATTTCTAACCATTTACCAGATATGTATTTCTAACCATTTACCAGGTATGTATTTCTAACCATTTACAAGGTATGTATTTCTAACCATTTACCAGATATGTATTTCTAACCATCACCAGGTATGTATTTCTAACCATTTACCAGTTATATATTTCTAACCATTTACCAGGTATGTATTTGTAACCATCGACCAGGCTATGTATGTCAAACCGTGGACCAGGTATGTATTTCAAACCTTCGACCAGGTATGTATTTCAAACCGTGGACCAGGTATGTATTTCAAACCGTGGACCAGATATGTATTTCAAACCTTCGACCAGGTATGTATTTCAAACCTTCGACCAGGTATGTATTTCAAACCGTGGACCAGGTATGTATTTAAAACCGTGGACCAGGTATGTATTTCAAACCTTCGACCAGGTATGTATTTCAAACCTTCGACCAGGTATGTATTTCAAACCTTCGAGCAGGTATGTATTTCAAACCGTGGACCAGGTATGTATTTCAAACCGTGGACCAGGTATGTATTTCAAACCGTGGACCAGGTATGTATTTCAAACCGTGGACCAGGTATGTATTTCAAACCGTGGACCAGGTATGTATTTCAAACCGTGGACCAGGTATGTATTTCAAACCGTGGACCAGGTATGCATTTCAAATCGTGGACCAGGTATGTATTGCAAACCGTGGACCAGGTAGGTCAGGAAATTATGAAACTCTTCATTCATCACTAAGCCACAGACTCCGACTAGGTCCCACAAGATGCTGTATTTTAAAAATTCAATTTCACTCGAAAAATGAATTTGTAAAGTTAACAAAAGTAGAAGACGTTTAAGATGGCGGCATAAAAATCACTGACAGCGGTTTCGGGGGAATATGTCTGGATTTTATGTTTCAAATTGTGATATAGTGTGGTTAAAACGTAATAAATAGTTTATACTGTATATGTATTCGTGAGCAGAAGTGTGCAGTTAAAGATGAATCTTCGACAGGCCTGGCAAGCCGATAGAATGTTTATTTGTCTACACGGAGATGCCCAGGAAACTAGGAGATGTAATGACTAATATAACTATAATGTTACCAGTGTCAAATATGGACGCTTACTGCAACTAATGAGCGCAAAAGCATAACAGCAGAGATGAGATGTCTTAGAAGAGCCGCGGGAGAGGTAGAATTAGGAAGAATGATGAAATCAGAAGACGAATGGGTCAAAAACAAATCATGCACTTCATTAAAGAACAATAGATTTAATGGTTTGACCACCTCACAAAAATGCCTTGGTACCATCTGTTACAAAGCGCCACACTAAAGAAATATAATGGATGCAGAGCAAGACTACAAATAAGATGAGGTGATGGTATCCAGACCAATCTTAGAAACATGAATTCGAAATTACGAAGAGCATTAAAAAGAGCCCATGAAAGGTCTTTAAATTAAGAAGAAGAAGAAGAAGAAGAAGAAGGAGAAGAAGAAGAAGGAGAAGAAGAAGAAAACAAATAAGAAACCAATTATTTGTTTGTGAATACAAAAATAGGCTGTTTTAGATTAATCGATGGAAGTAGTAACGATGGCATTGTGACAGGCACTGCAAAACAGTGGCTGAATTTTGAATAGGGAATGAAAACACAAAAATGTATTGCACAATTTAATTCCTGACACATTTCGTTGGTACTCGCCATTTTAGCACTACAGAAATAAGGCTAATGAATCTTTTAAGCTGAACTACACAACACACGGTCTTTGTTTATATGTCAACACACCTGACCAGATACCGCGAAATGTGTCAGACAATATTCTATGGATGATGCCAAATATAAACTACTATGGATGATGCCAAATATAAACTATGCATGCAATGAGACTCGTTTTTTCTTTCTAAAGAAGAATGGAGACACAATGAAGTACAAAAGAATACAGGATGTGTAGCTGCAAAGGTTCGTTATTAGTGTATGGAGTTGACATACTGACTTTGATTGATACAACTGATGCTTTTCAAGTGTGAGTTTTCAGAAGGTTGAACCGAGTTTCCTAAATGGCTAGAAAGGCATAATGGGAGCATTCCAGAACAAGTTAGTATAAAAATAGCGCCGAGCTTTCCAAAAATGAGAAACAAGTTATTTGGACCACATCGAAGGACATAATCAGCTGAAAGCCAATGTGGAGGGACCCGTTGATGGAAAGAGGGCATTAAGGGTAACAATGGGCAGACAACATTATGACATCCTCAGGTCTAGCAGAATGTAAAAAAAATAAAAAAGCATAGACATGAAAAGGATACTATCAAAAAACAAATATGTTCACACACTTTAAGAGACTGCGCTGTAAATTAATACAAGAAATGGGTTCCAAATGTTGCTGTATGTAGCCGAGGCGCGGTGTTGGGGTGAGCGCCCAACATTGCTCAAATACCTCAATGGCTCGTGAATACATAACCTATGCAGCAAAAGTCCAACTCCTGGCCTTCACGTGGCGGGCCTGTTTAAACTAACAGGAGAAGGGGCGACGGCGAGTCTCTGGCGCCGGAAAATAACCAGTATGCTCTAGATGTGTATGCACGGACATGCATGCGCAGACAGGCGTGTGCGCGCGTACACATCTACACTCGAGTGAGACCACAGTCTGCTCTAGCAAAGAAAGGTGCTGAAGACGGAGGCAACCAGCCAAGAGGCGCACCACAGAAATCAGGATGCCACGCAATCACGCAAAATGGAATATGTCGACTACTGCTAATCGTTATGGTGCTCGCCCTGCTTTGGACCCCCAGGCAGGTGCAGTGCCGGGCCCTATGTCTCGAAAGGGTCCAACCCCAACTACTGGAGGTCCTTCTCAGATGTCCTGTGGAGCCAGGGGACATGAGAATAGGACGACTGGCCATACTAAACTAAGACTTAAAATAATGCACTGGAATGCGGAGGGAGTCAGCAACAAAAAAGTTGAATTAGAAAACATCCTGGACAAAGAGAAAGTAAGCATATGTTGCTTGCAAGAAACTCACCTCAATGAAAATATAGCCTTCAAAATCAGAGGCTACCAGTGTTACCGATCTGACCGAAAGAACAGGCGAAAAGGTGGGATACTGACCCTTGTAAGAAATAACATCATGGCTTCCCAAATCAAAGTCTACATGGAAGGGGCTGAGTATCAGACACTTAAACTTAAGACAGGTAATACAGATCTACATCTGATCAATTACTACTGTCCAAGTGACCGCCCACAGGCACTGGACACTCTACCACTAAAAGAAAAAATGATTGTGTGTGGCGATTTCAACAGCCACTCGCAGAGCTGGGGCTATGATCACATGGACCAGAGAGGAGAGAGACTGGAAGACTGGCAAGATGAGAATAGATTCATGTTGATTAACAAGCCGTCCGACCCACATACTTTCTACTCGAGATCATGGCACTCTTCAACTACACCTGACCTGGCTTTTCATTCACCAGACCTGGAGTGGAACATTACACGAACTGTTGGGAAACAACTTGGTGGCAGTGACCATCGGCCAGTCTTTCTAACCGTAGAAAATGAGCTTGTAAGTGAAAGCAGCACCCTCTCGAGGTGGAACTACAAGAAAGCAGACTGGGCAATGTACAAGCATCGCACCAGCATACTGGTTAGAAACCTGAACACTGAGAAAGACATAAATAAAGCAGTTGAAGAGTTTGGGAAATGCATACTACAGGCAGCGCGAGAAACAGTACCAAGAGGAGCCCGTAAACAATATAAACCCTACTGGAGTAGTGAACTGGAACAGTTGCATAATGATGTTGAAGTGTGTAGAAAGCAAGCAGAGGCCACACCCAGCCAAGAGCACCACAATAAATTCCAGCATGCAAAAGCCAAATTTCAAAGGGCCAAGCTGCAGGCTAGACGGAAAAGCTGGCAGGAGAAAACGGAGTCTCTGAACTTTGAAAGAGACACAAGGAAATTGTGGAAGCTAATAAAACAGCTTAATGACGAGGGCACAGGGAGAAACTCAAAAATTGCACTACATAAAGATGGAAAAATCTTAACAAGAAAGCAAGCAGCTGACCATTTTGCGGACTCGTTCGCACAAGATAGCAATATCAAAATTAGTCCAGAGAATCAACAAGAGATTCGAGAGAAACGACAACATACAGGACAGAAGGAAATAGTACATGAGGTTCTGGAGGCACCCATCACAATCAGCGAACTGGAGCTAGCCATATCAAAACTGAAAATGAGAAAGTCACCAGGAGCTGATGGTATCTCCAATGAAATGATCAGGAACCTAGGAACAGAGGCCAAAACAAAGCTGTTGCAGATCTTCAATAACAGCTGGACCTTAGGCAGTGTTCCACAAGCCTGGAGAGAAGCAATCATGATACCCCTCCTAAAATCAGGGAAAGATGGTTCCATTGCCTCTAGCTACAGACCAATTAGCCTCACCAGCTGTCTCTGCAAAACACTGGAGCGCATCATCAATCACAGACTGCAGTGGTACATTGAAAGTAAAAACATCCTTGTGCCACAGCAGGCTGGCTTTAGGCAGTGCTACTCTACGGAAGATCAGACAACCTACCTCTCTCAAGAAATTGAGGATGCATTCCAAGAGAAGAAGCTGGTGCTTGCGGCATGGATAGATCTGAAGAAAGCCTTTGACAAAGTCTGGAAAGAAGGTCTGATGAAGAAACTGAGAAACTGCAAAGTCAATGGAAGAATGTACAAATGGGTGAAAGCATACTTGCACAACAGAAGAGCCCGAGTACAGATAGACGGACTCAAGAGCAAGAAAGTACTACTGCGTCACGGTGTCCCCCAGGGCGGAGTCTTGTCCCCCACACTTTTTCTAATCTTCATCAATGATCTTGTTGCTCACCTACCGCATGGAATTAAAGCGGCAATGTACGCCGATGACCTGGTTCTATGGAGCACAAATGAATATGCATCAGTGGCCACCAGATTGCTACAAAGAGCTGTAGATACATTTGCTGCATGGGCAAATAGATGGTGTGTCAGCATAAACACTGACAAGTGCAGCACCACCCTATTTACCCTCTCTCCAAAACAAAAGGCAGGGATCATCCAGATAAATGGAACACCCCTAAGAGAAGATAAAGAACCAACATACCTTGGAGTAACATTTGATGGCAAGCTGACATGGAGAAAGCACATCAACAAAGCAGTAGCAAAAGCCAGAAGGAAAATAGCCATCCTGAGAAAGCTAAGTGGAACCACATGGGGAGCCAGTACGAAAATACTTAGCAAAGTTTACCAACAGAGCATACGACCACACCTGGAATATGGGTCAACTGCGTGGTGTTCAGCATCAAATACCACACTACAAGAGCTGGACAAGGTGCAAAATCAAGCACTTAGAGTCACCACAGGAGGGATGAGATCAACCCCTATAGTGGAAATGGAGAAGATGGGGAGGACACAGGCACTGAGTGAGCGCAGAGATACGAAAACGCTAATACAAGCAGAAAAGTTCCTCAGCTTGCCAGGCCACCCTATGAAGAACAGATTTGAAAACCTAGCTATGGGGCGGTTGAAAAGAAGTAGTTTTATCCACCAGGCCAAACGACTCTGCAGAGAAACCACTGATCTGCCCACAGTTGGTATCCCCCTAACAACTATTCCAGAGCGAACTCCATGGAAAGATGAGCATAGACTATCATTACAAATCCAGACAAAAGTGAGAGGAATATTTGACAAGGAAGAACAGAACAGTGTGCAGCGCAGAACAGCCACTCTCAGCTTCCTTGATGAAGAATACCCACAGGACCTCTGGATCCGAGTCTACACAGATGGGTCAGCACAAAATGCTGTTCGAAATGGAGGAGCGGGAGTGTACATAGAATACCCAAATAATACTAGGGACACAGCCAGAGTACCGACAGGAAAGTACTGCCATAACTATGATGCCGAAATTGAGGCAATCAAGATAGCAACAGAGAAATTACTAAATAACAGCAATGGTACACAACCTGTGGTGCTACTAACAGATGCAAAATCAGTACTCGAGGCGCTCCTCTCTGGGAAATTGCCAGTACTAAGGACACTACTTTCTGAACTTAGCAGTCAGCATAAAGTCACCATACAGTGGATACCATCCCACTGTGGAGTACCCGGAAACGACAGAGCTGATCAATTGGCTAAGGAAGGAGCCAAAGAGGAACAGCCTGATGTGCCCGTTACATACCACCAAAAGAAAAGAATGATCAAATCAGTCAGAAAGCCACCAAAACCTGCTCAAGATGACTACCACATTATGGACAGACCAGAACAAGTCATTATTCTGCGCCTCAGAACAGGACACAATAGATTACGCAACCACATGTATACAAAATTCAAGATTGGTGAAACAGCCATGTGCACATGTGGATTGGCGTCGCAGACAGCAGAGCACATACTCCAAGACTGCCCAAAATATAACATATCTAGGCAAACCTTCTGGCCTAGAGAGACGACGGTGGAAGATAAACTCTATGGACCACTGTGTGAACTGAAAAAAACAGTTCAATTCATGCAAGAGACGACATTGCAGATATAGACATATTTCAAGCGAACGAAAGAAGAAGAAGAAGAAGAATACAAGAAATAGTACAAACGAATGTTTGTGCGTAATCATCCGCCTTTCTACAAGGGTATCTGGAAATGTCTTGGGAAGTAAAAGAGTCAGATGTGATATTGACGACATGGCCAATCGAGTGCCCATTAATCTATGACCTATAGGATTAGCACCATATATCCAATACACCCAAGGTGTGTACAAGGGGCCGTTACTTTTACGAATTTATGTAAATGTTAATATCTCATATCACCATATATCTCACCAACCACCATATATCATATATATTCAGCACATATTCAGATTGGTTGTGTCTGCAAAGTTAGGTGGTACATTTGTGCAGGATAAGGCAGATGTGGTCAGGACGCTTTGGGATCACGTGGATAGCGCGAAGAAACATACATTATCACAGTCTCGAGAGAATGGAGGTGCAGCGAGTGACTACAGCAGTGGTTCTCAACCTTTTTTGGTCCTTGCACCCCTTCACCATATATTCAGAATGTCACCCCACCCCGTTTCGTATCTCCTCCCTATAAATTCTGTGCCCCCTCCCGCCACACACAGTATACGTAAAAAAAGGAAGCTAAATTTAATAACACATACTAGAACTAGTCTACATAAAACGTGATTTGAGGGTCAACTTAAGTTATAAAGACGAATTTCAGAATGGCGAGAAGTACAGAACCGTAAAGTATGGAGGGGAAAACAATATCAAGTAATCGGTTCTTGTATTAACGCGATCTTGAAACAATCTTAATTCCCCCCCCCCCCCTTTCCTCTCCTGGAAACCCTAAAATTCCCCCCTGGGGGAGAATTCCCCACCGGTTGAGAACCACTGGACTAGAGGATGTGGCAGACAAGAAGTACTCCGTGGAAAGGCCAGACAGACAGACAATCAGACTGCAGCTGGTACCATTAGCGTTGGGACTCTTTGCTGGCTGTTGAAGTTGAGAACGGAGCAATTAAGGGAATATACCGAGTGCTGTGATGTGGATTCTTAATTCAACTCAACAACCAAACTGTCATCTACTGCCTATAGTGCCTAGCGGTGTAGGACCGGAGAAGGAAAGGGGGGGGGGGGGTCTTAAGCTTGAGGAATTAAGGCCGCCTGGCTAGTGCAGTCATTGCGGACTGTGCAGGTTATGGTTTTAGTTGTTCCCCTGACAGAAAAAAAGCCACATCTTACCAAGGATTCGAACACGGGTCTCCCGAAGGTGAATCCGGCATTCTAGCCACTCGGCCAGCCGAACCTCACTCAACCCAACAATCACCATATATGATCTTTACCTTTACGCCGGTTCTCTATTACAAATCTGATAACTCTAAATGAGAACGTTGGCGAACACTTAACACTGTTGGCGCATCCGACAGTTATCATCAGGGGACATTCTGAAAGTATGTTCCCTTACAGAGCATAATGATACTGGCAGAATCGCCACCTCCATCACCGCACTACCACGACTGATAGCATCATTATCAATTCTACTATCACCACAACATTACCATCGCCTCTACCACTACAACACTTTCCTCGCTTCTACCACTACAACTATAACCACTGCCACTATCATCATCATTAATATAATACCACTATCACTACCAAATCATTACTATAACTACCATTGACAATACTACCATACTATCATCACCACCACCACCACAACAACAATGCTACAATTTTAGCGTACATATTGTGAATGGAAAAAAAAAAAATAAGTAGAAAATAATATACACATCAAATCAAAGTTGGGGAGACAGAGATAGATAGACAGACAGACAGATAGATTGAGAGAGAGAGAGAGAGAGAGAGAGAGAGAGAGAGAGAGAGAGAGAGAGAGAGAGAGAGGAAGGAAGTAAAATATCACAAACACGGTAGGAATGTTGGTCAGAAAGTTAATAGATATGGTGGGCAGAAAACAAGGAAAGAAAGAACACAGAATTAAAAACAAAAAAGGGAGGAGTGATGAGTATGCAGAGAGAAAGAGAGTGAATATGAAGAAAACAAAGAGTTAAGGAACATTGTGGATAACACAATAACATATTTACACTTAAGAGTAGTCTTCATTACCTGTGGATATACAAGTGTGTTTGTGCACGCACGCACACACCGATAACAATCAAATTCTGGTATTTCTGACTAAAATAATTACCAATAGGCAACAAAGTTGAAATTTGAGAACATCGTGACGATTGGAAAGATCAAAGGAAAGAGAGGCAGAGGCCGACCAAAAGAAATGATGCTGGATGGATTGAATATCATCAGCAGAGTTGATCCAGAATACCAAAGACCGATATAAGTGGAGAGACACGAACACCCACGCCAGCTGGCAGGGCACTTGATGATGAAGGTTGAAACAACAAACATTAATTAACTGTCGCTTGTGTATAATAGATGGACTAAAATGATTAACCGGAGCTGACGGCGAGCACTAAACAAGTTCCAGTGAATCACAAGAGATGGGGAAAAGATTGTGGTGCTGGGTAGAACATACGTTGACAAAAATAAAAATAAAATAAAAACAAAGAAACAAACCAGACAACTTAATAGATGAACTAGAAATTTCCTTCTCTGGAACCCACAGGGAAAAAGACACAGAGGAAGAACTACAAACACACAAAGCCGAGAATTGCAGACAATGATGATTAATTAATATAGAGAGGACATTACGGGATGCGGCAGGAGATGACAAAGTAAAAGTGGGCTTGTCTTGAGTTGATTGGGGGGATCTATGCTCCGCTGGGGGATACAAGGTCAAACAAGAAGATGAGGACGATGCATTTCTTTAAAAAAATAAAAAAAAACAGGAGGCGCGATTTCGGTGGAAAAGTACAATGAGGGTGGAAAAAATGGAGGGAAATGGGCTGCATATCTCTAGAAAATGTTTACAAAATGAGAGGTAAAAAAGAACAACTGTATGGTTGCAAATGGGGTGTAAACCTCTAGATTATAAAATGAGATTTAAAAAAAAAATAATAACTGTATGGTGGCAAATGGGCTGTAAATCTCTGGAAAACTTTTACAACATGAGAGAAAATGAACAACTAAACTGAAACAAATGGACTGTACAGACAGGGAAAATGTGACGTATAGAGACAAATGCCAGGAGGGTGGCAGAAATAATGGGAGGGAAAGATAGGCAGTGGGGGGGGGGAAGAGAGAGAGAGAGAGAGAGAGAGAGAGAGAGAGAGAGAGAGAGAGAGAGAGAGAGAGAGAGAGAATAAACAAAAAGAAATAGAAACACTGAATTCAGCAACTATGTGGGCAACACATACATATATATTGCTAAGTTTGGAATCCTCATGGCCCGCAAAGTAACACAGAACGAGCACACAACAATTCTCTCCCCCCCCCTTTCTCTCTCTCTCTCTTCCACACACACACACATGCACGCACACACACATGCACGTACACACACACACAAACAAGCACACACCGTCCATATGTATATTTAATCAGCCGCTGCAAATTTATGGTCCTCCCTGCTCAGTTATTTCTTGTCTTACGTCCAGATAGCTCTACTCAGCCAAGATTTATCTCTCTTTGCATCCATTCCCATCACGATGACCCAATTACCCCATTTTTTATTACAGTACAAGCCTACTGATTATCGACAGAAAATGCTGGTCGTTAGAATAATTTCCGTGCTTAAAAAAAAAAAAAAACCAAGACGGCAAAACAACTACATAATAAATTTTACACATGGACGTTAAGTCTTCAAGGACGTGAGATTGTGCTCCAGGATGCCAGGATTTTTCCACGTGTAAAATTAGTTTTAAAGTTTATTACTGTGATTAATGCCTGTAGTACTTTTGCGGTGTAGGACAAGTGTGTGGTCTTAAGCCCGGGGAATTAAGGCCGCCTGCAGTGTTCAAGATAAAATATTATTTCCAAAACGATATCGAAGTTTTAAATGGTAAAATGAAAGGGGTATTAAAACATGTATCTTCTTATAGTCCATGTCGTGTGGTGTTGGAGGTCAGGTCTGTCCCCAGCCGTCTGTCTCATGTACTGCCAATCGTTTCTAATACTGATGTTAATCCATGCCGAGATGTCCAATTGTCCAGAAACTTCTCTCTTGGTCTCACCTTGCTTCTCCTCCCCTCCAACCTTCCCGTTGTGACGACGTACTCCAGCTTTGCCCTTCTCAAGACATGCCCAAATAATGTCAGCTGTCTTCTGGTGCGAGTAATTAGTTCTATTTGTGAGTTAACTTTGTTCAAGATATCTTCACTGCTCTTTCTATCCATCCATCCAGGGGTTGATTGGTCTCGAGGTATGGTGTCGGCCTCGAGTGCTGGAGGTCCCGGGTTCAAGCCCCGGTGAGGGCCGGGATTTTTTTCACATGGGCTAATAGTAACAATATTTCCGCTGGTCTCTGGGTAGTAAGATCGGACGCCCGTGTGTACTGTTGCACACGTAAAAAAAAAATCCCTTGGCAGTTGGAAATTGAAGAAGAGTAGCCTAACGGCGCTGCCCGGGCAGAATTTGGAGTTAAAAATCTACCCAAAGTATTTCAGGATCCTCGCCGGTGCTACGGAGGTCGTGCACTGAGCTGAGATTCTCCGGACTCAGGCTTGAGTTAGGAGTAGAACCCGTGTGCCGTGATGTTGATCCGTCGACTAAACTAAACTAAACTTCTATCCATCCACGGATTCTCATCACTCTTCTATAAAGCTACATCCCCGCAGCTTCCATACATTCCCGACTTGTCTGCTAACTGTCCATGATTCGCCTCCGTACATCAGGATTGGCTCAATATCTCTCAAGACCTCTTTTCCTCCCCTCGATTGATAAACATAAACTACAGAGAATATTCTTGAATCTGGGAGATGCTGCTTGTGCTTGGGCTGTACCACTCAAAAAGTACAAACAAAGCAAGAGGAAACAAGAGCAGTTGATAAGAGACTGCGCTGATACTGTCATCAGCACGGACGGATGCGGGTTTATCGCCCGTGAAAGTGAGGACAAGATTGGCCACCCAATCCCCCATGCATTCAGACCTATAATGTGTGATTTGTTAAGTTAGCTTGCATATCCTTTACAAGACGTCACAGTCAACAGAACACCAACATTGTTTGCTGTTGTGATCTCTTGACAAGTTTACGTTCAGCAATTTGCGATTGCTTTCGGAACGACCGATACCCATACTATTTCGTAAAAAAACTAACGCAAGGCGGTCTGCTGCCAAATCACCCGCAGCTGTGTTTCGAACATTGTATGCGAAATTACGAACTGCCCCGTAAACTCTTCGCCACGGAACCGGCATAATGTGTGATGGTCCGATCAAATTACAGACACTGCAGGAAAATTCATTGGGCAATAACAATTTAAAACGAAACAAAGGGTTAAGTACAAGGTGTCCTCTCTTGAAAAAACGGCCCCAAATTCTGGCCTCCAGGCCATTAAGAGTTAAAATTACTTCACGATATCCCCCCATCCCCCAGGTCTTTATACAACATTTTCACATCTACCAATTTATCTTACTCTTCTGCCCGTTATCCTCCATTCTATAGTTGTAACTAATACAACAATATGTAAGATGTTGTGAGACAACCATGTCTTTGGTCGAGAATGATACAACAATCTGTAAGATGTGAGATAATCATGCCTTTAGTGGTGAATGGTACAACAATATGTAAGATGTTGTAAAACAATAACATTTTTTATCGTAAATAATATAAGTGTGTGGGGTTCTCTCCAAACAAATCTAGCTTCCGAAATTGAGGTGGGTCAAATGCTATTTGTATTCAACAACACTTATATCCAGAGAAAATATGGGCCTTCAATAAAATCAAGGCATTTGCTATTTCATGTTTCTGTTCACTCCGTGAAAAGCTTCATTGATGGATTTGTCAGATATTGGGTTGGAGACTTTACTTGCACACAGGATCATTTCCTGGGGTTCCGTAATAAATATCATTTCTTTTCACCGAAGAGCATCCATTGTCACAGAAGGAACATGGGAATTAGGAATAAAGCCGGACTGGCCCCTTTAACAATTGCAGGATAGGTAATGATATGTATGAATGAATGCCAGCTTTTCATAAACCGCCGGCCATAAAACGTTCCGTTCCAGCATAGCCGACAATTAGGATCTATCGCTGAGACTACAGAGTTTACAATGTTTGAGGGACGAGTGTCAAATCTATAGCGTTCAAGGACAGGATTCATTCACAACTTTTAATTAAACGTATGACACTGATTTTGCATTTTAATGGGGGAAAAAATAATTACAACTGAAACAAGTATGTCAAAAAATGGATTGATCAATGAAGAGAAATTATTATTATTATTATTTTGTTTTTAGCGTTCGATCGCTTTGAACTCAAGCGTGGTTCATACACCTGTTACTACTTCTTATGCACTAGACCGATTTTTGCATGTGGATTAGCTTTCTTTAATACCAGTGTCCCTCGCCATCGGACGAACCCACTCGACTTCTGAGGTTCTTGTCATTTAAGTCCCAAGTCAAGAACGAGACGTCAAACATTTCAGTCCAACTGACAGGCGTAGGGGCTGAAACCGTACATACGTACGTACGTACATACATAAGTACGCATACGCGCGCACACACACGCGCGCGCGCGCACACACACACACTGTTAACGATTACTGTTAGTTCTTCATTGTGTCCAGAAGGAAAGAAAGCAAAGTCGGAGAACTAGGGGGCGCTTGTTTTGTTTTTCTTCTGCCCTTTATGCCCATGTGGGATATAGGCCCTCAACGACACCACACCAGCCGTCCTATCGTTCGCTATCTCCTGCAGCTCCCCTATGACCTCCCAATACTATTCATCCCTGTCTCTAATTCTCTTCTCCGTGTGTTTTTAGGGCTCTCGCTATCTCCTCTATGACCTCCCAATACTATTTATCCCTGTCTCTAATTCTCTTCTCCGTGTGTTTTTAGGGCTCTCGCTATCTCCATTACCCTGTGGTGCTCTAGGCGGAACTAGACAATGTTAAAGATTGCTATACCTCTGAAGTCGGAGTGGGTTCACCTGATGGCGAGGGACACTGGTAATAGGGAAAGCACAATTCAGCCCAGTGCTCCTAGACGTAGTGCGTATAGACTATGATTGAGTTTAAAGCGAGCGAACGTTAAAAAAGATTGCCGTTAATTCTTCATTATGACCAGAAGGACGAACACAAGTCCGCAATTATGAAAACACACTACGCAATACTTACCTGATTCAAACCTCATACATTTTAAACGAAGCCGTTTTCTCGTTAAAAGAACGCTTGTTTCGACGACCAACCACCAAATACGACAAGCTTATAAAGTTAAGTTAGCTGCACGTCGATATCAACCTCAGTACTTATTGACTGATTTTCTAGGAAAACTTTATGTTTAATAGATAAGTTTATGCATGCTGATAACTCTGTTTCGTACCACACAGAAACAAAAAAAGTGGAGGCAAACACAACAACCACTGGACTTATTTAAAATTATGACTCGATGGTTATCGAACGACCAGGCCGGGAGGGCAGGCAACAGATTGATAAGAGCACTTGAACCTGTCGATAGCGGATGAAGGGGAGAGAGAGGAGCAGGGAAAGCAGGGAGAGACAGATAATCATTATCACAAATAAAAGAAACGAAGCCCAAATCAACCAGACAGGAGGTTTAGCGAGGTCCCGTTGTTATTCATTGACGGATGGAAAAACAATCCAACATTAATACCCGCATCCACAAAGGTCACATTAGTAAAAGTAAAGTCCCCTTTTGCATATCTTAAGCTGGGCATTTGGTGCTACATTATTATTTCTTTACAAACCAATCGGTTCTCCAGGACTGATGTAATCAGTATCATACCGGTGGCCTTTACTTCCGAAGACACGTTCTGGTATCCATTTAAGGCAGGCCCAACTTGGGAAATCAGGCCAATTTTAAAATCCGAATTGTTGCGAATGCGACCCTATGACCACCGGGTCGGCCAGCAAGCGTCTAGCCACGACACTTCCGCGGCTTCCCTGAACCAGTTAGTTGCATATCCTTTACAGGACGTAGCAGCCAGCATTTGTTGGCTGTTTTTGATTCCTGGGCAAGATTACGCTCAGCAGTTTCCCACTGATTTCTAAACGATCGTCTCTCATATCATTGTATAGAAACCAACGCAAAGCGGTCTGCTTCCAAACTGCCCACAGCTGTGTTTCGAACGCGGTATGCGGGATTACGAATTGCATTCGTAATTCCGTCGCCACAGAGTCACATAAAAAGACATTATTATTCAAGCGTCGAAGAAACAGGATGGCAAACGAAATGTAATTATTACATAATATTTTGATTGTTGACAGAACTAAGGTCAATACACTGTACGACAATCTTAGGTGCTAAGTGACTGTTAAAAAAAAAAAAAAACAATGACGGAAATGTGTTAACAGAACCAAATGCACCACACTCTATGACAGTATTAGGTTCTCAGTCTCTATTTCATCGAACATTAAAAGAAGTTGACAAGCGGCTGAATATCTGAACGAAACTTCTGAGTTTCGTGGCTAAGAACCTAACATCAGATCACAATAAAGAACAAACTTTCCGTCAGACTTACAATAAACATTCTTTAAAAATAAGACTGAATTGGAATAAATCAAGTAATTATACAAGACCAGAATATATATGCCACGGAAGGGATACTTTAGAAATAAAACTTAAAAACTGTCTTATAATCTTTATAAGGTGTTTTAAAAAAAAAAACGGAGTGAGTTCCCTTGAGCAAGATGGCGAGACATTTTTTCGTCCCGTAAAATGGAAAGTGTTTTTTCCGAAATGTGTATGGATTAAGTGTGTTTTTCGTGGTGAAATGGAGTTCGGACCGTGCAACGGAGTTCGTGCACGCGCGCCCGGACTCTCTTCGGCGTATCATCGGCGCCCGGTGGCGATAGTTAAGCCTAACATGACGACCAGACGACCGACAAGAACACGGCGTGGCAAGAGGGCGGGCACACGCAGAAGGCGGTTTAAATGTGACAGATTGGGCATCGGACACGTTCGAGTACTGTACTGGAACTGTGCATCGTTTAGTCAACGCCGACCCATTCTTGAAAAACTACTGTACGGAAACGATATTGTAGTCTTACAAGAAACACAGCTCGGCGACGGAACAGCCAATGTCGTGGGATTTCAGGGATTCTTTAACAGTCGGCACCTCGGACAGGCCATTCTGGTCCGTGACAACATACTAGTGTCTGAGATCGATATGTCTTCCTGGAACAGTGATGCCCTGCAAGTGCAGGCATTGAGAATAATGACACCAGTGCAGCTTGCAATCGTTAACGTCTATGCGCGAAATGGGAAGGTCGACGTGCGACAATGGCAGAGTTTGTTCGATATGGATGAAAGGCATATCATCTACTGTGGGGACTTCAATGCCAGAGGCAGTCAATGGGGGAATTGCATCACCAATAGACAGGGAGTAGATCTGGAGGACGCGCTGGCATCTGCTGCTCTAATCTGTCTGAATGATGGGAGGGTCACTAGAATAGCCACTCGACCATGTGACTCTGACAGCGTCATTGACTTGGCTCTGGTGTCGCCCACCATCGCACCAAGGTGCCGGTGGGGCACACTGGGATACCACGATAGTGACCACTACCCTTGTGTCATCCTGATCAAGAAAGACGGGGCCATGAGTCAAAGAAACAAGACAAATGCCTTCCCGTACGACAACACTGGTCAAGACGCCATAAGCAAGATCAGAAGAAGTAAACTAACTTCCTCCCGCAGGAGACAAGAAAGATGGTTGCAGCCACCATGGTGGAATGGAGAGGTCGAGAAGGCATGGCTGGGAAAGAGGCAGGCTGTCAAAGACTGGCAAAAGGCCAGAAAGGCTAACATGCCACAGTTTGAGTTGGCGAACCTGAAGACTGAGGTCGATAGGACGACGACTTTATTCAAATCCTGCGCCAAACATGCTAAGGCCGAGAAATGGGACGAGTTCTGCAGGAAGGTGTGCTCCGAGCGATCTCTTACGACATTCTGGCGCCTCCACAAGAGCATGAACGGTGCTGCACAACGTAGGGGTATTCCAGACTTTCAAGGCACGGACTTGGCATGGAAAAAGTCGGATGCGGATAAAGGTAAGGCACTTCTTGCACGCTACATAGAACAGACTGACCAGAAAGATGAGCCCGCCAGACAGAGGACCACAACGACACTCTCTCAGTTGTGCGAGGGGGTCGGGACAGACGAAGAATGGACAATCACAGCTGAGACATTGCGTGTGATGCTCAAGAAATCACCTAACACCGCCCCAGGCCCAGACGGCATCCGATATGGTGACCTACTGGTGATATCAGATGATGACATGGAAGAACTGGCCAGAGAATTCAACACCAGTATCCAGAGGGGTCAGGTCAAAGAAGAATGGCTACACAGCTACTTGCTGCCGCTGCCAAAACCGAACAAAGACCATTCAAAGATAAGCGGCTACAGAATCATTACGATGCAGAATACTGTTGGCAAGCTACTGGAGAAAATTGTAGCACACAGACTTGCTTGTGGCTTGGAACAGCTCGGCTGCTTCCCGCCCACACTTGGAGGATACAGACGCAACAAAGAGTCATGGCTGAATGCGGCGGTCTTTGCTCAAGATGTTTACGAAGGATTTCAGGTCAGAGAAGAGACATGTGCGGCCGCCATAGACTTAGAGGACGCATATAACAGAGTATCTTTCGAGCACTTGATGCAAACCCTCCTCAGACTGAAAGTGCACCCTCACCTTGTACGATGGATAGCTGCAGTTCTGCTCCAAAGGAAGGTGGTGCTAAGATGCGGGAGTTGGTCTTCTGAGCCGATAACGATATGTCCAGGATTGCCGCAGGGTTCACCACTGTCACCAGTACTATTCAACGTGTATACGGTGCCGATCACTGAACAACAGTTGGACGGGAGGGGTAGGACTCTGTCATTCGTTGACGACATCCTCGTGTACCGACAGGGTCGAGATAGACAGGCGGTTGCCAATGATATGCAGGGCGAACTAGATCGAATTTCCTCATGGTGTGCTGATGCCGATGCCCTTGTCAACCCTGCAAAGGCAACGGTTACATGGTTCTCACTAAACAACCATATTGTGAAAACAGACCTGCCGGCAGTAAGAATGGATGGGAGCAGTTTGAGTAGAACCCAGTCAATGACATATCTTGGCGTGAGGCTTGATCGTAGCCTGTCCTTCAGAGATCATGTCGATTATGTCATAACGAAGGCTCGAAAAGGTTTGTCAGCAATGAGAGTCATGGCGACTGCCAATATCGAGCAAAGACTGCTAATACTTCTGTTCCAAGGACTTGTGCTTTCACGCATCGAGTATGCCCTGGCCATCCTCAGTCAGCCCTACACAGATTGGAAGACTTGAAAAGGTACAAAACGAAGCCATGCGCATCATTTTGGGCTGCACGAGAGACACCAGCTGTGTAGCAATGAGATACCTCCTTGACTTCCCGACAATGGAACACAGGATCAAGATCTGGAGAGCTCGTGCATACTTAAAAATAAGTGCAGATGAGCAGCACCCTCTGCATGACGCTATATTCAGAGAAAAGGGTGACAGGCTAAAGAGGGGCAAATCATGGATGGGTCGGGCGGAAGATGTCGTCGGACAGGTCTGCAGTCTTACCAGTATCAACCCCGGCAAGGAATGGGTGCCGGTGCCTCCAGCTTTTAAGTGCACTTTCTCCTGCATTATCACACTCGACAGACAGTGCAGAGAGCAGAACCCTGCCGCTGTCAATGCAGAGGTTAACGCGCTCATCTATGAACACTCAGATAGCCCCGAAGTGCTCATCTATACAGATGGATCTGTGGTAAAGCAGCAGAGAAGTGCGTGGGCATTTACAGCCCGTTCAGCGGGCCGAACCGTTCAAGAATCCAGTGGTGCCCACTCTATGACCACGAGCAGCATGACGATGTAGGTGATGGCAGTTACACAGGCTTTCATATGGCTGAAATCACAGCATTATACCAACGTGTGTGTACTAAGTGATTCAATGAGCATGATTCAGAAGGTCGAAGCTGGATCTGTACGTAGACAGTGGACTGAATCGCTGCGGAAGTCTGTTGTCCGTAAAGTCACCTTCATCTTCGTCCCGGGACACGCGGGAGTCGAGGGAAATGAACGAGCTGACAAACTGGCTGGCTCTGCACCCCCTGTAGATCGCCAGCCCATGGATCGTGCCGATGTTATTAACGTCCTTAAGGACATGGCGAGAACAGAGGACTTTGACGTCAGTGATTCCACATCGCTGTCCATGATGAAAGACCTGGGAGTAAGAATCGGCACAGCCAGACGCGAGAGGTACATCGGGAAAACAAAGCGCCTCGTCAACCAACACAGAACTGGCACTATTAGCCACCGGACGCTGATGAATATGCTGGGGGGAGGATCTGAGCACCTATGGACATGTCCGGAGTGCACCGAAGATACCCCAACTGATAACTGATAACTGAACTGATAAAAAAAACCATATTCTCTAAAATGTTCAAGACCCCCCTCCCCCTCTCTTTCACAGACACTTTCTCCTTCCTCCCCCCTTCCTCTCTCTCCCCACAACTAACATAAAGATGCCGCCTCGACTATTGCAAGACAGCTGTTTAACTGTAGTCACATAGTTAAAGAAAATGCTTTTCCCGTCCTGTATTCAAGGAACTGTATCCAAAACTAACAACGACACTGTCAGAGAGCTCCTGTTTGCTGATGATTGCGCTCTGTACGCCAACTCAGAGGCAGACATGCAACACAATGTTTCAGCTTTCTCATATGCCTGTGCCAACTTCGGGCTAATAATCAATTTGGAGAAGTATGCAGTTATGTACCAGCCAGCTCCAGGGAATAATCACACAATGCCGAATATCAATGTGAATGGTCATAGTCTAAGTGTTGTGGACAAATTCACCTAACCTGGCAGCACTGTGTCACAAGCTGCCACAACTGATGACGAAGTGAATGCAACCAAGGCCAGTGCGGCCTTTGAGAATGTATGGGACAGAAACGGAATAAGCCTGCAAACAAAGCTGAAAGTCTACAAAGCAGTCGTATTATCCATACTGCTTGTGAAACCTGAACTGTTTATCAGCGACACGCTAGGAAATTAAACCATTTTCACACAGCCTGCCTTAGGAAGCTATTGAAGATTAAATGACAAGACAAGATCCCAGACACCGAAGACCTAGAAAGAGTGTCCATGTCCAGTATCCACACTATACTAATGAAGAATCAGATTCGCTGGGCTGGTCACTTGACTCGCATGCCAGATCACAGACTCCCTAAACAAATTTTTAACGGCGATCTGCGTTATGGTAAACGCTCCCAAGGCGGCCAGAGGAAACGCTTTAAAGACACTGAAGATCTCACTAAAAGCTTTTGGAATTCATCATGACACTTGGGAGACTGCTGCCAAAGACCGAAATTCGTGGCGTACATAATTAGGCAAGGGCGCTGTCATCTGTGAAGCAATCAGGACTGCAAGAGCTGTGAAGAACAGGCTGAGCAGAAAAACACTACAGGAGACCCTCCTCCTGGAACGTCAAGCATTCTTTGCCCACATTGTCAAAGAACATTTCGAGCCAAAATAGGCATTGTCAGCCATCTTAGAACTCATGGCTCCATACTTTCAACCCCACTGGATGAAATGAATGGTCATCATCATTCTTGATGGACAAAAAACTTTCAAGGAACAATAAACGCACTTTCAAATTTGCTGAAACCGCAACAATACGCTGTCAGAAACTCACCCAGAAAGACATAGTAGTGAATCTACGATTACCTCGGTAACACATGCGTTTACGTTGGAGTATTATCATTGACTATGTGCGCTAGTATTTCAGTCGAAAAGAAAATGATTTATGTATTCGCATAATATTATAAGCAATTATTTACTATGGTGTACCTGACGAGATACAACGGAATACCCTAGGCAATAAATTGTGTAACCTTTCGTATACTATATTGTTAACAATATTAATGTGACATTTGTTCTTGTGTGTTTGCGTGCGCGCGCATACACACAATGAAGATGAAAACACGTATGTAGTAAAATAAAAACGAAAGTTGAGATATGACGTTCAAAAACGTTTAATATTTTGGGGGCATATTATAAGAAGAAATAAACTGCAGAACTTGGTGACAACTAGCAAGATCGAGGGGAAAAGAACAAGGGGAAGGCAGAGAAGTAAATACCTGGATGGCTTGGTCATGTGGTATGGTCCAGTAAGATGGAGAAACATGACCGCCAAGCTTATCGGTATGGCACATGATAACGATGTTTAAAAATAAGAAAATGTTAAACGGAAAGAAGAAATGAAATGACAATATACAACTATGTGTATGGGGTAATTAAAGTGCGGTTGTGTGCTTCGATGTAAAAGTAGACGTATTGGTGCTTGTCTACTTTAATATCTATTTTATAATACATACAACAAACTCAATTTCAAGTAAATGTGCCGATGCCGAGGTAGCGGGTTCAACACCTACACCGGTTAGTTGGATTAAAATATTGACTCCTCGTCCTTGACTTGGTGACGTAAATTACAAGTACCTCAGAAGTAGAAGTGGGTTCGCCTGATGGCGAGCGATATTGGAAAGCTAATCCACACACAAACATCAGTCCGGTGCACTAGAAGTTAGCACGTGTATGGACTACGCTTGAGTTCAAAGCGTGCGAACTTTAAAAAACAAATAAAATAAGGGCTTTGGTTCGGTGTCCGAACGTATTCAGTGGCCCGATAATGGTCTGGTCCCTAATGGCCGAAGTCTCGGCTAGCAACTGAATACTCTTGTGTTAACGCCAGACACCATATGCTGCACTGCGAATAATCGCCAGTGAGAATGTAATCGATGTTTCCCGTAGTTCTTGTGTTAGTTTCATGGATGCCGAATCCCAGTTAAAAACGTTGACTGTGTTCGGTTATACTGCCATACACCCGTCCAATTTATTCTCATAGTGATTATATGAGCAACAGAGCATTCACTGTCTGTTGGCTAGACCTGGTTAGGCTCATCATTGTTTCATGACCTTTAGCCTGACTTGTCAGAGACGGTTCCCAAATATGTCAGTTATCACCTCCCAGTGCGTAACAGCCAGGTCGGACTTTACGAGAAATATCAGAAAACAAGTTGGCGAAATGCAATGTTCTTCTTCTTCTTCATCATCATCATCATCATCATCATCATCATCATCATCATCATCATCATCATCATCATCACCATTGTCGTCGTCATGATCATCGTCCTAATCGCTACCACCATCATCACCGTCATTATCATCATCATAATCGCCATCGTCGTCACCATCATCATTGTCATTATCGTCGTCATCATCATCGCCATAATCGTCATCATCATCGCCATAATCGTCACCATCATCATCATTATCATCATCATGAAGTGAGTCCTTTGCAGAACGTCGCCCCGGAAAGATTCTCGACCCTTCGTCAGTTTCCCTGCCTAGTGCCGTCTCATGTCCTGTGTCCACCGTGGTGTTAGTCTACCTATGTGGCCTCTTTCAGGAACCACGCCCCATCATCACCGCTTACTTTCTATGGATCGGTCTCTTTCCGAAAGCGTCGGGCAAAGCACGAACTCCGTAGCTCCAGCGACCACCCCTAAAAGTCTCCGAGAAAATTGCACTCGCCAACCGAATGACGTAGCCTGGAATCGAACCCACGACTTTCAGTTCGCAAAGCAGGAGGCATAAGCACTTGGCCACGGAGACTGCCTGTCTATACCACTGTAATGTTGAATATGATCAACATATTACAGTTTCCCAAACATAATTATGTTTATGGCCCAGTTTTCTCTCATGTTAAGTTCTTGTAGAATGTTACTAATTTTTTCCATTGCCATTATATTCGAAAGGTTACTGCAACTATGAAGTTCAAAAGCCCAGATTTTCTTCTTTAGTGATTGTGAAATGGTCCATTATTCACATGCGAAACAGACTTCATGAAATAAACAAGTGAAATAATCTGGCCACGTATCACTCTACACAAGGGAAATGAAAGAGGATGCCAGCTTGCTTCAGCGGAGTATAGACGAAAAAGTAAAAAATATAAAGGACAGCCAAATGGAGTATCTAAATATTTTGAAAGAGGCAGCCAACACAAATGACACTTATCACAAACATTAGAAGGAGGCAGTGAAAACAAGGGAACTTATAACAAGCATTAGGAAACATTTTTGGCCATATTATGAGACGAGAAATCAACTGTAATAACTGGTAGGATTTACGGTAAACGAAATGATACTAATAATAATAAAAAGACGCAGAGTCGTGAATTTGAACTTTCTTTCATCATAATATGGAATAACGTCAACAAATAAAGGACCAAAAGCACAGAAACATGATCGCCCACACCAGCTGACGACGACGATGATGGTGATGATGATGATGATGATGAATACGATGTATATAGGTACTTGCTGTTTCTGTGAGGCTATTTCTCGCTCGCAGCATAGTGTTTAGCAGGACACTCTCACTGTTAGTGAGAGAACATCATCTGGAGAGTTCACATTGGAATGCGGTATCTAACAATTATAACCATGGATACTGTCGTGTGTCATCAAGCTCGCCGATGGAAGAGACTTTGGCCATTACAATGCATTTTGCAGGGGAACTGGACAGGGATAGAGATTCTTTTCGGACAGCCGTGATGAGAGCCACGTTCTGCAAAGAACTTGTTACACGATAATGGTGATGATTGGCATGCGCTTCTGGCATAGTTCCCCATCTCTGAATAATAATAATATGTTTGCGCCCGCTCGCTTTGAACTCAAGCGTAGTCAAAAATGCTACTTTTAGTAGACAATGAATTTTGTGTGTGGATTTTGTTCGCATATCTTTTTACAGGACATCTCTGTCAACATCAGCATCTTTCAGCTGAGTGTTGATTTCTTGGCAAGATTACTCTCAGTAGTTTGCCATTGCTTTCTGAGCGACCGGCTCACATACCTTGTAAGTTACCGGCGAGGAGAAAACCCCTACCGATTCTCGCGCAAGTCACGTTACTCGCGAGAGTATACAGGATTACGGAGAAAGCCGTGTAACCTCTAGATCAGGGAAACCGGCGTGTGTGGATTTTTTTTTTTTTTTGGTTTTCGCATATCCTTTACAGAACATCGCTGTCAACAGCAGCATCTTTCAGCTGTCTGTTGATTTCTTGGCAAGATTACGCTCAGTAGTTTGCCATTGCTTTCTGAGCGGCCGGCTCAGTTATCCCGCAAGTCACCAGCGGGGGTAGAACCGCTTCCAGCTCTCGCCCGCTTCGAGACTCTGCGTGATAAACGGGATTGCGGAGAAAGAGGTGTAACCTCTCGGCCAGAGAGACCGGCGTGTGTGGATTAGCTTTCCCAATTACCAGTGTCCCTCGCCATCAGGGGAACCAACTCCGACTTCAGAAGTACATGTAATTTACATCCTAAAGTCAAGGACGAGAAGTCAACATTTTAGCCCAACTGAATATAATAATAATAATAATAACTAAAGCGATTTATTAATCCCATATTTTAACAGGAAGGAAATGGTCCTTATGGGTGCTTTGTCTTCAGAGAGTTGGCCTACCACCTCAGTGGTTAGGGTTCCAATCCCTGCAGTGGCATGATAGTTCAGAGCCAGCGGGGCTCCAAGGATTCCTCAAATGGACACTGGGGGATTGTCGGACTTTCTGAGAAATTATCCGGTCAAAAAATAGACATCAAGCACCAGATGGAGACACCTTAGCTTCCTCAAATAAGCACTGGGTGATTGTCGGACTTTCCGAGAAATTGATCGGGAAGAAAATCAAGGACGGTAGCTGGTCACACCATCTAATCTCATTATTTCGTGATTTAATATATGCAATGGGCACAACTCTTCACACCCTTTCCCTGTTATACACTACCGGATTACTGTCACCTCTTGAATTATTTCTATTGGTGAAATGACACTAGTTCTATATAATGGTTGAGCGGAATCGAAGCCGACACCACCAACCGTTTCTGACTCCACCACGACTGTGGTGACAAGTTTGGACGATACCGATACTGATGGTATAATGTGCGGTGACGTTCCCGTGAGAATCTTAATCTTCCAGACCTTGGACGGTATCGATCAACTGCTGGAAATAAAACTGTCAGGTCGAGCGATGTCGCGTGAGGAAACGAGAATAGATGCGGGACCAAAAAGTCAATGACCAGAAGAAATGACCAATCGATCGCCGTAGGAACGAATCTTCAGATGAGACAGGGAAATAATAAATAAACACGTCCGCATTCCGGTCAGCTGGACAGGACAGAATGTTCGCGGTCGAAGTTAAATTATGGGAATAATGCGTATCACCAACTTCTGATATAAGAGAGAAGTTCCACGGGTACACATCTTCAAATTTATAAAAAAGAAAATTACACCCACGCTACGTGGCAAAATTAGTTGGACAAAAGAAGAAAGGAGAAGATATTTATATTGGATGGGATTACTGGATGTATAGGTATTTTATCGGTATTCATTCGTGAACACATTAAAGTAACAGTTTTAAGAACATGCACTTTTCCTGTGGCAAGATACGAATGTGAGTCATGGACCAGTGCACAACCAAGGAAGAAGGAAGTCAGGACTGTTGAACATAAATGTAAACACATTAGTGCGTGTCCTTTGCAGGACGTTACCATCAGTCCCGAATCCCATGCTGATTTACAAGGCAGTTTTACTTTCAGTAGTTTGCCATTGATTTCCGAACTTGAGGTCAACGTTCCAACTGACCAGTGTAGGGAATGAAGCTCCTACTCTGGCATCAGCACACCGAAAGTTAAAGATCAAGCGCTGTGATCGATTCAGCCACGCCGACCTCTATATAAATATAACAGAACAGCTGTTAGAATATCGCGGAGTAAGAGGAAACATTCTGGAATTCAACAAGATATGAACTTGTAAGAAAGCTGGCTCATAAACAACCGTATGTCCCGGAAACGGAAATACCTAGGACGTATTGAACTTCACAGTCGTTTGGAAAGAACGGCGATGAAAGGTATTGTTCCTGGAAGGGGCTGACCAGCGCCCACAGGAACACTGGGCATTGCAGGCACCTTAGACATGAAAACAACCTATTATGTTGTAAGAACTTTACAGAGGGTGAATACAAAACTTACACCGGCAATATTTTCAAACACTGCACAGTCGTTAAAAATACACCCTATACATGAAGCGGGACATCTGGCAAAGGATCTAGAGTCTTGGGGGGAGGAGGGCGTGATGAAAGCGACGTCCCGTAAAGACTTGCTACATGATGATGATTGGTTTTCACATAAGACTAAGGGATAGAAGTGTTTGTATCGGAGAACACGACAGAGAACAAAATAATTGAACATTTTAGTCAGTTGAACTTGTCACCTTGAAAACATAACTGACGCCTCGCTCAAAGTAACAAGAGCGGAAAACTATTAACACAGGTTAATGGGTCATATTAAAAACATACTCCAGATCAAAAGCAATAAAACAAAATGTATGCGAAAATGGTAAAGTAATAACACGATCAGCGATATCTGCTAACTTCTTCTTCTTCTTCTTCTTCTTCTTCTTCTTCTTCTTCTTCTTCTTCTTCTTCTTCTTCTTTCGTTCGCTTGAAATATGTCTACAAATGCAATGTTGTCTCTTTGTATGAACTTGAACAACGAGTATTAACAGGAAGTAAGCAAACTGGTTTCTTCCTATTGATTCTTTGTGGCTGGTGACACACTAATAGGCCGAACATGATGGGCTACGCACCAAAGTTGATTCAAGATGTAGAACAGAAACAAGGGGACTATGTAACAGGGTTGATTCAACATGTAGAACCGAAATATGGTGAGATATACAACAGGATTGATTCGAGCTGTAAAACAAAGGGGCTGTGTAAAAGAGTTGATTCGAGATGTAGATCTGAAATTCTCTGGACTCAGGCTTGAGTTAGGAGTAGAACGGAGCACTTATGGGTTACATCGGTGTGTCATGATGTTAATCCGTCGACTAAACTAAAAAAAAAAAAAACAACTAAGATCTGAAACATGGTGAGATATATAACTGGGCTGATTCCTGTTGTAGAACAGAAACATGGTGAGATATTAACATAAATGATTCTAGATATAGAACAGAAACAAAGGGGCTGTGTAAAAGAGTTGATTCGAGATGCAGATCTGAAACATGGTGAGATGTTAACAGGACTGATTCAAGATATAGAACAGACACATGGTGAGATATTAACAGAACTGATTCTACATGTAGAACATAAACATGGTGAGATATTAACAGAACTGATTCTACACGTAGAACAGAAACATGGTGAGATATTAACAGGACTGATTCAAGATGTAGAACAGAAACATGGTGAGATATTAACAGGACTGATTCAAGATGTAGAACATAAACATTGTGGACTATGTAGCATTGTGATCAACATGTAGAACATACGATTGATGAACTATGTATCAGGGCTGATTTATGATGTAGAACAGAAACACGGCGGACTATGTAACAGCGTTGATTCAAGACGTACAACATACAATTGATGGACTGTGCAGCAGTGTGATTAAAGACGTACAGCAAACATTTGATGGACTATGTAGCAATGTGATTAATGACGTACAACATAAATTTGATGGACTAATTGTCAATGCGATTCAAGATGGAGAAAATAAACTTTGTGGACTATGTAAGAGCGTAGATTCAAGACATTCAGAACAATTTCATGGAATATTTAACAGCGTCGATTCAAGATGCAGAACAACAATTTGATGAACTATGTAACAGCGTTGATTCAAGATGTAAAACAATAATTTGATGAACTATGTAACAGCGTTGATTCAAGATGTAAAACAATAAACTGATGAACTATGTAGCAATGTGATTCCAAATGTAGAACATTAACACAATAGGGTATGTAACAAAGCTGATTCAAGATGTAGGATAGAAGCAGGATGAACGTGTAAGAGAAATGAGTGGCACCTTGCCGTCTTGATAGACGTTAGTTTGTAAAATGGAGTTATACCTCTCCATAACACAAAGCCTGGGCTGAATTTAGAGACCATGTGTTTCCTAGGAAGCATGATCCCTCTCTCGGCCCATCTAGTGTACTCCAGAGGAAAGGTAACACCAATACGTCTGGAACAATATAAGCTGCAGAAGCTGCCGGATCAGTAAAGCAATGCTCTAACTGTCCGCCTGTTGGAGCTCCGATCCTAGACCAGTTGCCAACCAAGGCTTAGGGTTTTATCTGCCCTACCATGACATTTAGGTTGCATTTCCTCGCACTAGGATAAGGTTTGTACCCTCCCAATTGCGCGCCTCCGCCCGAAGCCGTTGGCACAATGTGGGGTGTCGGGTTTGGTAAGCGTCGCCCAACATTCGGCGCTAACAGAAGCAAGTTGTACCGTCTACTGTCATACTGTAGCTCAGTCATATCTAACTGACTATGTAAGAGAAATGATACAAGCTATATCCCATAAGCACGGTGGAACTATTAGAATCCTCAATAAAAGATAAAAGATAGAGCCCCTGTAAATAATAATGACATAATTCCGCTGTTGGACAAGCTTAAGATTCAGACAGAAAAACCAATGACCAGGTCCTACAAGAAACAAATGAAAACCGTAAACTGATTAGAGAAATTAGACGTAGACCAGTGGTTCTCAACCTTTTTTGGCCCATGCACCCCTTCACTATATGTTCAGAATGCCATTCCCACCCTTTCGTATTCTCTCTCTCTCTCTCTCTCTCTCCCCCCTCGCACAATATACGTAATAATGGAAGCTACATTTAATAACACATACTAGAACAAATCTAGACGTCTACATAAAACATGATTTGCGGGTCTACTTACGTCATAAAACGAAATCAGAAGGGCGAAATGTACAGAACCGTAAATTATGGAGGGAAAAACAATATCAAGTAATCGGTTCTTGGATTAACAAGATCTTGAAATAATCTTAATCCCCCCCTCCCCCAGGAAACCCTAAAACCCCACCGGTTGAGAAACACTGACGTAGACAGTCACAGTTGTTTGGACACGTTATGAGAAGAAATAGATTGGAGAACTTGGTGGCAACAGGCAAGATTGAAGGGAAGAAAACAAGAGAAGACAGAGAAGTAAATACCTGGATGGCATGGCCACATGGTATATTCGAGACAGGAACACTGAGAGACCCACGACTCTGGTGATCGCGTGAGATGGCGATATATGACCGCCTAGGCTTATAGGCATGGCACACTAACAGAACTCACCAACCGAGGTGAGCTATATACAACGGCCAGTTAATTTTTGAATATCCAAACCATCTTTTCCTGGGGTCAGAACAGAAGTTATCTACCGAACCATAAATATCTAAACTGGCATCTCAGACAAGACGTGGACAATCCGGCAGCATATTCAGACAACAATTTCCAGAATTGGTACCTCGCTGTATGCAAATATCCAGCTGACCCCATCACGCATCTCCCTTTAAGTCACGATCAATATGAATACTTCAAGCGTCCGTCCTTTCCATCTTTAGAATAATATTCTTTTCCCTTTATATTCACTGTCAGTTGGACAAGCTTTCGTCTCTTAGATTCACTGTCTGTTGGACGAGCTTTCGTAGCTTAGATTCATTGTCTGTCGGACAAGCTTTCGTCGTTTGGATTCACTGTCTGTTGGACAAGCTTTCGTCGTTTGGATTCACTGTCTGTTGGACAAGCTTTCGTCGTTTGGATTCACTGTCTGTCGGACAAGCTTTCGTCGTTTGGATTCACTGTCTGTTGGACAAGCTTTCGTCGATTAGATTCACTGTCTATTGGACAAGCTTTGGTTCCTTAGATTTATTGTCTGATGGACAAGCTTTCGTCCTTTAGATTCACTGTCTGGTGGACGCACTTCTACCTTTCAGATTTACTTTCTTTTGGACAAACTTCCGTCATATAGATTCACTATCTTTCGAGCTAGCTTCCATAATGTAGATTTACTAACTTTCGGACAAACTCCCGACCTTTAGATTTACTATCTTCTGAACTAGCTTCCAGAATTTAGATTCACCTTTTTGTTTTGTTTTGTTAAATAGCTTTCTTAATTTGGATCCACTATATTCTGGACAAGTTTCATCCTTTAAGTGCATTGCCTTTAAGACTTCTGAAACACAAGGCGTTCGGTTACCCTCGAAGCAAGAGTTGACTTGTAGCCAGGGAGTGCCCTTCACCAACACAGGAACTACATCATGAAATAAGTGAAGTTGTGTATGAGACCAGATCGCCCACTAACGTACAAAGAAAGTTGCTAGATAAGAATAAGAAACACAATGATGATGATTTTCTCTCTGTTTTTAATCAACTTGCAGATTGATGAGACGTATTTCTACAAGCATGATGATAACACATTGAGCAGAAAGAAAAGAAAAACAGTAATGGAAACGTCTTGAAAGTCGCGTAAAAAAAGCGACTTAAAGTCGTTTAAAAGTCAACAGGGTCGACTTCATTGCATCGGGTTTTATCCCATATGGCCCAGTCTATTTTCGTAGCGCGGAAAGCGCCACACAAGGCACGAACTCCGTAGCTCCAGCGACGACCCCCAGGAGTCTAAGAATTATGCACTCGTGAACCGAAGGATGCGACCCGGAATCGAACCTACAACCTTCGGAGCCTGAGTCAGACGGCTTGGCCACTTCGCCACGGAGACTCCCGTCCTGAAAAAAATCACCTCACTAAGAAAAATGATCACGCGTAACTAAAGAAGATGATTCACATTCTTTTGTACGTGTCATGGGAAGGGAAAATGTGACAACAGGAAGACCAAAGGAAAGCGAGACAGAAGAATGCACATCATCATCTTTATTATTCTTACTGATTGTAGAATGGATTATGAGGACCCAACAAGTACAGCCAAAAACGGAATTCAATGGAATCCTCTGATAGAATTCAATGGAATCCTCTGACAGAATTCAATGGAATCCTCTTGATAGAATTCAATGGAATCCTCTGACAAAAGTCTATGGAATCTACTTGACTGAATTCAATGGAATCGTCTTGATAGGATTCAATGGAATCCTATGTCACAATTCAATGGAATCCCCTGACAGAATTCAATGGAATCCTCTGACAGAATTCAATGGAATCGTCTTGATAGGATTCAATGGAATCCTATGTCAGAATTCAATGGGATCCTCTGACAGAATTCAATGGGATCCTCTGAAAGAATTCAATGGAATCCTCTGACAGAATTCAATGGGATCCTCTGAAAGAATTCAATGGAATCCTCTGACAGAATTCAATGGGATCCTCTGACAGAAGTCAATGGGATCCTCTGACAGAATTCAATGGGATCCTCTGACAGAATTCAATGGGATCCTCTGACAGAATTCAATGGAATCCCCTGGCAGAATTCAATGGAATCCCCTGACAGAATTCAATGGAATCCTCTGACAGAATTCAATGGGATCCTCTGACAGAATTCAATGGGATCCTCTGACAGAATTCAATGGAATCCTCTGACAGAATTCAACGGGATCCTCTGACAGAATTCAACGGGATCCTCTGATAGAATTCAATGGGATCCTCTGACAGAATTCAATGGGATCCTCTGACAGAATTCAATGGAATCCCCTGACAGAATTCAATGGAATCCTCTGACAGAATTCAATGGGATCCTCTGACAGAATTCAATGGGATCCTCTGACAGAATTCAATGGGATCCTCTGACAGAATTCAATGGAATCCTCTGACAGAATTCAACGGGATCCTCTGACAGAATTCAATGGGATCCTCTGACAGAATTCAATGGAATCCTCTGACAGAATTCAACGGGATCCTCTGACAGAATTCAATGGAATCCTCTGACAGAATTCAATGGGATCCTCTGACAGAATTCAATGGGATCCTCTGACAGAATTCAATGGAATCCTCTGACAGAATTCAATGGAATCCTCTGACAGAATTCAATGGGATCCTCTGACAGAATTCAATGGGATCCTCTGACAGAATTCAATGGGATCCTCTGACAGAATTCAATGGGATCCTCTGACAGAATTCAATGGGATCCTCTGACAGAATTCAATGGGATCCTCTGACAGAATTCAATGGGATCCTCTGACAGAATTCAATGGGATCCTCTGACAGAATTCAATGGAATCCTCTGACAGAATTCAATGGAATCCTCTGACAGAATTCAATGGGATCCTCCGACAGAATTCAATGGGATCCTCTGACAGAATTCAATGGAATCCTCTGACAGAATTCAATGGGATCCTCTGACAGAATTCAATGGAATCCTCTGACAGAATTCAATGGAATCCTCTGACAGAATTCAATGGAATCCTCTGACAGAATTCAATGGAATCCTCTGACAGAATTCAATGGGATCCTCTGACAGAATTCAATGGGATCCTCTGACAGAATTCAATGGGATCCTCTGACAGAATTCAATGGGATCCTCTGACAGAATTCAATGGGATCCTCTGACAGAATTCTATGGGATCCTCTGACAGAATTCAATGGGATCCTCTGACAAAGCGTCTCGATGATCTGGGCTTCGCTGATGACATTGCTCTCCTCTCCCACACACGAAATCAGACGCAAGATCATCTAAACAGATTGGGAAGGAGGTCACAACAATTAGGTTTACAAATTCAAAGGGGAAAAGAGAAAGATCATGAGAATAAATCAAGTAAATGATAACCCTATCTCACATGGTGATAACTCACTTCTAGAGGCAGAATCATACACCTATTCATGAAGCAATGTAGACAAAGATTGGGGAGGTCACAAAGATAGTAAAATATGACGACAAAAGGCAAGAGAAGCTTTTAAAGCACTAGGAAATTTGTGGAAGTAATATACGTAGGTTTCAACCCCCAACCCCCCCCCCCCCCCTCCCCTCCCCTAGTGCGTTTTCTCATCAGCCACATCTCATTCGTATGTTATACTTCCATGGGTTTCTCTTACCAGCCGTGTCAAACGATTTATGAATTCCATATAAGTAAATCCGAATCATACAGCTTGTGTTGCTCTATGCATATTTTAAGACCCATCGTGTTATAGTTATTCCATTGTTTTTCTTCTTATTGTCAATGCCGCATAGGGTTGGTGATAATGTCTGTCCACATCCTTCTGTCTCGTTTGATTCCAAAAAATTCTGATACTAACGTTCTGTCATGTCATGGTGTCAAACTGTCCAGCATATTCTCTCCTGGTCTCTCCCTGCCTCTCTTTCCCTCCAACCTCCCGTTGTGACACATACTCCAACTGTCCTCTTCTCATGACATTCCCAGAGAATGTGGACAGTCTTATTCTGACGCGAGTAACCCGTTCTCTTAGTAATTCCATTATTTACACCGAATTCAACTATCCACTTTCTGAGCAATGAAGTCACAAACAATATGCTGCACAATTTACTGCCTGTCATACTTCGCTGAATCTCGACGGGTGCATACCACAGAAAAAAGTTCAACATTTAATGAAGTAGCGTAATCAATGGAAAATGAACAGACAGCTGAAAAACATTGAATGGCAATGAAAATGTGGTTTCTGGGGAAAATGCCAAGAATACCATGAACAGACAGAGAAACTAATGAGCAAGTCCTAGAGAACCGTAAACTGATTAGAGAAATTAGACGTAGCCTGTCACATTTGTTTGGGCACGTTATGAGAAGAAATAAATTAGAGAAACTTATGACAACTGACAAGACTGAGGGGAAACGAACATGGGAAAGACAGATAAGTAAATATCTGGATGAACTGGCCATGCTGCATGGTCGAGGTAAGAACGCGGAGCTGATTCTCGACTCTGGTGATCGAGAGAGATGGCGAAACATGACCGCCTATGCTTATCGACATGGCACACGATGACGACGACGTAATCAACCCTTTGCTTGTCATACTTCGCTGTATCTCGTCAAGAACACGCCACAGAAAACAGTTCAACGTATAACAAAGCAGCGCAGTCAATCATTTCAACTTTGTATTCGCTATATAAAACAAGGACTTCCGCCATTAATTAAACTGTGAGACGATTGGCAAACAGATGTTAGGAACATCGAAGGGACACATCACTGCATTCTGAAAAGCCTGCTGTCAGTCATGCTAATTTCTCTGGTCATGGCTGTCCCAAGGATGTTTGTATGCCTGCAAGTAAACTCGGCTGTTCCAACAGCTCAGTCGGACTTCACGAGGAAAGTCCTTTAATTTATTTAATGGTTTGCATTATTTCTAGGAAAATCATTGACCATGGCGATGACTTCATGCAGAACTTGTCTACACGTGAGTGCTGTTGAATTCTCGGCCTTTGTCTTTCTAATTATGAACGTTTCTCCTTCTCCCCCTGGCTACTTCTCTTGTTCCCTCTGCTTCTTTCTCCCCTCTTCATTTCCTTCTTCTTCTGCCTCCTTCTCTTCTTCTTCTTCTTCTTCTTCTTCTTCTTCTTCTTCTTCTTCTTCTTCTTCTGGTACCCGTTCTGGAACTGACATTGGTGATTATACATCTCCATTTTTTTCTTCTGTCATCTGATATTACAAGGCAATGATACTGTTTATATTACAATTATTGGCTTCATAGATGTTTATCCCATATAATATTATCTCTCGCTTGAATCCCCTGATACATTTGCTAGGTGTGCTAGTAAGGCCTGCAGCATTCTGTAGTCATCACTTGCTTTCATCAACTCTTTCCCTGATAGTCTCTCTCACGGGTCTCCGTGGCGAAGTGGTCAAGCCGTCTGCCTCGTGCTCCGAAGGTTGTGGGTTCGATTCCGTACTACGTCTTTCGGTTCACAAGTGCATTTTTCTCGAGACTTCTGGGGGTCGTCTCTGGAGCTACGGAGTTCGCGCTTTGTGCGACACTTTCAGCAGGCCTGCAGAAAGAGAACAAGTCATATGGAGTAAAACCCGCAGCAATGAAGTCGACCCTCTCAACTTCTAAAACACCACATCTCCGGGTGTCCTATTACTCCTTGTCCAGCATGCGCACCCATATAGAAAACAAACCCATACGTGACTTTTCAGTAAGCGGATTCGTGTGCTTCTTGTGATATTTATGTATTATCATCACGTTATTTTGTGTTGTGATATTTATGTATTATCATAACTTTACTGTTCGTTGTGATATTTATGCATTATCATCACGTTACTTTTTGTTGTGATTTATGCATTATCTTGACGTTACTTTTTGTTGTGATATTTATGCATTGTCATCACGTCACTTTGTCTAGTGCAGGGGTGTCAAACTCAATCGCTCAGTGGGCCAAATCTCAAAGCACACGTAAGGTTGCGGGCCGGAAAGGATAAACATTCAATAAGCCAAAAATTAAACCTTTTTTAAACATTAATATAAATTGAAACAGAAACAAGTTTTAATAATTAAACATCATTGGTATACACATTTTCACTTTTATGTCAATTTGCTAGAGCACGATGTTTTGCATCTATTCTTGGCTACAAGTTCGCTTATGTTGGGAGTAATGTTTTTGCTTTGAGATTTTCATGATGGACTGCAAGTGTTCATCAGTGAGACGACTCCTGTGTGATGTTTTGTTAATCTTCATCATAGAAAACAGTTGCTCACACAGATATGTGCTACCAAGCATGCTCAAGGTTCGAGCCGCATGTAGATGAAGCCGGGGCGTCTCTTCAGGAATGAAACGAGTGAACTGTGCAGGCCACACAGAGTCGTACTTTGCCTCTAGTGTCCCATTACACTGCAGCTCTATTAACTCCATCTGCTAATTTACAGGTGCAGTTTCCACATCTATGGCAAATGGATTACGAAACATTGGGAAACACCATAGTGTTGACTTGGTTTAACATTGCTTGGCAACAAGAAAAGTGAGACAGGTCACAGCCACATTATTTATCTCCACAAATTAGACACACAGATTTACCGCCAATACCAGTAAACATATATTCAACTTCCCAGCGGCTTAGAAAGGCTCTGTTTTCAGAATCAACTTTTCTCTTGGCCATTTTAAAGGCTAGCTTTGATTTTAAAAGATTGTGCGTCTACCGACAGACGCTTGATTGATATCAGGTTAGTCGTAGCGGGAAAAGGTGATGTAATATTAATTTTTTATGCGCCAATCCAAAACGAGCATCCAAACGTTGGTAGGTAACTATAACGACGAACACAAACTCACTACACAACTTTTATTTTCGCGTATTCTGATCAAAGCGAGAACGCTTTCAGGTAGCCTATCATTCGGAAGGCTGCTAATTAGGGAATTTGATTTACACTTTATATCGTGACTATACAAAATATTTTTGCCTAAATTTCTCTCTTGGGCGGAATATATTTGTATGTCGATTGAGACCTCTCAGGCCTGATATGATTGTACGGCGGGCTGTATGTGGCCCGCGGGCCTTGAGTTTGACACATGCGGTCTAGTGGAATAGCCCAAACAAAGGCAGCATTTCAGAAGGCGAAGAATATTCTCAGCAATATATATATATATATATATATATATATATATATATATATATATATATATATATTTTTTTTTTCAATCGAGATGAGGAAAAGAGTACTTAAGTGTTTACTTAGTCAATTCTGATGTACGGAAGCCAATGATGGATAATTAGCAGGTAAGTGTGGATTTATGTAGAAGTTGCGTAGATGTGGTTTTATAGAAGAGTGATGAAAACACCGTGAACGGATAGAAAGACCAGTGTAGATATTCTGAAAGAAATGAACTCGGAAAGAGAACCGGTTGCTCGTACCAGAAGAAGGCAGTCCACGTTCTTTGGACGTGTCATGAAAGGGGAGAACACTGGAGTACGTCGTCGCAACGGCATGGTTTGAGGAGAGGGGAGGTAGGAGGACACCCAGAGGTAAGATGCTGGGCGGTTTGACAGCATGGCATGGAGGAACATCTGTATCAGAAATGACGTCACATGGCATGGAGTATAAGAAGAACAAGACTTGTTTCCCCCCTGGTAACCGTGTTAGGATATGACGGTTCTTTTGTTTGTTCCCGGGTCACTTGTTTTACTGGATATAATTGTACAGCCTATCTCAGGAGTCGGCAACCTTTTTGTACTGCTGTGACGAAGTAATGTTGCAAACTCACCCAGCGTGCCAACCTAAGTCCACCATATTTGTATACTCAACAACCACTGAAACACTTCTTCCCCTTCCATCTTTCAACAGGAGTGCACTGAACCTCGTTTTGCAGTTGTCTAGTATCGAAGTCAGAGTGTCCGACTACGGCATGCATTTGTGTAAGATTTACTTCGTGTAGACAGATTTCATCGAAAATAACTGGTTATAACCATGAGTACGTTTTCTATCCAAACAATTGACAGCGCAACGGCCTCGCGGCCTACTCTTTGCGATGTTTAAATTATCTAACATAAAGAGTTTAAATAACAGGTGTTGTCTCTAACAGAAAGAGTTTAAATAACAGGTGTTGTCTCTAACAGAAAGAGTTTAAATAACAGGTGTTGTCTCTAACAGAAAGAGTTTAAGTAACAGGTATTGTCTCTAACAGAAAGAGTTTAAATAACAGGTATTGTCTCTAACAGAAAGAGTTTAAATAACAGGTGTTGTCTCTAACAGAAAGGGTTTAAGTAACAGGTATTGTCTCTAACAGAAAGAGTTTAAGTAACAGGTATTGTCTCTAACAGAAAGAGTTTAAGTAACAGGTATTGTCTCTAACAGAAAGAGTTTAAATAACAGGTGTTGTCTCTAACAGAAAGAGTTTAAATAACAGGTGTTGTCTCTAACAGAAAGAGTTTAAATAACAGGTGTTGTCTCTAACAGAAAGAGTTTAAATAACAGGTGTTGTCTCTAACAGAAAGAGTTTAAATAACAGGTGTTGTCTCTAACAGAAAGAGTTTAAATAACAGGTGTTGTCTCTAACAGAAAGCGTTTAAATAACAGGTGTTGTCTCCAACAGAAAGCGTTTAAATAACAGGTGTTGTCTCTAACAGAAAGAGTTTAAATAACAGGTGTTGTCTCTAACAGAAAGAGTTTAAATAACAGGTGTTGTCTCTAACAGAAAGAGTTTAAATAACAGGTGTTGTCTCTAACAGAAAGAATCAAAATAATCAGAAACAAGTACGATATTGGCCCTCAAGTCAATTTAGACATATTTATATTTGTTAATATGACCATTGTCTGTGAAACATGTCAACCCCCGTATATATTTAGAGAGAAAACAGTTATTCTTAAAGGACGCATGCAGGAGCTCTATTTATAATTAAAGAGCACATGAGAAATTCTTGCGGGCTGTGTAAAGGGGGCATGTTGATCTGCTTATCACTATGTTTTTTTTTAACGGGGGAAGGGGTGGGGGAGGAGGGGACGGGAAGGAGAGCTATATTCTGCAGCGTAATCCTCTGTACATCAAATTATAAAAGATTTACTGGCTCGATGAATCAACACTGAGATGTATGGAAATAACGAGGAACTCCAAGCTGTATGGAAATAACGAGGAAGTCAAAGCTGTATGGCCCCATGCTTTAGAAAACTAGCCAGGAACCCCAGGCTGTATGGGACTAACAAGAAACTGCAAGCTGTATGAAACTAACGAGGAGCTTCTAGTTGTAAAGAACTAACGAGGAACTCCAAGCTGTATGGAACTAATGAGGAACTTCAAGCTTTACAGAACTAACGACGAACTCCAAGCTGTATGGAACTAACAGGGAACTCCACGTTGTATGGTACATGTAATAACACATACCTGCTTACATACGTGCACATACATACATTGCCAAGATGACAATCTCGAGCACAAGTTTACTCTTAGACCTGTCACGTAACTGGCAACTTCCGGCAAAACAAGGTTTGCATGTTGACGCTCACAGACGAAAACAACATTCAACAAATGTAAATTGTTGACACGATGTACACGATTCACTTAATTCAACATTTCACAGCCTAGTTTCAATGAATGTCCCGCAATCTGAAACGAGAACTTCTGACGCTCCATCTAATAAATTCATTTAATTAAGATCTCTATTTGCTTCTGCATTTCTCCGCAGCCGTATTTCATTACTGGATGTGGGTTTTCACTAGTTGCGGGCGGCAGCGGAAGTAAGATAACCATATATTCATGACAGATATCGCTGTTGGGGTGTGAAGTTGTTAGGCCTTCCGGTATTCAAGGCTACGACACAATTAGATGGGGTGGCTAGCTGTCTTCCTCGCCGCCTTTAATTCCCAGACAATTCCCAGAAAGTATGAAGAAGATTCGCTGCCCATTTCCGGAGGTTGGATTCCCCCTTAGAATGTTACTGGTAAAATGGTAAACAGGCAAACTGGTAAACAGGCAAACAGGCAAACTGGCAAACTGAACCCCGACCACTGCCCTGGAAAGGAAGTGCGCTATCCACTATTTCAATGCGGATAAGACGGAGTTGACACTTTCACAGTCAGTGGTCATTAAAAAAAAATACGTATAAATTGACATTAAAATCCTTAGCATACATGTTTCTGACCAAGACAACGCCGGTTTACTCCTTGTGTTCCAAACAACCTGTTATATTGACGCTCTCTGTCATAGACACCGGTTATATTGACGCTTTCTGTCATAGACACCGGTTATATTGATGCTTTCTGTCATAGACACCGGTTATAGTGACGCTTTCTGTCAAAGACACCGGTTATAGTGACGATTTCTGTCATAGACACCGGTTATAGTGACGCTCTCTGTCATAGACACCGGTTATAGTGACAGCTTTCTGTCACAGACACCGGCTATAGTGACGATTTCTGTCATAGACACCGGTTATACTGACGCTCTCTGTCATAGACACCGGTTATAGTGACAGCTTTCTGTCACAGACACCGGTTATAGTAACGATTTCTGTCATATACACCGGTTATACTGACGCTCTCTGTCATAGACACCGGTTATATGGATACTTTCTGTCATAGACACCGGTTATATTGATGCTTTCTGTCATAGACGCAGGTTATATTGACGTTTTCTGTCAAAGACAACATGTGTTATTTTGATTTTTTTTCCCCTGCCAGAAACAATATCCGTTATTTCGACTTTTTCCTGTCACAGACAATATCATTTATTTTGACTTGTTCTGCCAGAAACATCACCTTTTATCTGACTCATTCTCTCCGAGATACACGTTATTTTTGAATCAATTGACCAAGACAACACCTGCTTTAAAAAAAAAAAAAAATTGTCTTGAAAAAAACTTGACTTGTTCTGTCAGAAACAATGCGAACAATACCTGTGTTATACGTTGTAATTGTTTCAGCTTCAGTATCATTCACTTTGACTTTTGATGTTCGAGAATGAGAGAGAGAGAGAGAGAGAGAGAGAGAGAGAGAGAGAGAGAGAGAGAGAGAGAGAGAGAGAGAGAGAGAGAGAGAGAGAGAGCACATGTAATTTAACTCTTTCTATCCCAAAGAGTTGTAATTAAAAGCACAAAAAGGAGAGTTAAAATTATAACACTATGAGACAAGGCATTTAAGTGACAATCAAGAGAGACCGGATTAATGTAACAATTGCCTCAGACAGACGGAATTCTTCCGGAGTTCATCCGGAGTTTTTTTTCCGGACGTGGTTGCGTTGTGCCTGTTTACAGCAGAGCTGCGTTCTTGCGCCGTTAGGCCGACAAATCCGACTTCTGCGGGCATTTGTTGACCGGGTTAACCTTCCCGGGGACAGACGGAATTCAGAAAAGCAAAACGCCTGACGAGTCGGTGGGTACAGGATGCGTTAAATTGATAATATTTGTCAGATTGAGTTAGTCCGTATATTGTCCAGCAAGGGTTTAAAATAGATACCCATGGATAGGTCAGCTTGACCGAAAGGTTAAAGATTCTCGCACTAAAACCGTCTGTGCGCTGACGGCGGGTTCATTCCATACACCAGTCAGTTGGCCTTAACTGTTGACTTCTCGTTCAGAGAGCAATGACAAATACTGAATGTAAAACTGCCTTCACAAATCAACCACAGTGGTCACGTGTTAGAACACACAGCTTGGAATTCCCTGCTCCACACATCTTGAGCGCAAAGTCCTGCAAAGGTCATGCATCATTAAAAAAGCAAAGCAAAGGGCCCATTTCCCAGTCTTGAGACAAATTTAGTGCACGACGTTAGGCCCATATTTATGTAGACCAATCGGCACCCAGAGCGTGATGGGGTCAATATCACGCCAGTCGCCTTTACTTCCCAGAACATGTCAGGATGCTAATTATAGGCTGGATCAACGTTTTAACACACCATGTCCACCACCATATGTATTCCAACACGGGACCACTGGGACGGGAAGACAAGCGTGCTAGCCATTGGGCACCCGCGGCTCTCGTGGGTTAAAGTACAAACCGTCTGTGTCAGAAGTGAAAGTTAAACCTGTTACTGAGAGGGTTTATGTAAACTGCTTGGGGCACATCTGTCTTGCATTCAGTGAGTCAACGAAGGTCACAGATCGGAGCTCAGTGGAGTCAAGAACCGACATCACTGCGCTCAGGAGATCCCATTACGCGCTTGGCTCTTCAGTCACGGACAAGTTTCAGTATGAATGTATCAGGTGCAGTCTCATTGTGTGTCCGTGTGTGCAGGTTTGACGTCTTCTCCTCTCCTAATGTTCTCAAGCCCTCTCCGTGGCTAAGGAGTTACGGATGTAATTCGTAATCCTGCATACCGCGAAACACAGCTGGGGAAGATTTGACAGCAGACCACCTTGCGTTGGTTTTCATACAATGGTATGAGTGCCGATCCTTCAGAAAGCAATGACACACTACTGAATGTCAACTTGTCAAGAAATCACAAAAAGCAAGCAAATGCCGGGGTTGACTGCGACGACCTGTAAAGAATATGCAACTAACTATGTTAATATTTTCAAGTATACACTTCTCTGACTGTGTCCTCTGCCTGAACCATCCACGATTTTCCTCATTTCTCTGCCTCCTTCTCTCTCCATTCACACCTCATCTGATCCTTATCTCTCTCTCTCTCTCCCCCCCCCCCCCCCCTTTTTTTTTCGTATGCCACAGATTAACAGTCATGAAAAACCTGAATCTACTCCCAAAAATCTGCGGCGAACCACAAATCTAATATACATCCAAAACCCTAGAATTTAAGAGGGCAAAACATGGCTACAGCTCACCACAGATCGTTAACTTTTTATCTTCCGAACAGGCAGTTTCACCTGCGTGAGTTCATTTACTGAATTTATGACTCGATATCCATGAACATAAGGTAAACACAGGTTAAGAGTTATACAGAATCGGTTTTAGCATTTTGTTGTGAGTCAAGCAACGCATTCGGGTAAAATCATGCAAATGTAGATTTATAACAGATTAATAAACATGCCATGGATAGCTACAATGAGCAAATTAGATGCCTAATAATGTAAGATCGAAGTGAGTGGAACCCATTTGAAACAAGTCAATGTACGGATTTTTTATGATTTTCTGGCTGTTAAAAATACATATTCGCAACGACTGTTGTATATATATATATATATGTATATTTATGTGGTATATTGGTCGACATATGAACTCCACGTCAGCAAATTTAAGTTATTTTTAGACGAGGCTGCTGACCATTTTCAGGTTCCGTGCAAAATCCGTATACCATATTTGACTGCATCTTCCCCATTGCAACATACGCTTGTGAGACCTGGACACTTACTAAACAAGCTGAACAGCGCATACATGCCTTTGAATATAAATGTTATAGACGAGTTCTAAGAATATCTTGGGTAAAGAAAAGAACAAATACACCCATACTTCAAGAGCTAAATATTGAAGAGGGTTGGCTATTAAAGATGATGAAACAAAGAAAATTGAAATATTTTGGTCATCTGAAACGTTATGACAGTTTGGAGAGAACAATAATGGAGGGGTACATGCCTGGGAAGAGAGGAAGAGGAAGGCCAAAGAGATGATGGGTGCAGGATGTGGCGGATGATCTCCAGATGGGTGTTTTAGACGCGGGACATCTTGCTTGTGATCGAGTTTTCCGGAAGGTTGCTATGGGAGCGCGGTTCTGCATAGGACATACTACTGATTGAATGAATGAATGAATATTTGACTGGCATTTCAACTATAACGACTTGACCCAGTCCATTATGAGACAGTAGTGTTAACCTAACCCCGCGTTTAACAGATATAATTAACTCTTCTAATAATTCTACGTGTCAAAAAAAAAAAAAAAACACGGCGAAGATCGAAGTCGTTTTCAGAGCTTAACAAAACATACTGTCCACAAACAAAAGTTACACGACAACCAAATATCACAATCATCAATCAATGACATTGAAAATATTACACAAACTGTGAAGATCTTGGCTCCAGTAACAACAACAATGGGGAATTCCAAAGAAGTCAGTTGTACACGGGCCATAGCAATGCTGATGTTAAACTGTACAGGGTGTATTTTTAATGACTGTGCAGTGTTTGCAAATATTGCCGGTCCAAGTTTTGTATTCACCTATTATGTTGCATGAACTTTACAGAGGGTGAATACAAAACTTGGACAGACGATTATTTCAAACACTGCACCGTTATTAAAAATACACCCTGGATTAGTATTAGGGACATATGACATAGCACCAGCATACACATTAGAGTAACATTTGTAACTGATTCAGTGTCGAAGGATAAAATATCGCCATATCTCACCTCCTATTTGGACAGAAGGACGATGTATCTATCTATCGCCATACTAGAATTATCGTGTTATTTGTAGATATAATGCATTTTTTGCTTATCCTATTCTGTTGTTTATCTCTGTGATGCATCTTCCATCGAATGTTATTCATGTGCCTAGATGTTTAAATTTCTGCACTTGTTTCAAAATAACATTATTTACTTTAATTGCACATTTAGGCACAATATGTTTCTTTGATATCATCGTAATTTCTGTATTCCTATTACTCAAGCCAAGGCCCATTTTTTTTTTCCACTTCCAATTCCAATTTTCGAAACAAAAATTCCAAACTCGGTCTCGTCTAACCTGCCTCCTCAGATTTGGTTATTGTTGAGATCCGCGGTGTTTGTGGGTATTTTTACCCTGTTTCTTGTTTTGTGCGCTCTTACGAGTAAGTCCTATTTCGGACTAGTTATCCCGGGAAGGTTAACCCGGTCAACAAATGCCCGCAGAAGTCGGATGTGTCGGCCTAACGGCGCAAGAACGCAGCTCTGCAGTAAACAGGCACAACGCAGTCACATCCGAAAAAAAAAATCCGGATGAACGCAGAAGAAGAAGAAGGATTGGTTATGTAAGCGTTTGTGTCTGTGACGTCAGCTGGGGGGATGATCGGCGGCTGTCTCCGCTGGCGGTTTCTTTTGTTAGTGAAGGCTCCTGGCTCGTCTGGCTTGACTGGTTGCAGTCCTTATAAGGACTTTATTTATTTGGTATTTTTGCCTCCTTTTCTGTGTATTGCCTGTAGAAGCTTTTCAATGAGATATTCCTCCTTGCGCCTTTTTTCACTTTCGCGTTTGAGTTCTTGCTGTCTTTCGATTGCTTCATCTGTGGTCAGCCATGGGACGATCTCTCCGTCATCTATTTAGTATTGCCATGGGTGTTCGTCCATTCATCCATCCATCATGTGCCATGCCAGTAAGCGTGGGCGGTCATGTTCTGCCATCTCACTCGATCATCAGAGTCGTGGATCAGCTCCGTGTTTCTGTCTCGACCATGCCACAAGGCTAAGCCATCCTGGTACTTGCTTCTAGGTCTTCCCCTTGGTCTGTTCCCCTCGATCTTACCAGTTGTCACCAAGTTCTCCAGATCATTTCTTCTCATAACATGCCCAAAAAATTGTGACTGTCTACGTCTAATGTCTCTAATCAGTTTACGATTTTAGGGTGTTCGTCATCCTGCCATAAATCTGGTTCTTCGGCGGTACGTCAGGGCATTGGTTTCCCTTTGTGTTTCTTGTACTTCTTTGCCTTTTCTTCCATGCGCCTTCTGTATTCCTTGCACTTGAGTTCGTGTATCCTCTTTATCTCTGCGATATCTTCATCGGTAAATACTGGCGTTATCGGGACGTCCTCTATGCCGTCGTCAGGGTGCTCATCTCGGTTTTCTTCGGATGTCTGGCAGGATATTGGCTTCCCTTTGAATGTTTCGGGCATCGTGGTTGGGCTACTGGCTTTCGCTTGCGATTCAGGCTCGGTCTCTTGGTTTTCATCTTGCGGTTTCTCTGTGATTTCTTGTATGGCTTCTGTTGGTTTGTTTTAGAGATGTTCCATTTCAGCTTTTTGTAGTTCTCGCTCTGATTTAATGGTTTGTAGTTTATAACCGTGCTTCACCACGACACCGCAAGGTACAAGAAGAACAAGATGAGAGGATGGTGATGATAATGATGATGATGATGATAATGATAATAATAATAATAACAATGGTAATAGTAACCGTAATAATGGCAATAATAATAGATTTCGAATCTAAAAACTGGGAGCAACATCTCACACCTGCACGGACGTGCCGTGCCGTCTGAGAGAAGGTCCGCAGTAAAGGGAGTCATGCACTACTGTCTGTCGATCTCCTGCACACGGAAAACGTGAATGATGTTGTGAATGGAGCTGTGTGTACACTGGCGAGAAAACCGATAATCGGGCACACGAGCCGTTTTATGGGCTCACATAGAGCCAGAAGAAAGCAATTTCAACTTCCAAATTGAGGAAAATGTCGGGCGCGTGTCGCTTTTTCATTTTCTCCACTATATATGCAGTTTATGTGAATGTCGGTTGTGTGTAAATACGTGGCTAATGTAATTTGATGTTTCTGTTCCGAGAGAGAGAGAGAGAGAGAGAGAGAGAGAGAGAGAGAGAGAGAGAGAGAAAGAGAGAGAGAGAGAGAGAAAGAGAGAGAGGGGAGGAGGAGGGAGGGAGGCCAGGGAGAGAGCGAGAGAGCGAGAGAGAGCGAGAGAGAGAGAGAGAGAGAGAGAGAGAGAGAGAGAGAGAGAGAGAGAGAGAGATTTGATCTCACACTGTGGTGATGATGTAAGGTGCTAACCATGATCGCCCACGATTACCAAAAGGGCACATTATACTGATGATAAAGGGACTAACATTTTAACCATGAACACAATATTATGTACGTGCGTATGCAAACAGGCAGGCAGGCAGACAGGTACGTACATACATACTTACTTACGTGCGTGTCTGCCTGCCTGTGTACGTACGTACGTATGTATGTATGTATGTATGTATGTATGTATGTATGTATGTATGTATGTATGTATGTGTGTGCGTGCGTGTATGTATGTATGTTTGTGCCCCTGTCCCTCCCCCCCCCCCGATCCCCGTAGAACAGACGAGATTCCCAACATGCTAATACAAGTCTCCACTCCCGTCCCCACATGGGAGACGAGCTAGCAAAGTGACTAGCATGCCTGCCTAATGGCCCAGTGGTCATGGGTTCAAATCCCCAAAGAGGCGGGGATGTGAAGAAAACTGACCTGGCGCCCACGCTGACCTGGCGAGACAGGGGCACGGGGAATGTGTTCTATGAAGTAAAGAAGGCGATCCTCGTCCTACCCACACTACCCACCGAGCTCCCATTATTCTAGAGAACATATTGGGCTAGCACCAATTACTAGCGAAGCTGATAGCGATCTGCGCTGGTAATGTCATGAGCAAGACCGGGCGCGGGTTCGAAACCCGGGCTCGTTTCTTGCCAAAATGAGAGAAAGGGTGGCTACTTATTCCTCCTGGCTTCCATGCCTACAACATGTGATGGTGCTATCATATCACAGACCCATAGCAGACAACTGCTGGGGGGGCACACACATTAACCAATTACTCTCTAGGCATCACGGCATGGAAGAGGGTCATTTAATTACAATCTATGTCTGTTTGTCTGTCTGTATATCTATCTATCTATCTATCTATCTATCTATCTATCTATCTATCTATCTATCTATCTATCTATCTATCTATCTATCTATCTATCTATCTATCTATCTATCTATCTATCTATCTATCTATCTGTCTGTCTGTCTGTAGTTCTTGTTGAAAAGATCTGGGTGCTCTCTGGTTTGTCTGCTTCATCTGTCAGCGGACAGAAAAACCGCATTCTGATAAGAGAAATTAGAAGTAGTCAGTCAAAGAACTTCAGGCATGCCATGAAGAGAAATAAACGTGAAGTCTTATGGACAACTGGCAACATTGATGGGGGAAAATAACAAGAGAAAGACAAAGAGATAAGTGCGTAGATGGTTTGGCCAAGTGACGTAATCTGGAAATCCCAGACTTTGGTAATGGTATGGAGAACTATGGTCGCCCACGCTTATCAGCACGTGATGATAATGATGGTCCAGGGATGGTAACACCGTAGCCATGCATATAGAGCCTCCTAGCTCTCGTCCTGAACTGTGAAAACTAGGTGTCAAATCCACTACTTATATCAGGAGGAGGAGAACGTCATAAGGTAGCTCTTTAAAAAAAAACACCCTATAAAACAATACATGATTGGCAGTACACGAAACAGAAGGATGTGGAGAGACATGATCACCAACGTCACACGGCATGGACTATAAGAAGATTGGCAGCACACGAGACAGTACGACATGGACAGACATGATCACCAACACCACACGGCATGGACTATAAGAAGACTGGCAGTTCACGAGACAGAAGGATGTGGACAGACATGATCACCAACACCACACGGGATGGAATATAAGAAGACTGGCAGTTCACGAGACAGAAGGATGTGGACAGACATGATCACCAACTCCACACGGTATGGAATATAAGAAGACTGGCAGTTCACGAGACAGAAGGATGTGGACAGACATGATCACCAACTCCACACGGTATGGAATATAAGAAGACTGGCAGTTCACGAGACAGAAGGATGTGGACAGACATGATCACCAACTCCACACGGGATGGAATATAAGAAGACTGGCAGTTCACGAGACAGAAGGATGTGGACAGACATGATCACCAACTCCACACGGTATGGAATATAAGAAGACTGGCAGTTCACGAGACAGAAGGATGTGGACAGACATGATCACCAACTCCACACGGCCTATAAGAGGATGAAGAAGAAATACAAACGAACATTTCTAAGGCTTGTTTCTGTTTTCCTTTTGAAACAATAAACAAAAATGAAATAAAATTTTCATAACCCACAATACACGCGCGTCGTGTAGAAATGCTATTTTTAGCTAATGGCTTTCATCAGTAGACAGACATTTCTGGATTCAGGATATCCGCGCTTGAGCACAGAATTAGCGTTTTTGTGGGCCTGCTCTCGTGTTTTTGTAATCTCTAGATTCTGATCGCTAACGGCAACGGATAATGTTATGATGTATTAAATGCACAAACACATGTCAGGTAACGTCATTGAATATTCATGTAATAATTGGTGCCAGTGTGAAGAAACACACACACGCACGCATACACAAACGCATAGAACAGATACGAACAAGGCAAGATGAAAAACATCTGATGGCTGCAGAAATGTGATTTCTGAGGAAAATGCGAAGAATACTATGGACAGACAGAAAAACTAATGACCAAGTCCTACAGGAGACAAATAAAAATCGTAAATTGATTAGAGAAATTAGACGTAGACAATCAAAATTTTTTGGACATGTTATGAGAAGAAATGGATTGGAGAATTTAGTGACAACTGGCAAGATCGAAGGGAACAGACCAATGGGAAGACCGAGAAGTAAATACCTGGATGGCTTGGCCACAAGGCATGGTCGAGACATGAACACTGAGCTGATCCACGACTATGGTGATCGAGTGAAATGGCGTGTCATGACCGCCCAGGCTTTCCGGCATGGCACATCATTGATTGATTGATGTTTCCACCACCTTATGGTTTCTCGGTGTGCACAACTGAAGCGATCTAGGTTATATTTGTTTTCTTGATGTACTGAGTTAATGAAACTAAAGGATACATATTTTACAATCGTTGGGGGGGGGGGGGGGGGGTGAAAAAAAAATGAAATGAAGCGAAGAAGAGATACATGTAGATTATCTTTTGTTTTTTGACGTGCCGAGAACAAGACACAAACAAATACTGAAGCCAAGAAATCAAATATTTTGATTATCTTCTGTTTCTTAATGTGCCGAGAACAAGATAGTAACTGATACCGTATAGAAGAAATGATACACGTAGATTATCTTTTGTATTTTGGTGTGCCGAGCACAAGACAATAACACACTGAAGGGAAGAAGAGATAAGTTTAGATAATCCTTTGATTCTTAGTGTGTTGAATACAAGGCAGTAACAGATACCGAAGCATAGAAGCCATACATTTAAATGATCTCTGCTGCATTGATGTACTATGCAGGAGAACATAAGGGATATATTTTACAATCCACGATGTCTTGATTACAGACAATGAACAGGACCTGCAAAATTTAGTAGATTCGGTTGTTGCACACAATGAGCGACTAGGGTTAGAATTGAATAGTAAGAAGACACAGATTATAATCGTCACTGGGAAGAAGGAAATAACACAATGTGATATATGAGTAAATTGGCATATTCTTAAGCAAATGAATCGATATCTCGGCACAGTCATAACATCTGATGGGAGATGCCTTGAAGAGATTAGAACAAGAATTGCCATTGCGAAGGTAGCCTTTTGCAAGATGAAAAACATACTGACCAATGCAAAGATATCAATTTAAAGAGTGTTGAAGTGCTACATAGTACCTGTACTTTTGTATGGCTGTGAAGCGTGGACAATAAGCAGTCAAACTCAAAAACAGCTGATGGCTGTGGAAATGTGGTTTCTGAGGAAAATGCAAAGAATACCACAGATAGAGAGAAAAATCAATGAACAAGTCCTTCAAGAAACAAATGAAGATCGTAAACTGATTAGAGTCATTAGACGTAGACAGTCAAAATTTGTTAGGCATGTTATGAGAAGACCACAACCGGTCTCTGTGGCTAAGTGCTTGCGAACGCGGTTTGTGAGCCCGTATACCCGGGTTCGAAACATGGCGGTGCTGGTTTTTTCGAAAAAGGTATAGGGGCCGGTCGTTCAGAAAGCAATGGCAAACTACTGAACGTAACACTTGCCTAGTACATCAACAGCAGCTGAAAATGCTGGTGTTGACTGCAACGTCCCGTAAGGGATACGCAACAACATTATGAGAAGAAATGACTTGGAGAACTTGGTGACGACTGGCAAGATCGAAGGGAAGAGACCAAGGGGAAGACCGAGAAGTAAATACCTAGATGGCTTGACCACGTGGCTTGGTCGAGACAGAACACGGAGCTGATCCACGACTCTGGTGATCGAGTGAGATGGCAGAACATGACCGCCCACGCTTATCGGCACGGCACATGATAGATGTATTTCTTAATTGATGTGCCGATCAAAAGACAGTAACAAATACAGAAGCGAAGAATGTATACATTTAGATTCTCTTTGTAGATTGCGAACATTGTAACCATGCACAAGGAGCATCCTAACTCTCGCCCCTATCCTACAACACAAGGCGTTGGATCAACTACCAATATCTGGGGGAGTGTGACGTCTTCAGGTTGCTGTTATAAAAAGCCGCTAAGACAAACAAATGAGCACGAACTATTTCTATTTGAAAACAATAAAACGCGAAATAACATTTTCATAACCCACAATACACGCGCTTCATGCAGGAATGCTATTTTTAGCTAATGGCTTTCACCAGTAGACAGACATTTCTGGATTCAGGATATCCGCGCTTGAGCACAGAATTATCATTTTTGTGGGTCTGCTTTCGTGTTTTGTAATCTCTAGATTCTGATCGGTAACGGCAACGGATAATGTGATGATGTATTAAATGCACAAACACATGTAACATCACTGAATATGCATGTCAGAATTAGAGCTAGTATGAAAAAATAAACACACAAACACACGCACCACCCCCCCCCCCCCTCTCTTTACGCACGCATATACAAACGCATATAACATATACGAATAAGGCATGTTTCGATATCCTATGGTTTCGCGATGTGCAAAATAGAAGCGAATTAGAGATATATTTAGATTTATCTTGGGTTTCTTGGTGCACCGAGCAAAAGACACTAAAAATACTGACGCCCAGAAGATATGCATTTATTAGCTTATAGATTATCTTTTGTTTCTTGATATGCCGAGCAAAAGACAATATCAGAAACTGAAGCAATGAATTGATGCATTTAGATTATCTTTGCTTTATTGATGCACTGAGCAGAAGTAAATAAGGGATCTATTTAACAATCACAATCGTTGGTTTCTCGATGTGCCCAGCAAAAGACAGTAAAACATTGAAGCCAAGAAGTGATCCGTGCTGTACTGATGTACAAAGCAGAAGAAAACAACAAGATATATTTTACAATCCTTACTTGGAGCTCAGCATGGCTGAATGGATAAGAACACGTGTTCTTAAACATCCAGTGTGCTGATGCCGAGGTAAGAGGTTCAACCCCTACACTGGACAGCTGGACTAAAATGTTGACCTCTCGTCCTTGACTTGGGGACGTACATTACAAGTACCTCTGAAGTCGGAGTGGGTTCGCCTGATGGCGAGGGTCACTGTAAATAGGGAAAGCTAATCCACACGCAGAATTCAGTCCAGTACTACTTGAAGTAGTGTGTGTGTGGACTACGCTTGAGTTCAAAGTGAGCGAGCGAAATAAAAATCCAGACTTTCTGGATGTGCCGACTAAAAGACTGTAACAGATATATAAGCAAAGAATTGATACATTCAGTGACACAACTACAAAGCCAAATTGACAAGTTAAAGAAGCAAGTCAAGTTACTCCTAACACCGGCACAAACAAGCGACAATGAAAAACTGCTGGCTGAAATAAAGGAGATCCAGCAAAACATCAAGCAAGAAGTGGAACATATAGCCGAGATGAAGAAGGAAAACGAAGAAATGCTCAGCACCATCAAAGTGGAGAGAGACCTGCTGAAAGCTGAAATGGAAATAATCCGAAGCAAACCAGCAGATGTCGCAGAGAAGCCGCAGGATGAAACTCAGCAAAAAAGCATCGAAACTGACAAAGACGATACACACAAAAAGGAGGCAAAGAGACGCAAGCTCGAGCCAAACCAAAGAACAACCAGAAACCTGAAGTTAACACCAGCAGTCCAACCACGGTGACCAAGCAAGCCAAGGGGAAATCAGTATCCTGCCAGGTAAATGAATATAGCCTAGAGGAGCTTTCTGACACACCTGAAGATAATGGGAGCGAAAGCGAAGACGGAAAAGCATCAAACTCGGAGTGGGAAAAATATAAAGCCAGACTCTACGAGGGACTAAGGCAAAAAGGAATAGACACAACACCATATACAATGTCCTTCTAAGGACTGCAACCAGTCAAGCCAGACGAGCCAGGAGCCTTCACTAACAAAAGACACCATCAGAGGAGACGGGACCAAAGGACAGCCGCTGACCGATCCCCCAGCTGACGACACGACACAAATCAACATAACCAGTCCGAGATAGGACTCACTCGTAAGAGCGCACAAGACAAGAATTAAGGTGAATGAACCCACAAAAACCACGGACCTCAACAATAACCACAGCTGAAGAGGCAGGATGAACGAGGCCGAATTTGGAATTTTTGTTTTGAAAATTGGAATTGGAACATTTAGAGTTTTTTTCTTTACTTTCTTCAGCATGCTCCGTGGCGAAGGGATTACGGACGAAGTTCGTAATCGCGCGTACCGCGTTCGAAACACAGTTGTGTAGGTTTAAAAAAAAAAAATGAAATGGTATGGGTGCCTGTCGTTCAGAAATCAATGGCAAACTACTGAACGTAAACTTGCCCACACGCTGTGGACTTCACCAAATGGGTCTCAGATATTCCACCACTTGTAACTGGAGTACAATAGCACAAGAGAAGAAGAAGAAGAAGAAGAAGAAGAAGAAGAAGAAGAAGAAGAAGAAGAAGAAGAAGAAGAAGAAGAAGAACTTAGTTAGTCGCGGTTGCGACATCATGGCAACGCGTCGTCCCCATTATACTCCGTTCCTGTGCCAGCGAATCTCACACAAGATGCTCCTCACTAACCAATGTGAAAATTGGAACAGGCAGGAGTCTCGGCAAGCCAACAGCCCACAGAGGTACACTGTGTATAATGCCGCCGCCAGAATGCCAACACAAAAGTCCTCCACGAAAAATACAGTTCATCGTCGATGGAATCGGCAGTCACCAGAAAGACTTAATTGACCCGGGTTTTATCCCACAATGCTCGGTTTCTTTCCGCAGGGCGACCAACCGAAAGTGCCGGACAAAGCACGAACTCCGTAGCCCCAGCGACGACTCCCAGGAGTCTCATGAAAATGCAATCGTGAACCGAAAAAGCAAACCAGTCAATTCAGCGACAGCCGGCCATTGTTCCGAACATGAAATTCATTGTGTAAACAACAGTGGACAGATGTAAAAGCATTCCACACGAATCTCACAGCTCACAGTGTCGTTCCAGGCACTCACTCAGTAGCAGGGCAAAGAAGAAGAAGAAGAAGAAGAAGAAGAAGAAGAAGAAGAAGAAGAAGAAGAAGAAGAAGAAGAAGAAGAAGAAGAAGAAGAAGAAGAAGAAGAAGAAGAATGGCGGTTTGCTGGCACCTGTTTGATACGAATATATATTGTGTGCCCCTATATTTGTACAAGAAGGCGTCTGCTTGACATATGCACAAGTTGACCCTACACTTGGATCAAATAACACAATATCGATCGATCTGTTCTATTTACAGGAGCAGACAATCAACATTAATTCCGGCTTCCTATAACTCTCATTAGTTTCTTGACAAACAAGACAGAATTGTTAGGGTGGACAAGAATGCGTGGGTGTGTTCTGAATGTGACGATATGTTCTAACTGTGAAGACAGCATATATTCTGTATGTGACAATATACCCTATCTGTGAAGGCAGAGTGTGTTATGTATGTTGTGTGTGTGACAATATGTTATATCTGTGAAGGCAGTGTTTGTTATGTATGTGACAATATGCCCTATCTATGAAGCCAATGTATATTCTTAATATGACAATGTGTTCTGACAAGATAGAGTTAGTTCTGAATGTGACGACCTGCTCTAACTGTAATGCTATCTTTTGCGAAAAGATCTTGTTATTAAGAGGATACGTTCCATGACAATGAGTTATAACCATATCAGTGTGTTCTAATTATGAACGTATGCATCTTCGGTGAAGATGTTCTAATCGTGAAGACAGGACATGTTCTGAATGTGACCATATGTTCTAACTGTAAAGACAGAACAAGTTCTGAATGTGACAAGATGTTCTAACTGTAAAGACAAGACATGTTCTGATGTGATCGCATGTTGTACTCGTGAAGACAGTCTATGTTCTAACTGTGAAGATATTTTCCGTGAAGAGATCTGGTAATTGTGGTGACATATTCCGGGACAATGTGTTGTAACCGGAGCAGCGTGTTCCAGCTGTTATCATATGTTCGGTGATTAGAATATGTTCTGTGGGAATATATTTTATATACGGGAGTCTCCGTGGCGAAGTGGTAAAGTCGTCTGACTCAGAATCCTAAGATTGTGGTATCAATTCCCACGTCCTTCGGTTCATGAGTGCATTTTTACGGAGACTCCCGAGGGTCGTTGCTGGAGCTGCGGAGTTCGTGCTTTGTGCGACGCTTTCGACAGTTCGCCGCGGAAAGAGATTGAGCCATATGGGATAAAACCCGGTGAAATGAACACGACCCTGTCGACTTTAAAGCAACTTTTTAATATTTTATATAGATTTCCAGTTCAATATGACAGTAATGTTCCCACTATGATGATATGTTCCCGTTATGATGATATGCACCCAATTTGCTGATATTATCACGATCCCAGTCGGATAAGGGTTTGAAGCCAGAGTTCGTCATCTTCTAAATGAGAGAAAGACTGGGCCCAATCCCTTCGTTAATCCAGGCCTACTAAATGCGTTAACAATTTAGACTCACAGCAGGTGGCTGCTTGGAGATGCTGGTTGTTAGTTTATATGACGCTATCTTCAGTGAGGGTGTACTCTAAATATGATAATACTGTCTGTTAAAATGTATTCTTAATGTGACGATGTGTTCTTTTATGACCGGTTGTGTGACAATAGACTGTGCGGAGAATGACATCGGGACTTTGGTTTTCAGTTTATATGACGTTATCTTCAGTGAGGGTGTACTGTAAATATGATAACTGTCTGTTAAAATATATTCTGAGTGTGACGAGGTGTTCTTTTATGGCATGTTCTGTGACAACATACTGTGTGTAGAATGACGGTATGTTCGCCATATGACGATATCAGTACTGAGGTTGTTTTTGAACATGATATCTTATACTTTCTGTTAAAATGTAAGTTGAATGTGATTTGTGCTCTCAACTTAATAAGGTGTTTTAACCACACTCGAGAATACACTGTGTGACAATACATTTTATGCTGCAGCTTGAGAATACATTGTGTGACAATATGTTGTATGCTGCAGATTTAAAATACATTGTGTGACAATACATTTAATACTGCAGCTTGAGAATACATTGTGTGACAATATGTTTTATGCTGCAGCTTGAGAATACATTGTGTGACAATTAATTTTATGCTACAGCTTGAGAATACATTGTGTGACAATATGTTTTATGCTGCAGCTTGAGAATAAATTGTGTGACATGTTTTATGCTGCAACTTGAGATTATATTGTATGACATTTTCTATGCTGTATGTTGAGAATACATTGTGTGCCAATATGTTCTAACAGTGGCCCTGCTATTCAGTGACACAATCTGGCAGCAGAAATCATATCAATCAATAACCGCCTTACGTGTAGGAATCCTGGGCCAAGAACGGTGGGCGACTCCCACATTATGGCAGCTTTCACAGCACTTTATAGTGTTCTCTGACAACCAGCGATGAGTTCGGTTTGTCTTCTCTGAAAACTCTACAGAACAGCTTTCTCCTTATGATTAGCAGCCGTTACTATGGACAAGGGATAATGTCGATACAGGCTGTGGGATATACAGAGGCGGGAATCTGATCACTTTTGGACCAATAAATCGATGTGCCTTGAGGAGGATCTAATTATGACAAGGGGAGCCAATCCTAGCGCAATGGTTAGCACGCTTTCCTGTCGGCAAGGTCATGTGTTTGAACCCTTTTAAGGAGTAAAATGTATGCTCCCAGGTTGACCCGGCTTGGCATGAATACCAGGACATGTCCAGGGATGTAAAGGCGACCTGCGTGATAGTGACAGGACCCATGCCGGTGGCCCCGAGTTCGAATTTCTACCAAGACGAGGACTATCACGTGACTTATCGTCCGTGTGTTACCGGGACCCCATAGGGGAGTAAAGAATGTAATACTAACTGCTGTGCATGTGGTAAGAGTACTACCACAAGACCTTTGTATCAGTCGGCTTGGAGTGGAATTCTAAGAACTAACTCAATAACTATGTATCAGTCGGCTTGGAGTGGAATTATGTGAACTCAGACCCGAATTATGTATCGGTCAGCTTGGAGTGGAATTATGTGAACTCAGGCAAGAACTATGTATCAGTGGGCTTCGAGTGGAATTATGTGAACTGAGGCAAGAACTATGTATCAGTGGGCTTCGAGTGGAATTATGTGAACTGAGACAAAAACTATGTATCAGTGGGCTTCGAGTGGAATTATGTGAACTCAGGCCCGAATTATGTATCGGTCAGCTTGGAGTGGAATTATGTGAACAAAGGCAATAATTATTTATCAGTGAGCTTGAAGTGGAATTATGTGAACTGAGGCAAAAACTATGTATCAGTGGGCTTCGAGTGGAATTATGTGAACTCAGGCACGAATTATGTATCGGTCAGCTTGAAGTGGATTTATGTGAACTGAGGCAAGAACTATGTATCAGTGGGCTTCGAGTGGAATTATGTGAACTAACGCAAGAGTTGTATATTTCACAAACATGTGATAGAAACAGATCTCTCAGAACACTTCTGACCCTAAACAACCCAAGTTCGAGAAAAATTGCACGGCCATCTCAATTTCCAGAGAACAACAGCCAAGGTCATGTCTCAAACCTGAACGGAATTCCGAGAACGAAGAACAAGAGTTAAAAATAAAGCGTGCCTGAATGTCCCCGATGCGCGGACCAAAACAATAAGTTAATGTGTTCGTTCGTTCAAATCACACACACGTGCACCGACATTTAAGATGTTGCCCATAATTGTCCCCACTGCGCATGCACACGAATGCTCAGCACGTTTCCGACAGGAAATAGATTCGAAAGATGCACAAGCAGGTGACCTGAAAATATGTTTACTCTAGAGATTCACTATGTATCCGGGCACATTTCCATATGCTGGGGAATCTTTCTCTGATTCTATCGGTCAAGTTTGTTTGTTTTACAGTCTGATCTTCAATCGCTGCCATTTATGTTACAATAAAGATGACATGTCTGTGTACAAAATAGAAGATGTACCCGACGAGAGCAGCAAGTGTAGGGCTGCCAGATATGTGGGCACCAAAAGGAGGACATAATAAGACAAACAAGAGGACAAAGGAGGACATATTGAATGTTTCATTTGAATCGTTCCAGATTAAACTCACAATCAGTACAATTTTATTACAATAGCTGCCAATAAGTGTATCTTACTCTTAGTGAATCGACCAAGAAACAATCATGTTAAAAAATAAATATAAATTCAAGGCAGGCCTTTTTCAAAATACTAAAAAACATTATTTAAAAAGCTGATTGTACAATTATTACCGTATAATCTTTATTAATTACACAACTTATTTCTCGGAGGAGCCAATTTTTCGTAGAAGATCCTCGTTAGCAATCACATATGCATAAAACTGTTCACAGGTAAGATTCTTCAAATTGTACTTTGTGAGAATGATACTCTTTACAGAGTCGAGTAAGAGTCTGTTCCTTTGGTGTTTCACATTTGGTATAAATAGGAAAAGTAAATAAATAGTATAAAGCAATGGGTTTTAAAAAGAAATAAAAGTATATATCAAAAAGAGTAATGAGCCAGATACAGATAACAGTTAGAAGTACTTTAAGGGGCGTTCATTTGAAATCCGTTCGTGCCGCACTGCGTGTTATTGCGTACGTTGAACATGATCATGTCATAGTCATGTAATAAGTACTGACCAATGAATAAAAGAGCCAGTGCTTATCGTCTTATGATGCATAGGTTCTGTTTCTGACCGTTGAGAAAATGGCCGGGTTGATCCAAAATCCGCCCAAAGAAGCACAAAGAGCGGTGATTAAGTTTCTTTCATTTGAAGGATGTCGACCAGTGGACATTCATCGAAGAATGCAGGCAGCAAACGGTAACATATGTGTGTCGAAGACAACAGTGACAGACTGGGCACGAATGTTTCGGAAAGGACGTCAGTTCACGACAGATCTTCGACGGCCGGGTCAAGCGCATATTGTTGCAAAAAAAAAAAAAAAAAACCATAGCCAAAATTGATGCAGCAGTACAGATGAACCGTTGTCGAAGCATACGTTCGCTAGCGAAAGAATTTGGTGTGTCAATTGGGACAATTCAAAAGGTCGTTCGTAAGAAACTGCAATATCGGAAGGTGTGTTCACAGTGGGTACCACGGATGTTGACCGACCACCAAAAAGAGGAACGCACGGAATGGCGTTTGAACCACTTGCTGCATTACAGAGTAGAGGGTGATGCATTTATCTTCCGCATAGTGGCAGGCGATGAATCATGGTGTCACCACTTTGAGCCGAGCAGCAAAAGAGAGAGAGCATGCAATGGAAGCATGCTGGATCACCAAAAGCCCAAAGATCCAAGTTACAGGTTTTCGCTGGTAAGGTTATGCTGAGCGCATTTTTTGACCATGAAGGGCTATTGTTGGCCGACTTTAAAGAACCTGGTGTTAACATCAACTCTACCCACTACTTGCAAACACTAGACAAGCTGCAAAAAGCCATCAAGAATAAACGACCCGGCATGCTTTCTCGCGGTGCGATTTGTTGCATGATAATGCTCGTCTGCATGTCGCAAAGATTGTGCAGGAAGCATTAGCAAGGAAGAAGTTGGAAATTCTCCAACATCCAGCCTATAGTCCTGATTTGTCACCATGTGAATTTCATTTGTTCGGACCTCTAAAAAAAATCTTTCAAGGGGCAACGATTTCACACAGGTGCAGACGTAATGAACGCGGTAAACACTTGGTTCAGTGAGCAACCACAATACATTTTTTGCGGACGGCATTTGCCGCCTACGTAAGCACTGGGATGCTTGCATGAATGCCTACGGTAACCTCTTCTGACCAACCCATGGCGCATAATTCATTCAAAATTAATGCTTTGTTTAATTCTACCACACCTGTTAATGTTTCTTTCATACTTTTGTAAAAAAGCCATTGGAACGGGTTTCAATTGAACGCCCCTAATATAATCGACTTGTTCGCAGAAACACATAGACTGTACATTTTAACAATGTAAACATACGCTAGAGTGTAGATACATTGTAAGTTGTAACAACAATACATAACAAATTATAACATACAATATAAGAAAAGCCGGACATTTTAAAGGTTTTAGCTTTGCCTGCCGGACGGAGAATATTAGGCTAAAATGGAAGACATGTCCTCTTTTTGGCAACCCTAAGCAAGTGAGACACACGGAGACACAATATGAACAGCGGAAGTGCTAGGAAAACAATATGCAAAAATAAAAAGTAAAAAGATGATGGTGATGATGGTGAAGAAGAAGAAGAAGAAGAAGAAGAAGAAGAAGAAGAAGAAGAAGAAGAAGAAGAAGAAGAAGAAGAAGAAAAGGAGGAGGAGAAAGAATATAAATAATAATAAGCAGATAATTATGAAAGAGGCGAAGTAAAAAACAAATGATGTAAGAAGAAAAAGTAGTGAGATTGATGGTGAAGACGAAGCAGAAGAGGAGGAAGAGAAAAAGAAGAGGAAGAATAGATGAGAATGATGGTGAAGAGGAAGCAGAAGCAGAAGAAGAAGAAGAAGAAGAAGAAGAAGAAGAAGAAGAAGAAGAAGAAGAAGAAGAAGAAGAAGAAGAAGAAGAAGAAGAAGAAGATGAAGAAGGATGGACGAGAATGATGGTGAAGAAGAAGAAGAAGAAGAAGAAGAAGAAGAAGAAGAAGAAGAAGAAAGAAGAAGAAGAAGAAGAAGAAGAAGAAGCAGAAGAAGAAGAAGAAGAAGAAGAAGAAGAAGAAGAAGAAGGATGGACGAGAATGATGGTAAAGAAGAAGAAGAAGAAGAAGAAGAAGAAGAAGAAGAAGAAGAAGAAGAAGAAGAAAAAAGAAGAAGTAGAAGAAAAAGAAGAAGAAGAAGAAGAAGAAGAAGAAGAAGAAGAAGAAGAAGAAGAAGAAGAAGAAGAAGAAGAAGAAGAAGAAGATGGTGAAGACGAAGCAGAGGAAGAATGTAATAGGTGATATGGTAAATATCACGCAAGTCGCCTTTATATCATCCCTGGACATGTCCTGGTATACATGTCAAGCTGGGTCGACCTGGGAGCATACATCAATTCTTTTTTTACTCCGTGTCACATGGTTCAAAGACATGACCTCCGTGCCGACAGGAAAGCGTGCTAACCATTGCGCTAGGATTGGCTCCCCTTGTCATGGTTGGTTAGATTAGTGGTTCTCAACCTTTTTTTGGCCCGTGCCCCCCTTCAGCATATTTTCAGAACGTCATTCCCCCCCCCCCCTTTTTCGTATTCCTGCTTAAAAATTTGGCCCGTGCCCCCCTTCACCATATTTTCAGAACGTCATTCTCTCCCCCCCCCCCCCCGCCTTTCGTTCTACCTAAAAATCCCCCCCAACCCTTACACAGTATACGTGATAATGGAAGCTACATTTAATAGCACTTGCTAAAACAAGTCTAGACGTCCACATAAAACGTGATTTGTGGGTCTACTTACTTTATAAAATGAATTTTAGAAGGGAGACGCACAGAACCGTAGAGTATGAAGGGAAAAACAATATCAAGTAATCGGTTCTTCTATTAACGCGATCTTGAAATAATCTTAATTCCTCCCCTGGAAACCCTAAAATTCCCCACCGGTTGAGAACCACTGAGTTAGACCATCCTCAGTTCACATCGATCTATTGGTCCAAAAGTGATCAGATTCCTCCATCAGTTTCTCCCTCAGCCTGCATCGACATAATCCCTTGTCCATAGCGACGGGTGCTAATCATAATGAGAAAGCTGTTCTGTAGAGTTTTTTTTTTTATAGAAGTCCTGATAACAAGGAAAACAACCGTTCGAGATTTTTCACAGAAGTACTGATAATATAGAAAACAACCATTCTATAGAGTTTTCACAAAAGTACTAATAATAAGGAAAACAAGTGTTCTATAGAGTTTTCACAAAAGTACTAATAATAAGAAAAACAAGTGTTCTATAGAGTTATCACTGAAGTACTAATAATAAGGCAAACAAGTGTTCTATAGAGTTTTCACAGAAGACAAACCGAACTCATCGCTGGTTGTCTGAGAACAATGTATAAAGTGCCGTGAAAGCTGTTATAGCCGGAGCCGCCAAGCGTACTTGGCTCAATATTCCTAAACGTAAGGCGGTTATTGGCTGATATGAATTCCGAGGCCAGATCTGGTTGTTGAATGACAGGGTAGTCAGTGAACCGAATGACGGAGTTTGGACACGAACTCACGACCATCAGAACACGAGGCAGACGACTTAACCACTTCGCAACAGTGGCCCCTTAGTTGTTGGTTACGGTCTCAAGTTTCAGTCGGAATATGATCAATGTTTAGAGTCAATGGCAACAATCATCGACCAGTATGGTCACTGCCAAGAAGGAAAGCAATGACAAGCCACCTTCATTACAGATGCCTAGCCAATCATGTCTGAACACAACAATTTAGGCGAAACAGAACGTAGTGGATCATAGTCATCAACGCCACACGGCACGGACTATAAGAAGTTACTGTCGGTAACATAATAAGAAGGGAAACATGTAGTGGGTAATAAGGAGATAACAACCACAAAATGCAGAGAACAGTGGAGCAAACGAACACTGACACAAAATTGGGATTGCACGAGATCATAAAATATGCAAACACGACTGTCACATTACCTGCTGAGGTGTGGCGGGGGAAGATGGCGTGTGCTGTGGCAGGCTTTGGGAGCTGGAAAAGCCAGAATCGGCGCCGCTAAAATCTGGAAAATAAACGTTAAAGGTATAGAGTTGGGAGCACACACTAGAGTAATAACAATACTATACACTACTTTTCCACCCTCCTCTTTATTTCATTCGCTGCCTTCCCACTTATATACTTTACTACATACCTAATCTGTCTTGTCTATCTACCTGTTTGTCGGTCAACTATTTATTTGTCTGTCGGTCATTTGGTGTATATGTCTGTCACCCTACCTATCGACCTACTTACCTACCCATATGTCTGTCTATTAACCTAGTCACTAAAACAAACACACATACACCTAGTGTTGCAAGAATGACAAAAAAGGACAAGAACACACTATATACTTTTTTAATGAGAGAGAGAGAGAGAGAGAGAGAGAGAGAGAGAGAGAGAGAGAAAGAAAGAGAGACAGACAGACAGACAGACAGACAGACAGACAGACAGACAGACAGACAGACAGACAGACAGATTAGGAAGCTTCATAACTTTGGTACAAGAAGATAGAAAAATGGGCCGATACACCAACCAACAGACAATTAAACAGCTAGACAGAGATAAACACAGAACCAAACTAAAACAGATGGAAAAGCATATACAGATAACGAACGAATATTCTGTACTAATTCAAACGAATGTTCCGTACTATTAGACAAACGAATGTGCAATACTGTTCGACAAACGAGAGACAAACTCCAAGTACCCAGGAATACAAATAGTGATATAATGGAAGATGTAACAGTCAGTGAAGATTTGCAGCAGGTAAATACGTCATTATTTCAGGATCAGACGGCGGGAACAGAAAAAGAAAACACAAAGACAGGTACAGGATTAAACATACACCAGACGCAGGCCAAGCGGAGAATTCACAGGCATTACTTCCTAGAGGAGGGGATGAGTAGGACACTAAGTATAGTCAGAAACCTAATTCTCTGAGAGAGAGATAGAGAGAGAGAGAGAGAGAGAGAGAGAGAGAGAGAGAGAGAGGGAGAGAGAGAGAGAGAGAGAGAGAGAGAGAGAGAGAGAGAGAGAGAGAGAGAGGTCGAACAGGTAGAGACCCTGGTGTCGTGTCTCTACCTTACAGTGCCAGAGGGGTTTGAGTGTTTCGATGACCCCAAGAGCCGACAGGTCACGGGATTGGAACCAAATGAACATATACAAACCTGTTGTCTTGATGATTTTGTGGGCAGTCAAAGGCTAGGGAAAGCGAACCCCAAAAATGCTTGTCGAAGTCGGATGTACTGCGCCACAGGTTTGATGAAATAGTGCAACGCAGTTTATTGTATGATATCACAAGCAGACAAACCAACGGACAGATAATACACAGATAGACATGCAAACAGACAGAGGGACGGGCGGATGACGGTCAAACAGACAGATAGACAGATGTTCAGCTAGCTAGATAGAACGATAAATATACAGACAGACAGACAGACAGACAGACAGACAGACAGACAGACAGACAGACAGCTAGCTAGCTAGCTAGCTAGATAGATAGATAGATAGATAGATAGATAGATAGATAGATAGATAGATAGATAGATAGATAGATAGATAGATAGATAGATAGATAGATTAGTCAGGCATGATAGGTAGTTCGCCTATTTTACGAAACAAGATTGCCATACTGCAAAGACAATCTGCTCCCATTTTTCTTTCTCCTCAGTAATCATTCTTCAATCAAGCTTGCATACACAACTTCCTTAGATCTGTATGTATACTACCCGAGAACTCGTATTTCCCCTAGTGTTTCAAACGCTCTCACTATCTCCTTATCCTCAATCTCTTATGCAGCAGACAGCGGGTATAACACACACGGGTAAACCAAGGTCACCCGATGAACCAGACAGAATGAGAGGTTGAACAAACAAATATGATGCATTTCTTTCTAGACAATCCTAGGAGTTTTATCAGCGAGAGAGAGAGAGAGAGAGAGAGAGAGAGAGAGAGAGAGAGAGAGAGAGAGAGAGAGAGGGAGAGAGAGAGAGAGAGAGCGAGAGAGAGAATGTGAGAAAGAGGGAGTGTGTGTGTGTATGTGTGTGTGGTTGTGTGTGTGTGTGTGTGTGTAAGTGTGAGATGATGAACAGGCAGACAAACGAATGGATAGATAGTGGGCAGCCAGAGAGGCTGACAGATATACAAAGAGATAGATAGAAAGACAGACGGAACAGGAAGCTAGCCTTCAAGACACGCAGTACATGTCTTCTATTTTACTAACCAAGACTGCCCTTACTGCAACACAATCTACCCCCATGTGTCTTTCTCCTGAATAGTTATTCTGCTATCAGCTCTGTATGCACAACCTCCCTAGAGCTGCATGTATACCGTGCCAGATCTCGTATTTCCCCTGTGTGTCAAACGCTCCCTCTATCTCCTATCCCCAAACTCCAATCCTGCAAATAGCGGTTTTTTTTTATCCTCACAAGGATAAATACACATTCTTCTTGCCTAAAATTGCCTAGAAAATTAACCCAACCCTAATCGCAACGTCCTGCACAGGAATTGCAACATTTTCTTATACTTGAATAACGAGGACTTAAACAATAGATTGCACGATTTCTTGTCTGGCATGTTTCGCTGTATCTAGTCAGATAAAAAAAAAAAAAGATGCATATCCCTTATAGGACGTTGCAGTCAGCACCAACATTTTACTGCCATTGTTCATGTATTGGCAAGTTTTTACGTTCAGTAGTTTGCCATTGCTTTCTGAACGACCGGCTCCCATACCAACACGTCAAAACCAGCGCGACACGGTCTGCTGCCAAATCGGTCGCCACTGTGTTTCGAACGTGGATAAGCGGCATTACGAATCGCGTCCGCTACGCCATCGCCACGGAGCGGGCACACTCGTCAAGCTTTTTAATTAATTTAGTTGCATGTAACAGTCAACTCCAGCATTTTGGCTGTTTGTGATTCCTGGGCAAGTTTTATGTTCAGTAGTTTGCCATTGCTTTCTGAACGACCGGCACATATACCTTTTTCGAAAAAAAAAAACCACAAGCACGGCTGTGTTTCGAACCCGAGTATACGGGATTACGAATCGTGTACGTAACGCCTTCACCACGGAGACTCGTCAGGTACAAACTGCAAAAACCACACAGCATAAACTAAAGTAAGTGCAGAACACAGAGTCAGTTACAACAACAGGGTGGTCGAACTGGATAGACAGAATAATAAACAAAGACGCTGGGAACCTGGTTAAGCCGACACACCACATACCTCTCACATCATCGATTGGACGGCACATTTTGGAAACCGGTCACGTGATTGATGTGGACCATGTGTTTCGCGTGTTGTTTAACACACAAAATAGTCGCACGTTAAAGGTGGCACAAGCGACCATCTCAGCTTGAAGGATTTATCTAATGATTTCATGCAGTATGCACTTGGCGAGATGCAGCGAAATATGGATGGCAATAAATTGTGCAATCTATCGTTTGTGTCTTCGTTATTAAAATTCACTACGGGAAAACATACATATAATCTCTCTCTCTCTCTCTCTCTCTCTCTCTCTCTCTCTCTCTCTCTCTCTCTCTCTCCCTCTCTCCTTCTATCTCCCCTCACTCTGTGTTTATATATGTGCTTGAGAGTCACGGCGGCTGTGTGGTTAGTGCGTTTGCCTATCAAAGCAACAGTCAGGTTCAAACCCTAGCACAAACAAGATTAGTATTTTCCGACTAGTATTATTCTGGAATCGCTCCAGACAGATAAAAGTGGGTTCTAGACAACAGTTCGGAACTGTCCGGGCAGGAAGGGCTACGAGGAAGGGAACTGACCACACCACTGCATTATTTCGTGAAGACCTAACACTTGACACCCTGACGGCGGATTTGTTTTGCGACTGCCTTTAATGTATCTGCAGCCCTGGAAAAAATTGTTAGGAAAGAAAACCTACCCACGGGTAGATAGAGCCCGTTACCTTGGATGGAATCTGTCTAGAGCAGTGGTTCTCAACCTTTCTTGGCCCATGCCCCCCTTTACCCTATGTTCAGAACGTCATCCCCCCCCCTCCTTTTCGAATTTCCTCCCTATAAATCCCCACACCCTTACACAGTATACATAAAAATGGAAGCTAAATAATAACACATACTAGAACAAGTCAAGACATCTACATAAAACGTGATTTGCGGGTCTACTTACGTTATAAAGCGAATTTCATTAGGGCGAGAAGTACAGAACCGTAAAATTTAGAGGGAAAAACTATATCAAGTAATTGGTTCTTGTATTAATGCGATCTTGAAATAATCTTAATTCTCTCTCTTTCTCTCCCCTCCCCCCCCCCCCCCCCTCATGGAAACCCTAAAATTCCCCACCGGTTGAGAACCACTGGTCTAGAGGAAGTAAATCTTAAAGAAAAGTATGCAGAAGTCGGACACACACTGACCTGTGAAGAGCTAACTAGAGGTGACGCACTTCCATCGAAAAAAGCACGAGGAGGAGGGAGAAGAAGAAGAAGAAGAAGAAGAAGATCGCTGTAAAGGACTCATTTACACGTTTTAACGTGTGCTGAGTATATGGTGCCAGACAACCGGCACTCTATAGGCGATGTGGTCAATAGCACACCGGCCATCTCTACTCCCCAGGACATTTGAGGATGTATTGACCTGGGAGCCAACTCATTTAACAAGGAAAATAAATCACCCTCGATGGGAATTCTAACACACGACCTCCGGGCCGGCAGGCAAGCGCGCTAGCACTATGCTGCTACGGCTGGGATGTACGAGGGTGCTTCTAATAAAAAATCTTAAAAGTGTGTTAGAAATTGAAATAACCATAACATTGTCTTGTAACCTGTCAATATTGTTGTTAGGGATGTCAAGAGTGTCAACATGTGACATCACGCTGCAGACGAATAAGTTGATGTCATAAGGACAGCTTAAAGACGACCTCTCCACTTGTGACATGCACCAATGGCTTCAAATGAAAAGCTTAAATGTATTTTTTTTGATTGGGTGAATATATTCCGATTTCAATCAGTTTGGCTGCAGAAACAACTATTTCAAAATTAAAGAAGGTGGGTCGTAAGAAATTGATGACTGGAGAAATTTTACACCTAATGGAAACAAGAAGACTCAACAAAAATAATTCTGCCACATATGAAGAAATTCACAGACAAGTCAGAATATTATGTAAGGAGACCATAGAAGCATGGCTTGAGGAAAAATGCTTAGAAATTGAAAAACAACACAACAGTCAAAATACCAAATCAGTGCATAAAATAATTCAGGAAATTACTAATAAAAGAACAAGTACATCAGCAGGCTGTCTAAAAACTAAAGATGGCAAAATCATAATAGAACAAGATCAGATTCTACATGTATAGACAGATTATGTGAAAAACCTTTATGATGATAACAAAGAGGAACAGTATGATATTAGATTTAATAATGAAGGTCCACCAATTTTGAAGATGGAGGTTCGAAATGTTCTTAAGCATATGAAAAAGCTGGCAAGGCCCCCGGTGCAGATAACACCACAAGAGAAATGATTAAAGCTTTAGAAGAATATGGAATAGATCAAGTCACCAAACTGCTGAACACATTATATGATACTAGAGATATACCTTCCGAATTACATAACTCTGTATTTATTGCAATCCCAAAGAAATCAGGAGCCTTGGAATGTGATCATCATGGAACAATTAGTATAATGAGTCACATCAAACAGATTTTGCTACAAATTATCATGCAAAGAGTGAGGAAGAAAATACAACCTGAAATAGGGAAAGAACAATGTGGGTTTGCAGAAGGAAATGGTACAGTAAATGCTGTGTATATGCTGCAAACAGTTATTGAACGTGCTACAGAAGTAAACAAGGATATTCATCTTTGCTTGATTGACTACACAAAGGCTTTTGATAGAGTTAGACATGTCAACATGGTGGATATGCTTGCAGATCTACATATTGATGGAAAAGAGATAGACTTATAAATAACATATACTGGAAACAACAAGCTGCCATAAGGATTGATAATGAAGTGTGACAATATCAGCCTATTAAGAGGCAGGGATGTGCAATGTCTCCAGATCTTTTTTCCCTATACAGGGTTAGAATTAAATTGTAAAAAGACACAGGTTATGGTCGTCTCTAGGAAGAACGAAATACCACAATGTAATACATAAGTAAATGGGACTATTCTTCAACAAGTGAATCGGTACAATTATCTAGGAACAGTCATAACATTTGATGGGAGATGCCTTGAAGAGATTAGAACAAGAATCGCCATGGCGAAAGTAGCCTTTAGCAAAATGAAAAACATTCTGACCAATAAAAAATATGTCAGTTGAAACGAGAAAAAGAGTGTTGAGGGGATACATAGAGCCTGTTCTTTTGTATGGATGTGAAACTTGGACAATGTGCAGTCAAGCTGAAAAACATCTGATGACTCCAGAAATGTGGTTTCTGAGGAAAATGCAAAGAATACCACGGGCAGACAGAAAAAGCAATGACCAAGTACTACAGGAGACAAATGAAAATCGTAAATTGATTAGAGAAATTAGACGTAGACAGACAAAATGTTTTGGACATGTTATGAGAAGAAATGGATTGGAGAACTTAGTGACAACTGGCAAGATCGAAGGGAACAGACCAAGAGGAAGACCGAGAGGAAAATACCTGGATGGCTTGGCCACATGGCATGGACGAGACAGGAACACTGAGCTGATCCAAGACTCTGGTGATCGAGTGAAATGGCGAGTCATGACCGCCCATGCTTTCCGGCATGGCACATGATTGATTGATTGTATATTCTGAAAAAGTGCCGTACAAATGTATCATTGTTCGATGCACCAGTGAGTTCAATACAAGTCCTCCAGCGCAGATAAAGTGCTTGGATTCCCGTAGAAAAACCTCCAGTGTACCACACGATGTGCCTCTTCAATGGACGGAAACGTTTTTCCTCCCAATGACTCTTTGAGTTGTCCAAACAGATGGAAATCACTTGAGGTTAGGTTTGGCGAGTTAGAGGGATGTGGTACACACTGAAAGTGGAGGTCTTCGATGGTTTCAACCTTTGCACGGGCAGAATGGGGTCGAGCATTGTCATGTTGAAAAAGGGCACCTTTACTCTGTAACAGTATAAGTAACCATTTTGAGCCTCATACACTTGCTGGACTGACAGGCATGCACCACCAGACTAGACCTTCATTCGCCGATGAATTTCTGTAAGTTTCACACCTTCACTAACGAAAAAAAACAACAACCGGATAACAGAACCCTCCCTCCCTCCTTCGCTCTCACCCTTCCCCTTGCTGCTCCTCTTTAGTGTATGTCTAAAGTGTGGCGGCCATCTTTAAACTGCCCTTATGATGTCATCGTATTCGTCTGCACCGTGATGACATGCTTGACATCCTTAACAACAATATTGACAGGTTACAAGACAATGGCATGGTTACTGTAATTTCTATCACACTTATAAGGTATTTATTAGAATCTCCTCGTACATAGTAAACCGTAGATAAGTTAAGATGTTCCCTTCTTCTAGTAGCGTTTATCCATTTCATTATCACACTCGTTGTTCCGTGATTTATGTAGTTATTCGCCAGTATGAAGCTTTTGTTTTCTCTGCTAATTTCCATTCTACGTGATCTTGAAATGTTCTCTAATCTTGTTGAGAGGTCTTGGAGTTCTAGTTCTATTCCGGCCAGAAGATCAATGTCACCAGCATATGGCCGATTGCACAGAGATCGCCTACCAATCGATATAGATATTCTAAAATCGTTCAGATTCTTCGGCAAAATGTATAGATACGTGTTAAAAAGCAATAAGGACAAAATGCACGCGTTTCAAAAACAAAATGACAAAAAACAAGCTGTTTCCTATATACTTGATTTTAAGGACACACAATCTATTTGAATCTTGATATAGTGTTTTTATGATTTTTGTGAAGTTTTAATTAAAAAGTGAGCTTTCTCATTATTTACTATAAACAGCAATGCCAGACTCAATCAGAGGCCGTATGTAAATATGTGAAGTAATGGCAGAATTCGCACTGATGTTGCAGATTTTACTAAATCAGTATTCTAATACTAAATTTGATCTGGTGTAATTCTTTCTGGTTCAAAACCAGAATGTTCATCGGAAAGTATTTCTTCTTACGGCTGTTTGATTTAACAACAACAACAACAACAACAACAACAACAACAACAACAACAACAACAACAACAACAACAACAACAACAACAACAACAACAACAACAACAACAACAACATCAAACAAACAGCACTCTTGCCATTACCTTACAGATAAGGGCAGATTCTTTAGTTCTTACACATTTTGGGATTTCCTTTCTTTGAAAGAAGTGTTATGAAAGACAGGGTCCAATCGTTCGGCCACAATTTCGCATGACATATCTGCTGGTAAATGGCTGGCATGATTTTGGATGTTTCTGGATCTCTGTGTTCAAAAGCTCCGCTGGGATGCTGTCCATGCCGAGTGGCTTCCCTGCTGTAAGTGTCCATACAGCCCTCTTCGCTTCTTCTTATTGACCTACTATATTTCCATATTCTACCTTTCCGTTTCTGGAGATATTTACAATGCTCTAGACAGCATGGGAACCGAGCCTAAAATATGTAACATGTAATGTCATGGGAAGCAAAGGACTGGCGTGATATGACCACACCACCATCGAGAAAGGAGGCTCTATACAAATATGGGATCAGCACCTAAATATACCTAAATCCCACATTAAGCGTGTAAAAGAGACCTTTACTTTTACTTTTATAAATAGTTAGGGTGGGATTTACTTTTGCATAATTGGTCACAAAATGTCCTTCTTCTCATCACAGCTAACTTTTCGATAAGCAAACATCTATTTTAATTCCTTTGATAGTTATCATGTGCTGTTGTGGTTTTGTTAATCTTTTTAATGTAACAAAAGCTGCCTTGATATTACATTTCCATGACCGCGAATTAATGATCTCCCATTAACCATTAAAACGCTTTTCTTTGGCCTGTTTCATCCTCTTCCTAAATCACTTATTCACATTACTATATTCCCATGTTGCTGCAGAATCCTTTTATCTTAATCGTTGTCAATTTCCTCCTTGCACTGCATGAATTTAGAATGTCATTTGTAACCGATGTTTGTCGCTCTTGGTTTGTTTATTTCCCTTCATTTGTCAAATATTGCCTCTGATGATGTTCACGCCTTTCTTGTTGTCTGTTGTGGAATTAATATTTTTCTTCAAAAGGCGGAGAGCTGCAAATGTTCCTCCTTCTACTGCCCCAAAATTGTCTGCCAATCCTGAATCTTTCGGTGAACCTAAATTAAATCCTCGTGTGTGACACATGTTTTGTTAACCATTCTGTTTTAGTTTCAGCATAAGCGTCACCACTACCGTGTCGTGGGTCAATACCAATGTCGGAATCAGGAAAGGTCAAGTTTTGTCTGAATTGATACTGGACTCCAATCTTTTGTATACAAGAAAAAAAATCGATCTGGCCATACACCCCAGATTGGAGGGAATGCCACGCTGTTCTTCTATATAACTTACGTGGGAATAGTGTATTTGCAAGTGTTATTGTTGCAAATTCTATTAGTCTTACTCCACTGCTCCCGCACATTGATTATATGCATCTTGAGTAATTGTTAATTTTAGCAATTATGCGGTTCCAGCTGATGTTACGTAAACAGAAAGAGTTCGTGTTAAATATGAAATGACCTTGGGGATAGCAGATATCCCGCATTCGAACAATACATGCGGCTGGTTTCAATTGTTTCAGCTGAAGTATGATTCATGTATTCTCTTCATATGATATATAACACAGCAGTATGCACCTGATGAGATGCGGGGGAATATGCCAGGCAATAACTCGTGCAACATATTGTTTGTGGCTTCTGTGTGTTTACATTCACTGAACGAATGCATTGTTTTGAGGTTAAAAATTTTGTTCACTCTAGTTACCTAATACATCTCTTTGGCGTTTTCCTTTAAATTGTTTCCTGTAGAACAGTGGTTCTCAACCGGTGGGGAATTCCCCCCTCCCCGGGGGGAATTTTAGGGTTTCCGGGGGGGGGGGGGGGAAGATTATTTCAAGATCGCGTTAATACAAGAACCGATTACTTGACATTGTTTTTCCCTTCATACTGTACGGTTCTGTACGTCTCACCCTTCTAAAATTCAATTTATAAAGTAAGTAGACCCACAAATCATGTTTTATGTGGACGTCTAGACTTGTTTTAGTATGTGCTATTAAATTTAGCTTCCATTATTACGTATACTGTGTAGGGACGGGCGGGATTTTTAGGTAGGAAATACGACGGGGGAAATGACGTTCTGAAAATATGGTGAAGGGGGGCACGGGCCAAAAAAGATTGAGCACCAATGCTGTAGAATTTCTTAAATGTTTCTACCGCATCAATGTTTAGCATGGTGTTCATTTGGATCTGCTGCCTTGCGTGTAGTGATTAGTGTGGTCATTTAAATGCAACTTATTATCATCCTGCATTGTATCCTGTGCCGGTCTCCCTGGTCCAGGATTTAGCGACTTTCTCCGTAATTCCGTTTATCCACGTGAGCAAACGCGGCTGCGCGAGAATCGATAGCGGTTCTCGCCGCGCCTATTACTTACGGGATATGTGAGACTGCCGCTCAGAAAGCAATGGCAAACTACTGAGCGTAATCTTGCCAAGAAATCAACAACAGCGGTAAAATGCTGGTGTTGACAGCGATGCCCTGTAATAGGATATGCGAAAAAAATTGTTTCCTGTAGAATTTCATACAATGTTTCTACCGCATAATTGTCGTGGTTAGGAGTAAGGGCATACATCGGCATAATGGAGATGTTTCATCGGATCTGCTGCCTTGCGTATAGTGATTAGTCGGTGTTAATTTACGTCCATCTTATTATCACCCTGCATTAGGTCCTATGCAGAATGTCGTCTTGTCACGGCAGGCCGAAAAGTTCTCCTGCCTCATTCATTTGAATGCCCAAGGTGTCTGCCATGTCATGTACTCATATTCGCACTGTTGGATACCGGACTTTACTTCCATGCTAGCTTGTGTTCGCTGGCTGAGAACTCCAGCGTGAAGTCCTGTATGTCGGATGAATACATCCTCTTGTCCAACATCAATGTGATGTCATACAGGACCTGAGGTTTGCGTGAGTATCCGTTGTCCCATGTCTGGCTTATTGGTGTGCAGACTGGTGCTACCTCGCCATGCAGGCAGATACTCTCCGGCTTCGGAGGAATCGTCGATCCTACTGATGTTAGCCAGGTCCCCGAAGGGACCTGTTGCCCAGGACGCACGGCGTGGACGTGTCAGCAGGTCTTGGCCAGTATAGATTCCGGCCCTGGTGCCTTGGAAACACCTCTGCGTCCCCTTTACTTCCATGAACCAAGAGTTCCATCATTGCTCTTTCCTAACCACTGTTATTGCAGAATGTTGCTGAGATATTAACGTCCAAAAAAACTCTCTCTCTCTCTCTCTCTCTCTCTCTCTCTCTCTCTCTCTCTCTATATATATATATATATATATATATATATATATATATATGCTCACAATACGTTGTAATATTTCATTAAATTTATTAGGCATAAATGTACCATCTAGATTTTAGTATAATTTTACACAGAGTGGGTACAGATGCTCGCTATAGATTGTAATATTTCAGTAAATGTCATAGTCATAAATGTACCATCTAGATTTTAGTATGTTTATATATAAACTATAGGGTAAAACTATCCCCAATTCGACCTATTGTAAAAGGCATAGAGTTTAACATACTCTCACAACTCTATTCATACCACAAGAGCTAGGGTAAAACTACATACAAAATATTCAACACAACTCCGAAATTTATCTTTTAAAATCTGCATGCATGTTTTTTTTTTCTTTTCCAGACCATATTGCCGTAATTTCTAAACAACAACACCGCCACCAACTACTACTGTTACTACTACTCCCGCAGCAGCAGTAGTAATAAAAACAACAGCTGCTACTACCACCACCATAACCCGTACCACCACCACCACCTCCGCCGCCAACGCCACCACTACCCCTACTACGGCAAATTAGAAAACGACATCTAGAACAGATGCAATAAGGTAAACCAACTCATTGAACAAATGGCATCAATATTAAAATCAAACACAATCTTCCTACCAACTCTATGATACCAATGCCAAACCTGGACAATGACAGAAAAAGAGAAAAGAAAAATTATAACAACGGAAACTGTATTTCTTAGAAGAATACTCAATGTATCAAGGAGAGAGACAATCAGTAATGATGAAATCATCACTAATGTGTGGGTTATGGCAGAGTTAGATTTCATCAGAAAACATCAAGTTAAATGGTTTGGCCATGTAACCAGGCTACTAACGAATAGTATATCAGAAGCAATCATGAACAAACCAAATGGAACCAGAAGAAGAGGCCAACCATGTAAACAATGGGCAGAGGGAATAACAGAGTCCATGGGAATCTCGATATACGAAGCCATAAACGGGCACTCTCCCGCTGTTTATACTTCACCTTGACAACGCAAGGTACATGAGGTACAATATGACATGATGAGTTAACAGTTATTACTTTAACTCCTTCGGTTACCAGAGGCTACTTTAACATCCTCACTTCTAGACAGTATATTTCTTTTAACCTTACAGTCATAGATAATTATTACTCTTAACTACTGTCATAAATAGATATCACTTTAACTTAAACAGTTCCAGAAGTTAATATTGTAATGCATTAATTACTTAAACGCTTCTAATGATTAACATATATTACTTTAACTCATTCCCACTCAAAATATATATTTTACATAGTACTTGTTAAGAGCCGCCGCTGTGGTTTAGGGAGTTGTGAAACGTAGTTTCACGACTCCCCGACATACAGAATCCAGGGTTCGAAATCAGCAGTGACCGGAAACAACCCGCTTTGCGTTGATTTCGATGATAAAATATCGGCCGTTCAAAAAGCAATGGCAAACTACTCACAAACAGCCAATAAATACCGAGTATGATTGCAACGTCTTGTACACAACATACAACTAACTTTTAAAACAACCGGCTATGGACATAAACAGTTAACAAACAAGGTAATTGTTTACTTACACTGACGATTAAAACGCGTTAATTGCTTACTTAACTTCATGCGAAATCGGAGGTGTTCACGCAGTTACTAGCCCACTAAGGTTGAACCGATGTCGGGTTTGCAATATATCAGACTGGATAATGGGGGAAGTGTGTTGGGAAAACGGGAGGGGCACTTCAATCCACAATCAACGATTACGTAACCTTCAGCAGACGAATGGCATGAGCGGTTCTGAAACTGTTTGCAGTCCTTGACTTTTAGGATACAGGACTGAAGCAAATGCATGTTAGTTAGTCTAGTTACGTGGCACGAGCACCCGATGGCCGAGACCAAGTGCAATTGTGTAGACATGTAAAATTTAGTAGTCTGGGGGAATGGTCAAGAGTCAACTAGTATAGGATCAGAACTAGCGCGTAGATAAGATATAACGGTCTGGTATAAACTAATGGACTGGTATAAACTAATGGACTGGTATAAACTAATGGACTGGTATAAACTAACGGACTGGTAAAATAAAGTGGACAGGTACGATATGAATATGCAAGATTATGATGTAGTATACCTACGTATATAAACACCTATCTACCTTAACACACTCACACAATATTTTTTTGCATATCCTTTACAGGACATCGCTGTCAACACCAGGCAAGTTTACGTTCAGTGGTTTGCCATAGCTTTCTGAACGACCGGCTCCCATACTAATTCATTAAAATCCAGTGCAACGCGGTCTCGCTGCCAAATTAGGCGCAGCTGTTTTGAACGAGGATAAGCGGGATTACGAATCGCGTCTGTAACACCTAGGCCATGGACACCGTCATATGTGTGTGTGTGTGTGTTTGTGTGTTCGCGCGCGCGCGCGTTTTGTCTGTAAGTGTGGGTAAAGGTAATCCGGTTTCGCATGAGTTATGAAATGTCCGTGACGAAGGGGTTACGGACGCAGTTCGTAACCCCGCATACCCACGTTCGAAACACAGCTGTGTTCGTTTTTTATGAAATGGTATGGGTGCCGGTCGTTCAGAAATCAATGACAAACTACTGAACGTAAACTTGCCCAGGAATCACGAACAGCCAAAAAACGCTTGGGTTGACAGCTACGTCCGTTAAGGATATTCAACAAACTTTATTTAATTCTAGAACACGAACGAAGTTGTGTGGTCAGTTCCTTTCCTCTTCGTCTTTATATCCCAGAAAATGATAAAACTTGTATGGCATCCATTTTCTACGACCCTGGGTCAATCTAAGAGCCGTCATATCGTGGGAAACATAATTATGCCCCGGCTGGGGATTGAACTCGGACCATTGTCTTGGCATGCAGCGCACTAGCAACTATGCCACCGCGGTGATGTATCATCAAGTGCCATATCGAGCGCTAGGGTGATCATGTGCCTCCACAAACATCTTGTGCTCTTGATAAGTTCGACTGGTTGGTAGTCTTCCTCCCCACTTTGCCAAACCATCCAGCCTTTTCTCCTTCTGTCGACCTATGCCTCTAAAATATGATTTTCCTAGTTGCCACAACCTTCCCCAGACCCTCTTCTCACGTAAGTTAAAGTTAGTTGCATAGCCTTTACAGGACGTAGCAATCAACACCAGCATTTTTTGGCAGGGATTTCTAGGCAAGTTTACTCTCAGTAGTTTGCCATTGCCTTCTGAACGACCGGGACTCATACCATTTTATAAAACCAACGCAAGGATGTTCACCCGCAGCTGTGATTCGAACGCAGAATGCGGGATTACGAATTGCGTCCGTAACTCTTCCGCCACAGGGGACCACGGATGGAGCTACACCTCCCCATAGTACAAAACCTGGGCTAAATTGTAGAGAACATGTGTTGCCCATGCAGCATGATTCCTCTTTCGGCCTGCCTAGTTTACTCCAGAGAAGTGGTAACACCTATACATTTGGAGCAAGGCTCTAGCTGTCCGCCTATCGAAGCTTCGATCCTAGACCAGTTGCTGACTGTATATGTAGTGAGAATAAACACCCCCCCCCCCCACATCGTTTTTTCTTGCACATCAAACAAGTTGGTATTTCACCACCTACCCTGACAGCTGCTTATTGTTCACTGCATAATGTTTCCATTCAGTTGATCAAATGTGCTAGAAACTCCACACCTCTCGTGATGTTCCATAATCTCTGTTGTTGAACACTGTGGAAAGACCTTACTATAGCCTATGTAAAAAGTATTAAGATCTACACTGTATATCTTAAAGATGGTACTCGTGCTGATGATATGTTGAATATATTCCCCAGTTCCTATATGACTGAGAGACTATTTTCTAGATGTAATTCAATTAGTTTATCCCCTCTCTCATTTCTATGTCCTATACTAAACGAGATCTCTGAATTGAAGTGGTTAAGCCGCCTGCCTCGCTCTCCGAGGCTTGTGGGTTTTTCTCCGGACTCAGTCACTGGGTTCATGAGTGCAGCTTTTTCGGAGACTCGGGGGGGGGGGGGGTGGTCATCGCTGGTCTTGCGGAGTTCATGATCTGTGCGACATTTTCGGCAGGCCGCTCAGCGGAAACAGACCGAGCTATTTATGATAAAACTCGGTGCAATGAAGATGACCTCTTACCTTTAAACTGAATGGGTCTGTACGGCTTTCTTCATCTCCGGTTTTTTGAACACCAATCTTCGCGGTGAAATTCCCGATTATCACGATCTCTTTCCCCGTGTTTTGTTTTTGTTCTAAGCTACTGTAAGATTCTGGGTGTCAGCATCTTCTGATCTGTTGTTGATGCGTAAACGTATACAACTGTGATGTGTCTTTTATTTGTCCCAAGTCTGATAGCGATAAGTCGACCATGGATTGAATTGTATTTAAAAAGTACTAAAGACACGTTTCTTTGCCAGGAGGAAACCAACCTCGCTCTGTCCGTCACCTTTCATTTCCTGAATGTATATATGTATCTCCACTATGTGAACTTGACCCGCCCATCTGTGGTCTAAAATTCCCAGAGTATGTATTTGATTTCTTCTTGGTTCTTTACTGATCATGTTAAGTTTTACATGACATAGGCTCCTATATATTCTAAGCTCCCATATTTATTTTCATCTTTAGCCTGACTGCAGAACTTTCCACATTAGTGCAATCAGGTTGCTTATGGACTCCAAAGTTCTGGTCTTTGTGTGTGTGTGTGTGTGTGTGTGTGCGCGCGCATGCGTGTGGTGTGTGTGTGTGTGTGCGCGCGATCGTTCGCGTTGAACTCAAGCGTAGTGCAAACACGTGCTACTACTTTAAGTACAATGGACTGATTTTTGCGTGTGGATTAGCTTTCCCTATTACCAGTGTCCCTCGACATCAGGCAAACCAACTCCGACTTCTGAAGTACTTGTAATTTATGTCCCCAAGTCAAGGATGAGAAGTCAACAGTTTTGTCCAGCTGACCGGCGAGGGACTCAGAAGTTCCAAATCCGAATGTACTTCCACCTTATTCCGTGCACTCTGTGGCGAACACAATTTGTAATCCCGCATACCACGTTCGAAACACAGCTGCCGACGATTTGGAAGCAGACCGCCATGCTTTGGTTTCCATACAAAGGTATGAGTGCCGCTCTTTCAGACAACAATGGCAAAATACTGAACGTAAACGTGCCTAGAATTCACATTAACCTGCTAGAAATCACAAACAGCCAAAAAAATTCTGGGATTGACGGCGACGTCCTGCAAAGTCCATACAACTAACCATTCGGCCACCCGCCCTTCAAATGACCTCTAAGCTCCCTGTAAACCCCCAGATTTAGAACTCTTGAACCAGGCCGACCCAAGACCAAAGACAAACAAAATCTGTCGATCGTAAAGCCACGCGGCAGCAATATAACTTTTTATAGCGCCCCAACTGCAGCACACCCGTCATACATGTTGTGAATACTGCTGGAGAGGAGAATGGAGAACAAAGAACTCACTATCTTAACTAAACATACCACTACTCAATCACCGGCACGCGGCGACACGAAATCTATACCCATTAAACGCATATATAATTCTTTACATACTATAGGTTAATCTACACACTATAAATAAATCTATCCTGATACAACTATACGTAGCCATAAGTAGTAAAGTAAATAAAGGGCCATTTAGACACCGTAAAGCGCATTGGGCATATGGCGTTAGAACAATTTTTGTATAGACCCATCGGCACTCGGTGAGTAATGTATTTGTATCAAACCGGTAGCCTATATTTCCCAAGAAATTTTCTGGTACCGATTTTTGGCTGGGTCGACCAGGGAGCCCAGGCCAATTTTTAACACCTGCCCCGATACGGATTTGAATCCATGACCACCAGTCCGGCAGGCTAGCGTCTAGCCACTCTTATATACCTCGGATAATTGTGATACTAATATGAGATCTGATGTGTGATTGCCGGATTGACTGACAGGCGTAATCAAGTTGTATTAAGGTTAGTGCATAAACTGTGATATGTCTTTTCCTTGTCCCAAGTCTGACAGGCCCAGCAAAAGTTGTATTTCAGAAGATGAAAATCATCTTGTGCAATAAATCACTCTTACTGAATGTCAGAAAGAGAGCACTGAAATGTTACATCGAACTTGCTGTATGGTAGTGAATGTTGGAATACGAACGGACACATTAGGAAGAGTTACAGTCACAGGAACCTGAAATGTGTTATCTTAGAAGAGTATTGCGATATTGCGACTGCTTTTGACTGCCAGAGTAAAACGACAGCACGGAACAGGCTGATATAAGAATATAAGCTGAATACCATCATGATGATGATCAAGTGAGTTGGTTGTGTTTCGTCAAGCCGTTGGCTCAGTACATCCAACCTCGCCAAGCATTTTTTGTGGTTTGCTGTTCCTAGCCTTTGACTATTGTGATTTCTATACCTGTATATGGACACTATGGACAAGGGATAGGTGGTCGGGCGCCTGTGGAACCAGATGAAGAAAGAGGTGGATCAGACTGAGCACTCGTATGTGGAGAGAATGATATCGCGGGGGATCGGCGGGGGCTCTGGTCGAATCTCAAAACTGAGAGGGAAGACCAGGAGATCTGTTAATCAGACGGCAGCTAGAACCATTAGCAGTATACCTCTTCACTGGCTGTTGAACGAGAGGACGGAACGCGTGTGGCACTGTCCTGAGTGCAGAGGTGTCGTGTTTGTTTTAGCTCAGCTCAACTCATTCATGTCGAGAGTTTGAAGTCATCTGCGGGAGTTTGGAAGCGTTGATTGCGCTGATTTGGCTTTTATGAGGACTTGGTGGGGTTGACTGCGACATCTTGTAAAGATAATGCATGGATCTATTTTTAATACACGAAACAGACATACAATGTTCTTTGGTCATATAATGAATAGAGAGGCATTGGAAAACATTGTGACAACGAAAAATCAGCGATAGCAGAGGCAGAAAGAGAGAAATAATGATTGACTGCCTAAGACGCTAGCATGGGGGATGTCAACAGTTGTAATGATCCAGAACACCAAAGACCGAGGTCTGTGGAGAGACATGAGCGCCTGTGACATCAGGCAGGGCACATGATGAATAACTTTAGGCTTGATGATGATGATGACGTTGATGATGGTGTTGTTGTTGATGTTGATGATTGGCTCTAAATGTTGACTGACGGCCAGAAACAGAAACCTTTTTTGAGTACTGATGTTTATTGGAAACAGATATTTCAGCTGCACCTGGAAATGAAAGGCGCAATTACTGCCCCCCCCCCCCCCCCCCCCGAGAAAGCATCTATGTTTAGCAAGGAAGACAAAAGCATCTATGTTTAGCAAGGAAGAAATGATACTGTCTGTATACGATCGCCTGTTGCACGAGGAAACATAAATGACCGACCACATGTGGTTACGACTGATGGAATCAGGAATCCAATACCGCACTAGCAGGAAGGATCGTGGTAGAGGACGAAGCAAAGGTGTGTGTAACCAACAAGCCAACGGAACTATACGTTTTCATAATCTTCGACTCCTTCTGAGGAAGTCAGTGCACAGATTGGCGTGTCCCAAGTTCCGCGACGTCGATATTGGGTGACCATTTCTGGCAGTTATTTTCTGTGTACTGCTTTGGCTTTGTGTCTTCTAACCTCTATCTTATTCTGTAGAACACATTCATATATCTATCGCTTTGCAGTAAGATCTTCTGACAATTTAGTCTAGTATACAGAGCCCACATAAATTATCGAGTGATATTTATGTTTGCCTTTAACTGTCTATCTCAGTTGCCCTCTATTTCCGGGTTTTCCCCGACCTGAAATATCGGCAAATAAACTGATTTGGGAACTGAATTACTACCCATGTCTCTAGTATGTCCCAGCCACTAATATTCTATAGCTGAGTGTTGACATGATGCATGATAGCTCAGCCTACTTTAGTAATTCAATGTGTATTATTTTGTTCTGTCATTTGATGAACATTTAATATTCACTTTAAGTAAAAATGGTTCGCGGTAGAACAGTGCCCAAAACCCTTGTCTGCCGGCCACGTGGTCATGGTTTTAATTCCCCTCCACATGATTATGTAAGATTCTTGTATTCTTGTAAGATTATGTTAGATTGACCAGTGATAATTGGTAGCCTGCTGAGCTTCCGCTGCAAGCCAACCACACCGTCACATGGCGTAGACTGGCAATGGCAGCCAGAAGTTCCAGGCCAAGGCGGAGATGCCGGATCGAAGAGATTTGGGTGCCGGCTTGTTTTTTAAATTGTCTAAGAAAAATCTTTACATTTGCTTTAAAATCTCGTAGCATTACGATGGAAGGCAGCCAACCGACAAATGACAAACAGCGTTTTTTCTTCTGCTCGTCACAGGCGAGATACAATCTTTGAGAAAGGCTTCTGGGATGTCTAGAAGAGACATGATGTCAAACGTTGTCAGAAATGTGACAGGCGTAACACCAAGCCTCGATTACCCCGAGACAAAAACATAAATACATAAAGTGGGTTGAGCATCGTATGAGAATGAAATATGATCAACTACAGATACAAGCATACACAGATTTGGATATAGAGGCAGGGGAAGACCAAGAAAACGGCGGGCAGACACTTTCAAGAGTTTGAATAACGAAGACACAAACAATAGATTGCACGATTTATTACCTGGCATATTTCGCTGCATCTCGTCAGGTACATACTGCAGAAATCACACAACTTACGTGAATTAACTAGATAAATCCTTCAAGTTGAAATATACACATATTCGCACAGTAATGACAGCTTAACAAACGAGTGTCAGAACACATACCTCAATGGGTCAACAAGATACAACACACAGGAGATGCTAGCCTCGTGGGACCGACACACTGGAAGCTCCCGGCGTCTTCAATTGGTAGGCACATTGTCGAGAGCGGCCATGTGGTTGACAGAGACACTGCCTTTCGCGTGTTGTTTAACACAAAATTCTCGCTTGTTAAAATTTGCAGAAGCAATTATGATCAATCAACGCAAGCCAGAATTGTGTAAACAGAAAGACATGTTAGTCGGCTTAAAATTACCGTGGTAGATAAGTGACATTACTGTGCGAATTTGTGTATATTTCAGCTTGAAGGATTTATCTAGTTAATTCACGTAAGTTGTGTGATTTCTGCAGTATGTACCTGACGAGATGCAGCGAAATATGCCAGGCAACAAATCATGCAATCTATTGTTTGTGTCTTCGTTATTCAAATTCACTACGGGAAAACATTGTTTTGACTTTCAAGAGTTTTCTAAACAAACATGGATACAACCCAACCAAGGCAACACATCTGGCCTTGGAACGGAAGCGCATGTGCCCCACCCAACGCTTAACCGCAAGTATGGTTTACGAAAGGAGACACTATCTCCGTGTCAAGATCCTGCATCAGGCCCTAGTGACTTTGGCAACTGGCCTAGCAACACAAAGAATTGACACTTCATCTCAAGTATGCCTCAATGACATGTAATCAGTGTTACTGCGTGTGTATTTTAAAATACCGCTGTTTAATTGAATCAGTGAAAAAAAAAATAATTGAACCAACGATAAATGCATATCATTTACAGGACGTCGCAAGCAACTCCATCATTGTTTGGGTATTTATGATTTCTTAGCATGTTTGCGTTAAGTAGTTTGCCATTGCTATATCTTTGTATAGAAACCAACACAACACGGCCTGCTGCCAGTCCGCCCGCAGCTGTGTGTCGAACACGATATGCAGGATTACGACGGATTGCACTCGTAACCCTTCTGCATAGCCGGACCAAACAAGGTGCAAAATCAAATGGACAAGCATTATAATGTAAATTTGCATTCACTTAGCATTAAACTTGTGGAAGATACCGTGAAACGAAACAAATAACACAATAACCCTAATATGGCGATATATCTTCCTTCTGTCTAAATGGGAGTTCATATTTGGCGATATATTATCCTTCGCCACTGAATCAGTTAAAGCCACGCACTTGTTGGTGGAAAGGGGAGGCGGGGTGGGGGGGGGCAGAGTGTTTAAAAACAGAGAGCAGACGACCATTTCAAAGTAATAAATAATTGACACTGCTGATTGCACGTCTGGGAGGTGTGTAGGTGACAGGCATCGGCGACCAACAGTGTTAGGATCGTGTCTAGCTTCACTGTGCTCGGAGTGAACAGTGATAGTAGATTGCTGAGCTTTCATTGCCGTACAAGTCAACCTCACGAGGTTTAGACTGTGGCCATGTACACGTGAAGTCCCAGACTAACGCGGCCATGTCGGGATAGAGATCTGTTTGTTTTGATGCGTTCGCTCGCTCTGACCTCAAGCATAGTCCACACACGTGCGATTACTTCTAGTGTACTGGACTGATTTTTGCGCGAGGATTATCTTTCCTTATTACCAGTGTCCCTCGCCATCAGGGGAACCCACTCCGACTACCTCGGCATCAACACACCGGATGTTTCAGAGCGAGTGCTCTTATACATTCGGTCATGCTTACCCCCAAAGAGATCTGTGTTCTGACTTGTTTGGACATTGTAGATAGATCATGATCACATTATGAGAAGTACAATTGACGATTGTATGTTTATAGTACGGTTCTGGACTATATAATAACAATTAAACAAGTAAATATAGAACTGTATAGGAACAGTTCATAGAACAGATCATGCCTAAATGTACAATTAAAATAAATGTTGTTAATTTGGGGGGCAGTGCACAAATTCAAATATCTAGGCACATGGATAACATCAGATGGACGATGTATCACAAAAATAAGAACTGATTAGAACCAACACAAACCGCGTTTTATAAAATGAAGTACATCTTATGTAATGACTCCCTGTCATTGGAGATTAGAAGAATAATTCTTCCATGCTACATACGAGGGGGTTTCACATCAATACCTTAAAGGTGTGTGTCAACAACTCATGTGTAAGGCATCATCAGATTACTTCTCCCACACCACACAAAAACTTGCAAGTCGTGTGAGAGGAAATAAATGATACATTTTATTGCCGGTGGCTCTTTACAAGTACATAGCAGTCGCTATCAAAACCACACACAAAGCCACAGAATTACTATCCCTAGTTTCTAAACCCTAATGCTAATTCTATCTATTTGGTTACACAAATCTCCTATCAATACTACAAAGAGGTGCCCGCTACAAAGTCAGCCCCCAGTCTGACTAGCTTGCTCGCGTGGTTACACACCACGCGGAAGGACCTTGAGGTGTCCTTCGGCTTTCTGCGTGCCGTTCTGTTTGGCACGCTTACATTAGCTGTTTTCGGTTGATTGGCAATCATGGCTATCATGTAAGCGCCGTGATTCTGTCGTGACCAGAGTGCTAACTATCTGGTCACCGTCTCCGTGTCTCATGAGAGACTAGTTCATAGTCCCCCATTCTATCACCTACCCTGCCCTTATTCCGGGGCAAGGTATCACCTCTAATCTATATGAGGTTGACCACTCTTCCCGGTGGTGTTCTATCTTGAGGCAGACCTCTGGCCTCATAGTTCAGTCTTTGACACACACCCTCCCCTCCTGTGTTGCGTCATCAACTTTGACTCATTGGTTGTGACGCAAGAGGTTTCTAAAAAATTAGTGTATCTAATTTTTGTCAAAGACTGTAGATAACCTGGCTTTGGGCTACTTAATAGACTTCTACTGCCTATTGTCACAACGTCGGATCACTTTACTTGGTTACTGGCAATCGCCACCAACTTGTCTGGTTGGCGTGAGCCCTCTTCTCAATCGCAATATTATATTAATTAGAGGTATGTCTGAACCGGACCGTTGTCTAATAAGACCTGCCCTCAAATAGTAAATTAACTCACTACCCATACAAAGTTGACTTTCTTAGGGTCAACACATGAATTGCTTCATGTCCCCCATATAATATTAAACAACCATTACACAAGCTGTGTGCGACAGGCTTTACCTATCTCGCTTCCGCGTGTAAAGTTATCTTTCACTGTTAAATTAGTGTTTCGTTGTCTATTATGTCCCCATGACCCGGAGTTATCTCCCTTTGATCTACAAAAAGTGTATGTTTGTTTTTCTGGTTGTTTGCGTGTTTGGATTATATTAATAGTATAATCTACTCTCTAACATGTGTATTTAACTATCATGTGTATGTAAGTAAGTTTTCAAGTGCCATAATTCGGTTGAATGAGGCCACAAAGAAGTGTATCACACTAATTAGTGACTACATCTGCGTCTTATGGGACTTAAAATACTTTCTATAAGATGTACACTAAACTACACACAACACATTCATCGCAGCACAACAAAGAAAGCACACATTTGACGCAGACAAAAAATAAAAAGTCGCGTTGAGCGGCAGAAAAATCCGCTGACCGATCTCACTCTCTCTTGTATAATTTACATTCGCTCTCACTTTCACACTTCAGTCAACCCTATTTCACTTTCACACACCTGTCACACATTTTCCACTTTCACACTTCTGTCACACATCTCTTACCCTCCTAGTTATTTAAAAACCTTGGAGTGACACTGTACAAGTATGGCTCAGTTTGACCGAGTTGAGCCTCATGACTGTGCGTAAATTGTTGCACAAGTCAAGTATTTACAATATATTTACATGTAAGAAAAAGGGTTGATGGTTTGTACCCTGGTATTATTCACCACTATCTTCTATTACAATAATATTCTAAATACTGACATACTAATACTAGTTATATAAATATATATTTAATGTGTTACCTATCTTAATCTATCTGTCACATTAATCCTCAAACATTAATCTTTAGATGTGGGTATTAATCCTCACAAAAGCTTACATTACTCGTAATATTTATCTAATTTAAGGGATGTAATCTAAGTATTTAAAATGAAATTGATGTGAGATGAGTTATGTACCTTTGTGAAATGGGTAATGTGAAATGTAATAAGTTACGTACCTTTCTAATATGGGTGATGTTAAATCTGACACAATTATAACTAATGTTTTTAAGTGAAAAAAAAACTATATGATTGATATTCTTAATCTAAATGGTGTGAATGATGTATTTTTACTTGTATAATCTATTTATCCTATTACGGCGTTAAACTAATTATAATACTAAATGATAATGTTTGTTAAATGGATTGGTTCATTAAGATGGAACGAATTCAAATGACATGAACCAAAGTGAAATGTAATAACCTAAATGGTACTATTACTATCTAAATTTATTATTCTAGTTTCTACTTAGTTGTTATGTTTAAATTACTATCCTAATCTACTTTTAAGCTAAATAAGTGGGTAAATTAATAATCTATCTAAACCAAAAAAAATGAAAACTATTATCTTATCTAAATCTAAATATAACTTAAATGAGATAATCTACCTATAATTTATGACTATATTAAAACGTTATAATACATATCACAATGAGTATTTATATACATGGTATTTAAATACCTCAGGTTAGTAGTTGCCCTGAATGTTCAGAAAATGCTTTCATTGGCATACTATCTATACAATTGTCCTGGGTATATGAAATACATCACATAGTCACACTTGTGTCTTATGGGTATTGTACCTGTAGAGTTCGCTTGTGTCGTATACCACTGTTTTCGTGTCTGTATTCATGTAATGTTCTGACACTGTTTTTCTCTGCTTAACACAAATGATTCACTGGAACACATATGGAGCTTAGCAAGTAATGAGCTGTCCTTGTTCACAAAGTGATATATTTGTTCCCAGAGCAACGTTCTTACTTTTGGATGTCTACGGACACATAGTAATTCAATGTTCTCAGTACCTAGTTCAGCACATAATGTCTATGTATTTGTAACATATTTAACATAGAATATTTTACTGTACTAAGTTAACATCTATTACTCTATACTCTTATGTGGTATTTCTGGTATTTCTACCTCAGATGGTCGACTAAGGGTATCAGCCAAGATGTTATCCTTACCCTTGATATGCTCTATACTAAAGGTGTAATTTTGTAGTATTAGCGACCACCTGTATATACGGTCATTCCGATGCACACCACTCTGTATGACCGTGATTGGGGAGTTGTCAGTCTGGACAATGAAGTGAACACCCGCCAGATATCGATGGAGCTTCCTCACCGCATAGATGACGCTTAGGGCTTCCAACTCTGATATGGAATATCTGGACTCAGTTGGTGTGATCTTACGGCTCACGTAGCAAATCGGGTGGAAGATGCCATCATAAAATTGGCCTAATACTGCAGCGATGGAGATCCTGCTGGCATCTGTCCTAAGATAATAAACGAGCCTAGGATTAGGCAAGCGGAGAATTGGTATATTACTAAAAAGGATTTTCAATTTTGACAATGCAGAAATTAATAATGCATCTTTGACATCTAATTTCACAGATGCTTTTAAAACATTGGAAAAAACACTTGTAATTTCCGCTAAATTTGGTATGAATTTGCTATAGTAATTTACTAATCCAAAAAGGCTTCTGACCTGCTTTTTTGTGGTAGGCATGGTCAGGTTCATAATGTTTGTAATAATTCTATTGTCAGTCTTAAGTTGACCCTGAGAAATGACATGACCTAAAAAGTCAATTTCTTTTAGGCCCAATTCGACTTTGCTCGGTTTGACAGTGAGCCCGAAGAGTCGCAACCTATCAAAGACATGTCTTAGTTTCAGTAAGTGTGTTGTCCAGTCATCAGTATGGACACATATATCATCTATATAGGTCACTGTATTCGTCACTCCATGAAGTAGATCTCTAGTTAAGCGTACGAAAGTGGCAGGAGCATTTCGAAGTCCGAAAGGAAGAAAATGCCACTCGTATAGTCCTAACGGTGTTGAAAAAACAGTAAGATGGATGGATTGAGACTGCATAGGGACCTGCCAATATCCCTTAGTAAGATCTAGTTTAGAGAAGATTTTGGAGGTGGACATGTCAAGAATAAGATCTTCGCAGGAAGGAATTGGCTCTGCGTCGATCTTAGTGACGTTGTTGAGTTTTCGATAGTCCACACATAGACGAATTGTGGAATCTTTTTTCTTAACTAGGACGATTGGAAAAGAGTACTCAGAAGTGGATTTCTGGATGATCCCACTAGCTTCTAAATTAAGAATTTCCTTATTTAGATTTTCCCTATAGCTAAGTGGGATTGAGTACGGCCTGCATTTAATAGGCTTAGAGTCCAAAAGAAGAATGGAGTGTTCGATTCTGTCCGTCCTACCTGGAATGTCAGAAAATATGTCTTTGTATTCCGTCACTAATTCTACTAATTGTCGTCGTTGACTGTCTGTTAGTCCCTGTTCTATCTGTATGCTATCTAATGTGGCAGTCTTGTCCACAATAGGAACGGGTAGTTCCATTCCGTCGTCGTCTACCTGATTCAGTACGGTGGTGGTGCTAAGTGCGTATTCTGTATTCTCGCTAGATGTATGGATATCGTCGGATATGCCAGTCTCGCTAACTAGTGTAGTTGCGTTGTGTATGTCTGTCGTCTGATCACTAGATGTGGGTGCACTTTGTTTGTCTGTCTCTACTTCTGTCTGTTGTCGTGAAAAGTAAGGTTTCAGCATGTTGACATGGAATATCTTTAATTGTCCGTTTATTGATATTTCATAGTCAACATCTGAAAGTTGTTGTATCACCTAGAAAGGCCCTTGCCATGAAGTTAACCTTTTATTATGCTTGTCTGGTAGTAGCACCATTATGTATTGACCAGTTTCAAGTGTTATGGGTCTAGTACCTTTGTTAGGACTGTGATGTCCGAGGATATCTGCACTGTTTACTGGAGTGAAACCATTCTTCTCCTCCCAGACAGATATTTCTTCATCTATACAGTGCTTTAGCTGGGGCAGACACCCAAGAATTAACTCAGCACAAGGGTTGTCTAGTATTGCACAAGTAAAGGTACCAGAAAGGAACGGGGTGTTTATATGGGCTCTTGCCAGAGGATAGGTTTCTATATTACCAGAAAAAGTACGGCATTTTACAGAGTCACCAGTATAATCCTTTGGATTAACAAGTTCCTTTTTCACACCAATAATAGAGCTGCCACTGTCAAGCAAACATCGGCATGGCTTATCATTGACCATTGCAAAGTGAAACAATAGATTGCCTCTGGAGGCTATAACTGCATTTGCATTCTCTACGGAGGATGTTACAAAATGCCCACATTCTAATTTTCCGTCTGCATGAAATTGGTGACATTGGACACAATTGTCAAAACTTAATACATCGTTCACACAACACACATCTTCAGATTGTTTGAAGGGTAATACATTTTCAATCTCACACTCAGTCTCACTACCACTATCAGAAGATGTATCAATCAAAATAGCATTGTTGGCTTTCATACGTTGGCGGCCCAGACACTTATTTGAATAATGGCCGTAGCTGGAACAAAAGAAGCATTTGATTGCACGCCTGTATGCAGATCTTTTGTTTTGTTGCTTCTTGATAACATTTTCAAGATGCGCCTGATAATTTGGCGATTTGTCACACATAGCATACGTGTCATGCAAAAGTTGACAATAAATACATTTTGATATTTTCCTATCTTTTGTGTCGATTTTCTGAAAGGGTTTTCTCTTACTTTGGTAATTTTTTGGTTGGTCTTTCACAAAGGAAACTACTTCAGAGTCATTTGAGGTCTTAAAAATATCTCTGTTAGAAGAAAAATATGCAGACCCTTTCTTTTCGAACTGCTCTATGTTCTCAATGTCTGACTGCTGTAGAAATTTAGCAAAAGGAGATGGTATAGTGGATATGATTTTATCCATAGCTATTAAATTCTTAAGTCTATCAAAGTCTTTTCCTATGTTAGCTGCCTTAAGCCATCTATTTAGTACACTCTGAACATTTGAGACGTAGTCAATGAAAGTCTCACTAGGTTTAGGTTTTAAATTTGAGAACTGAACCTGATACCCAGGGGCATCAAGTAAAAAGTGTTGCATTATCCTATCATGGATGTATTGATAGTTAGATCTAAGATCAGTTGGTATAGTTTCTATCAATTTAAGGGGCTCACCACTTAGGTTCTTCATATAAATCATAGCCCACATGTCTATTGGAACTTGGTGATATTTAAATTGATACTCGACATTTTCTGTCCAGGCTGATATTGAATCTTCTTTACAATATGGTTTGATAATATTTTTGTATTTGTTGAACTTATTTTCTTCTTGTTGACTTTTAAGTTTAGTGGCAGAGATCTCTGCGTGTGAGTCTACATCCATTTCTTTCATCTTTAACTGTGTCTCTGATTCTACTTGTATTTGTTTTTCCTTAACTCTTGCCATTTCATCTATCTCTCTTTGCTTTAGTTCTCTCTCCTGATCTAATTGCTTTTGTTTAATTTCTAGTTCCTTCTGTTTAATTTCCTTATCATGTTCTAACTGTTGTTGCTTAATTTCCTTATCATGTTCTAGTTGTTTTTGTTTTGTTATCTCAGCTAGTTGTGTTAATTCTTTTTGATGCTCTCTTTCTCGAGCGCGTTCGTCTCTTTCTGCATCCTTTGCTTCTTTAAATTTCTTATCAGCATATTCTTCTAGCTCTTTACCTGTGTATTGCATTTCTTTGCCTGCTTTTACGAAGTCAGCTAAAGTAGCCATAATGTTAGGTAAATAGCTAGTGTTGAGCTACACGGAACTTTTTATTCACTTATTTTTCTTTGATATGTTATATTTGTTATTATCTGAGCACTGCAAATTGTACTCTTTGTGTATAACCTGAAAAATTTAGTCCTGCAAAAAACAGAGCACAAAAGTATGCTAATGCATTACAAGCTGAAAAAGAGATGCACTATTAATCACATAGCATGCCAAATATATAGGTTTTACTCAACTTAATGTTCCCGAGACCAAGGAACACACTCCGGTAACACAGGTCACCTTGCTTGGCGCTTCAGTATCGCCACGAGTTTTCTATCTAGGTCACCTGTTTGGCACTTCGGCATACACACCAATCTTATAATCAGCTGTTGTTCACCCTGGTTTACAGAGCAGCAACAATGACCAAATAGCAAACGACATATTATTCGACAATTTGACAAAATGACAATGACATGCCCACGAACAAAACAGAATATAGTTTACTTAATATTAAATTGTCAATGTCCTGTCTTCGTTCTAACCGTATATGCCTTTCGTCACTAACCTAGTTTAATCTATGCAAGTGTTGTGCAGACCAGTCTAATTTGCCTGGCTGAAAATAGTGCCATCGTGACGGTAAACACAAGAAAAAGTACCAAAAACAAATTCAATAACTGCTTTGAAATAAACGAAAATATATTAATATTGTTTAAATAAACAAATATATTCAATTATTAAATCAAATAAATAAATAATAGGTAATATAAAGCACTGATTCAGGCGGGCAGCAGTTTACCGATTTGTAAACACTCAGATGCTGATTGCCAATGGCGTAACCCAACTGCTTGTCAATCGTGCTACGTCAGAGGCGCAGCGCTATTTTTAGCTTGCAAAAATCGATATTGTTGCTGGCTGTGTATCGCTCCGCCAAGAATCATTTTTGATAGTTATTCATAAATAAATAATTACATGAATAAATAACAGAAAATAATAATATCAATACTTACAACTTTGAAGAAACACATGATTTAAGTATATAATATTTTACTAAATATAAATAAGCATTATTTCGTCACGATAGGCACAGTTTCGTTAGCAACTTGTCATAGTTCTGCACACGTTAACCGTCACTGACACAAATTAAATCCCTACTTCACTATTTGTAAACTTAGTCTAGAGCCGTGGATGAGTGTAATTGCTTGGCGCTTTCGTCCAAGCACCACTTCTGACACCACATTAATCTTTGCCTGTCAACAACTCATGTGTAAGGCATCATCAGATTACTTCTCCCACACCACACAAAAACTTGCAAGTCGTGTGAGAGGAAATAAATGATACATTTTATTGCCGGTGGCTCTTTACAAGTACATAACAGTCGCTATCAAAACCACACACAAAGCCACAGAATTACTATCCCTAGTTTCTAAACCCTAATGCTAATTCTATCTATTTGGTTACACAAATCTCCTATCAATACTACAACGAGGTGCCCGCTACAAAGTCAGTCCCCAGTCTGACTAGCTTGCTCGCGTGGTTACACACCACGCGGAAGGACCTTGAGGTGTCCTTCGGCTTTCTGCGTGCCGTTCTGTTTGGCACGCTTACATTAGCTGTTTTCGGTTGATTGGCAATCATGGCTATCATGTAAGCGCCGTGATTCTGTCGTGACCAGAGTGCTAACTATCTGGTCACCGTCTCCGTGTCTCATGAGAGACTAGTTCATAGTCCCCCATTCTATCACCTACCCTGCCCTTATTCCGGGGCAAGGTATCACCTCTAATCTATATGAGGTTGACCACTCTTCCCGGTGGTGTTCTATCTTGAGGCAGACCTCTGGCCTCATAGTTCAGTCTTTGACAGTGTGATAGAAATTACACTAACCATGCCATTGTCTTGTAACCTGTCAATATTGTTGTTAAGGATGTCAATAGTGTTACGCACGTGTCATCACGGTGCAGACAACACTGTGACGTCATAAAGACAGTTTGCAGATAGCCGCTCCACTTTTGACATGCACTAAAGAGGAGCAGTGTTATGTTATCCGTTTTTTTTTTAAAAATCCGTGAAGGGGTGAAATCTATAGAAATTCATCGGCGAATGAAGGTCCACTAGGGTGATGCATGCCTGTCAGTCCAGCAAGTATATGAGTGGAGTAGGAAGTTTTAAAACGGCGCGACTTCTGTGACAGAGTGTTCACGACCGGGTCAGTCACACTGAGAAGTGACCCTAGAGTCGGTTGTTCTAGAGGAATTCAAGCACTTTATCGGCGCTGGAGGATTTGCATTCCACGCAGTAGTGACTACATCGAAAAATGATACATTTGCTCTTTACTTTTAAAGAATATACTCTCTCTCTCTCTCTCTCTCTCTCTCTCTCTCTCTCTCTCTCACACACACACACACACACACAGAAAGGTTTTCATTTGAAGACTCCACGTAGTTAAATTCATACAAGAGACAACATTGCAGATATAGACATATTTCAAGCGAACGAAAGAAGAAGAAGACTCCACGTAGAAACAGTTTTAACATGTGGCTGGGAAGCAAAGAATTTATATGAAGCTACAGAGATGTTGTTGTATAGAAGAATGCGGAGAATTATGTGGACATTCAAAATGAGTAACCTAACCGTTATGAAGTGGCACAAAGACAACTTACTACCAACATCACAAAGAGGCAATTATATAATCTGGTAACATTATGAAAAGACAGAACGCGCTGTGACAACTGGAAAGATATGTTGAATTAGAGACAGAGGAAGACAGCGAGAGAAGATTCTTGACTGCCTTGTGTCATTGCACGGAAGCGTGTTAGCGCTGGAGATCGCAAGATGTGGAGAAGCATAGTTGCCAGCGCCAGTCAGCAAGGCACTTGATGATAATAATAAAAGTATTTATTTCCGTCTTCGGTCTCTCTCTCTCTCTGGGTATGTGTGTGTGTGTGTGTGTGTGTGTGTGTGTGTGTGTGTGTGTGTGTGTGTGTGTGTGTGTGTGTGTGAGTCTATCTCTCATACCCACACATTCACACATAAAAATGAGGGAAAACGCTGCTTAAATCGTACCAGGACAAGACAATCTAATATTGCGCATATTTACTATGCTATCACTACATCACCCAGATGAGATGTCAGAAAGCAGTGCACATAAAACAAACAGCATATGATTCACAAGTTGGTTTTGGCGTGGACCGGAGACTTCAGATAAAACTGACATCATTTGTAAATGAGAAAGAACTAGGAAGCACTGCTACATTCGAGGGTCGGATTTGGAATTCTCACGGGAAAAGATGGGCTGGAGAAACCAGAGTGAATGTGTGTTAAAGTTAGCTACATGGCTTTACAGGACGTCGCAGCCAAACCAGCCATTTTTTTGGCTGTTGGTGATTTACTAGGCAAGTTTACATTCAATAGTTAGCCATTGCTTTCTGAAGGACCGATGCTCATATATCATCGTTAACAATCTACACAAGGCGGTCTGAGTAGTGATGTATGTTGTAAAGACTCCCCATTTGAGTGTCTTTTTTGAGGCGAGTTCTGCGGGTCGAGGTTAGTGGTTTTAAAAAGCCATTTAAGGAGCAGATGCTCGCTCGTTATTCGCGCCGCTATTGGCGGGTGAGTGGGGCGCTTGGAGACGCGCCTCATTTGTGCAGCCGGCGAGCGGGCGGGCGGATGCTTTGAGAAGTGAGCCCCCTGTGATGTGGTGGGTGCGCGGGCACTCGGTGGCTGGGTGGGGTGGTTCATACCCATTAAAACAAGCGAGGACACATCAGCGGTGGCATACAGAAAAGTCAGCGGTTATTAGTGATCTGTAGAGAGCCGTATATTCACTATCATCAGACGGGTTACAAATGAAAACCTTAAAAAGTAAAGATGGGCAGTATTATTGTTTGTAGTGGGTATGGCTTAGAGAAATTAGTTGATAAGGGGTGGGTAGCAGGTATTAGTGACCTGTAGAGGGTCGTAGTGGCTTATGCATTATCATCATACGGGTTATAAACGAAAATCATGAAAAGTAAAGATGGTCGATAGTATTGATTGTAGTGGGTATGGCGTAATGTCATTATGTGTTATGGGGTATGTAGCGGGTATTAGTAATCTGTAGACGGTCGTAGTGGCTTATTCACTATCATTAAACAGGTTAGAAATGAAAATCTTGAAAAGTAAAGATGGGCATTCTTATTGTTTGTAGTGGTTATGACTGAGTGAAGTTAGTTGATAAGTGGTGGGTAGCGATTATTAGTGATCTGTAGACGGTTGTAGTGGCTTATTCACTATCATCATATTGGTTACAAATGAAAACCTTAAAAAAATAAAGATGGGCAGTATTGTTTGTAGTGGGTATGGCTTAGTGAAATTAGTTGAAAAGTGGCTGGTAGCAGGTATAGTGGTCGGTAGAGGGTCGTAGTGGCTTATGCACTATCATCATATGGGTTACAAATGAAAACCATAAAAAAGTAAAGATGGTCGATAGTATTGACTGTAGTGGGCATGGCGTAGTGTCATTCTGTGTTAAGGGGTGGGTAGCGGTTATCAGTGATCTGTAGAGGTCGTAGTGGCTTATTCACTATCATCATATGGGTTACAAATGAAAATATTAAAGAAAAGATGCACAGTATTATTGATTATAGTGGGTATGGTGTAGTGTCATTCGGATTTAATCGGTGGGTAGCAGGTAATAGTGGTCTGTAGAGGGTTGTAGTGGGGTACTCACTATCATCAAACGAGTTATAAAATGAAAACTTTAAAAAAGTAAAGATGGTCGGTATTACTGGGTGTAGTATGTATGGCTTAGTGTTATTCGTTGTTAAGAGGTGGTTAGCGGGTATTAGTGGTCTACAGAGGATCGTAGTGGTTTAAACACTATCATCATATGGGGTACAAATGAAATCCTTAAAAATGTAACGATGATCGGTATTATTGGTTGTAGTGGATATGGCTTAGTAAAAGTCGTTGTAAAGGGGTGGGTGAGTGGATGAAAGGCTAGATAAGTGCTTCTAATCATTGTTACGGGGTAGGCGAGAGGAGGGGTGCTTAGATTAATACTCCGAAAGCAATTTTAGAACTGAGGTTAAGTCTGATTGTAAAGTCTGAAGCGTGAACTCATAGTCGGCTGATCTGAAGGAGACCTCTTTGGAGATTCAGCGCTTGACGATGCGGGCAAGGAACCTGCTTGAACGTGTTCAGACATGTCTTGGGAAATCCAAAGGTAACTGGCTGACAGCGGTATACATGTCCAGACATATTTTTGGTGAAGCCCTGTAAATATTCTGAAAATAACTAACGATATAACGATACAAACCGCCGACTAAACATATTTTAATAAGAATATCTAGATGCTTTACAGTATAAAGTTAACCGGGCTGAAGAACTACCCACAAAATGTATTCACATATTATGACACAACAATATCCACATACTCCATTCCATAATAATCAATGCCAGAAGCACCACAAAACTGTGACGACCAAACGAAGTCAGCAAGGCACGCAGCCGGTTACATGCATAATGTTACACCCGGGGCACATGGGGTAATGGTTACAGCCGGTCAATGGTAGTGTTGCACCAGATCACATGAATAATGATACATCCAAGACACGCGGGTAATGGCTAAAACAGGACAACGTGGGGGAGCTGTCAAAAATGGTACAAAATCACATGAACATATTTTATAATGTCAATTTCCGTTAAATGAGCATTGGAATTGTGGAAGATCCCACAACACAAAACAAATAGCATGATGATCCTAGTAAGGTGATATATTGTCCTTCTGTCCATTTGAGAGGTCATATATGTTGATATATTATCCTCTGGCACTGAATCATTTAAGGGATACAATCGGACCACGTAGAGGACATTACATACAGCCAGTCGCATGCATAAGGATACACCCGTTTGCATCCGGTCAAAGGGGGCGTTGTATCCGGTCACGTGCCTAAGGGGTACATCCGAGACACGTGGTTAATAGGGTTACTACAAAAAGGTGTAATGTCTGCTGTCGGTTCAGGGAAGCTATGTCGTGATAACCAAATTGTAAGGGAGTGATTCCACTACATCGTCAACAGTGCATATGAGGGCTAAAATGCTCTCCCTTTTATATGTCCATGTAGTCCTAGGGCCACCGAGTAACACCAAAGAACATCCCAACATCAATACAATATAAGGCGCTTTCGACTGTAGTATACACAACTATAACCAAGTTATTACAGTGTTTAACTAAGTCTGTCGGTTAGGAGAAATGTGATCTCCGACGTCAGTCTGGGAAGAACTTTCTTTAATTAACAGTTAGCGGGTTATACAGTGACGTGTGTTCAGCACAGCTTATCAGGCATATAATATTACATACAAATACTACAACCTGTCGTGGCTCGGCCTTAGGCATTTCAGGAAACATGACATCTCGCGAGCTTGCCTGACCATTGAAGTTGTCACGATTCAAAGCAAGCATTTACACTTTCATTACCTAGCTATGTGTCTATAGGGTCTTTACATCTTTCCACAGAAACCCATGTCAAAGACCAATATATGTTTTAAAGCTTGTGTGCTCATTGCCATGTTTCACACCCAGACAAAATTATAGATTCTATGTAATACTTTAAGATTCAAATAAGAAAATGTGTTAGCCAAAGTATTAAAAATGATGGCCAAACACATAAATATAGCGATCAAACTTATAAAAAGTAGGAACATTTGTTAGCCAAACTAATAAAACTCTTGGCCAAAATAAGACATATCTCAACAAAGCATATAACAAGTAGGAAACAATATTAGCCAAACAAAAGTATTGACCAAATTCAGAAAATCTCAACCAAACTTATAAATATCTAAACCAAAATTATAATTCATTTTCTGAAATACAGTTTTTGTTTGCCCTTTTCTGTTCTTAATCTTTATTGTGTACCTTTTATCTGACGTTATAAATGTCCTTAGGTATCTAACATTATACACTTGGATAAGGCTTTTCTATTCTATTTTGATCTTTCTATTAGTGTTCATAATGTATGTTTTGCCTTTTTTGTCCCTTGTAATGTTCTTTGCAGACAATGAGCAGGATCTGCAACAATTAGTAGATGCGGTTGTTGCACACAGTGAACAACTGGGGTTAGAATCAAATTGCAAAAAGACACATATTATGGCCGTCACTAGGAAGAACGAAATCCCACAATGTAATATACAAGTAAATGGGAATATTCTTCAACAAGTGAATCGGTACAATTATCTCGGAACAGTCATAACATCTGATAGGAGACGCCTTGAAGAGATTAGAACAAGAATCGCCATGGCGAAAGTAGCCTTTTGCAAGATGAAAAACATACTGACCGATAAAAAGATGTCAATTGAAACGAGAAAAAGAATGCTGAGGTGCTACATAGAGCCTGTTCTTTTGTATGGATGTGAAACTAGGACAATCAGTAGTCAAGCTGAAAAACATCTGATGGCTGCGGAAATGTGGTTTCTGAGGAAAATGCAAAGAATACCATGGACAGACAGAAAAACTAATGACCAAGTACTACAGGAGACAAATGGCAATCGTAATTTGATTAGAGAAATTAGACGTAGACAGTCACAAGTTTTTGGACATGTTATGAGAAGAAATGGATTGGAGAACTTAGTGACAACTGGCAAGATCGAAGGGAACAGATCAAAAGGAAGGCCGAGAGGAAAATACCTGGATGGCTTGGCCACATGGCATGGACGAGACAGGAACACTGAGCTGATCCACGACTCTGGTGATCGAGTGAAATGGCGAGTCATGACTGTCCACACTTTCTGGCACGGCACATGATTGATTGAATGGGGAAGATTATGATGGTGATAATGGCGAAGATTACGATGGTGATCATAAGTAAGGTTATAATGACGATGATAATGATGATGATGAAGATGATAAAGAAAAAAGAAAAAAACAAACTAACCTGCCATTGAAACAGAACGCAGACTACACACCACCAAATTTATGCAGAAAGGCGCAAAATGGCATAACAATCAAATGACTATGCATATGCTTTTAAACAGACAAATTGTAATAAATAAAGTGATGTAATGAAACAGTATGGCTTGGCCACGTGGCATGGTCGAGACAGAAACAAGGAGCTGATCCACGACTCTTGTGATCGACTGAGATGGCAAATCATGACCGCCCACTCTTATCGGCATGGCACATGATGGATGGATGGAATGAAACAGTCGGGATATCATGCGTTTAGAATGCAAACACTTGTTGCGTGTAGTTAACAAAAGAAGAGGAGACATGAAACGCTACAATGTGTTGACAAGTACATGCGAAAAGACAATAAATTTAAAGTCCAGGAAATGGACAGAGCCATCACCGTAAAACCAAAAAGTAAACAAAATCCTGCGTCCCGAAGCAGTTTCTTGTCATGAGTCTGTGATGTGATAAGGGCATCACATTGTACAGTCCTGAATGCACAGAGGAATAGGTAGCAAATCTTTCCCTCAGTTAGCAGGCCACCAGCCCTTGTCAGACCATGTTCACGACGCCACCAATGCAGTACACTGTCAACTTCGGAACGAACCAGTACACGCTGTGTTGCGTAAGTTAAACAACAGGAGAAATGAAACGCCACAAGGTTTGCACAAGAACATGTTAAACACAAACAAACAAATAAACAGTGAATTAAACATCATGTTAATTGACAAGACTATCAGAATACCTACCAATAATATCATAATGCTGCATCATGCAGCAGCGGAAGGATCAATAAACGGGGGAGTGATCACAGAAATTAAAGACTACAGAAAGCCCACATAAATGGTAGTAGAGAAAACGTCGGTGTGATAGAACTAACAAAAGACAGTATGGTCATGGAGTTGGCAAAAGTTATGTGAAAGTAGATGGATTATGACAAGAAAACAGTATGTAGATGGATCATAACAAGAAAACCGTATGTAGATGACCGATGATAATAATTTGTGCCCACTATAGCTAGACAGAAGACCCACAAAACAGGTAATATTTGCCCAATATAGCTAGACAGAAGACCCACAAAACATAATTTTTTCCCACTATAGCTAGACAGAAGACCCACAAAACATAAGTTGTGCTCACTATAGCTTGGCAGAAGACCCACAAAACAGGTGATATGTGCCCACTATAGCTAGGCAGAAGACCCACAAAAGAGGTAATTTGTGCCCACTACAGCTAGGCAGAAGATCCACAAAACAGGTAATTTGTGCCCACTATAGCTAGACAGAAGACCCACAAATATTCTAGGCAGAAGAATTCACAAACGAGGCACCTTCTACCCACTACAACTAGGCAGAAGGTCCACGAAAAAAAAACAACAACAACAAACGCCCTCCTGTCATTTGGTACGCAGCAAGGCCCATGGAAATGGTACCCCCTCATTATAGCACGGCAGAAGGCACGTGAAAAATGGTACCTCCTCATTACAGTCCTTACAGAAGGCCCACGAAAAAGGCAGGAGGGATACGATGGCAGCAAAGCGGACTGGACAAGGGGAAAAAATAATATGTACACGCACATAAATATAGAGGAGCAGTTGGCCGGGAGGCTAGAATGCCGAGTTCTCATTCGGGAGACACAGGTTCGAATCCTCGGTAAGGTGTGGGTTCTTTTCTGTCGGGAAAATAAAAACCCTAACCTGCACAGTTCACGGCGACTGCACTAACCAGACTGCCGTAATTCCTCAAGCTCAAGACTCCCATGTCCTACACCGCAAGTTACTATAGGCATTAGATGACAGTGTTCTTTTTTTTTTTCTACAGAAAAAGTAGGTTAAGGTACATTATATAACATAAATTCAGTGCACGCGTTCTACTCACGTTGTCCAAGCGTTTAGAACACGCTAACTTCATATCCCAAAACACATCCTCGAAGTGTCAAACGAATCTGGTATGGATTTCCTCTACAAAAATGACCTGTCTTTGTATAAACTGACCCATTCACAAACTCATTAATGCAAACAGGTTTTCCCTACAGAAAAACGAAAGTTCACAGCAGTTGTTGGCACCAGGCGAAAACCTCCACAGAAACATGATTACGGTTGGGGGGAAAAACGGTCAGATGGCTAAGAACAAGTGGCCCTGTAGCATGGCAGAGTTGTTGAGCTGGTGCCAACGGATGGTGCACGCGATCGAGGCTCACAAAGTGGAACTTAGTATTGGGGAGAGGTCACAGCCCACAGTTGGTAGCACTAGGTGGAGAGGGTAGATAAACCTGCTTACAGCTAGTGTCGTACAATCTGAGATTCCCGCACTACACGGGGCAGTTACAACACAATCCAGTTGTAGTATCCTCTTACTGTCTCTCACAACTTGCGTATTCGTTCCAGTTCACTGTCAGCCATTCAAGAAAACAGTTCTCAGTGTACGGAATCCCGTCCCGGTATCATATTACAAATTCTTGTGTAATTCTCGCCACGGTATTATATTGTAAATTTAGTGTTAAAAAAAAACTTCCCCAGCGCAATAAATTGTTCAGCAAATAGTGTCTGCATACACGTCGTTAACAAATTTTAGTAAAATGTAATGATCAGTTGAAAAAAAAAAAAAAAACACACATTCTGTAGAAGAACACTACTCTGATTTTAGTACATGCATTTTATTTACGCACAGAAAACAAAACAAAACAAAACAACAACAAAAAAACCCCGAAAAACTAGCCAAACAAAGAGACGGAATTACCCCAAAATGTTACGAGAACAACGCTTGCTATGCAAATAAAACAAGAAAAGCCACTTTAAATTTCAAATTGAAAAATACCACTTAAATAACTAGTGATGTACATCACTAACTAAGCAGGGCAGACATAGGTAACAAATGAACTAAACATTCCTTGCAATAAAAATACCAGAAACTATAACAAAGCATATTTCGCCATGAAAGATGTGCTGAATGGCTAACAACAAGTTGTCCTGTAGCATGGCAGAGTTGTTGAGCTGGTGCCAACGGTTCAACTTTGTGAGCGGTTGAAGCTTAATAATAATAATAATAATAATAATAATAATAATAATAATAATAATAATAAACTGTCATTTACTGCCAATATAGTATCTTGCGGCGTATGGAAAAGGGGTTGGGGGGGGGGTGTCTTGAGACTGAGGAATTAAATCCGCCTGCCTAGTGCAATCGCTGCACGAACTGCAGGTTAGTTTTCTTATTGCCCCCGACAGAAAAAAAAACCTCCACACCTTACCGAGGATTCGAACCCGGGTCTCCCGAAGGAGAATCTGGCATCCTACACACTCAACCAGCCCCTCCTCTATACAACATTATTTTCTGAAGTCCAAGGAATATGAACAACAAAAGAAATAACTCTTGGTCCGGACTACTACCAGACCAGGCTATGCCAGCAAGAGATATAAGTAAAATTGTATCAAAAGAGATACCATGCATTAGAAGAATTCTGAATGTAACAAGAAAAGAAGGGATAAGAAGACATCAAGAATCACGTGGATACAGTGTTAGAATTGACTGTTTGACAGATGATTCAGTCATGCGATGAGATCATACCGAGACAGCATAAAAGAAACCATATTGGCATTTAGATAGTTCATAAATAAACACGCACGTACTGTTTGGCGGTCATGAAAGTAGAAGAAACAAATAGGGATTAGAACAAAACAACATAACAATTTAAAGTTATAGTTACCGACTGGGATTCGAACCTGTCACACTCGCTAGTAGACACGGTGTACTTCGACGCATGACCAACTAAACACTCTGTGGGTGTCTAGCTGGTCATGCGTTGAAGTACACTTATTCCTGCAGCGAGGCGCTATCGTCATTTGGAGGTGACAAGTTCGAATCCCGGTCGGCAACTATAATTTTAAATGTGTATGTTGTCTAGTGCGTTCTCTAATCCCTACTTGTTTCTGGCATTTAGATACAGCGGGAACAGAGCAAGGGGAAGGTCCTGCGAGCGATGAATTAGCGGAACAGCAGAGGCAACAAATCCCATGCAAGATAAATTAAAAATACTTCATGGAAGGTCTCAATAAATAGTTCTAACATTCATAGTAGAATGATAAAGATAATGTGAGTAAATCAAGCAAATGATAATCTCCTTTGGTGAAACCTCACTTCAAGGGGTGGAATCATTACTGAGGTAGCAATGTAGACGTTGGGTTGGGCTGGGGTAGGAAGAGACATAAATATTAACATAATAATACAAAAGGCAAGGGGAGATTTCATAGGAGATGGAAGTTTGTGGAAGTCAAAAACAAATATTAACATTTGTGTCTATCTTTGAATATTTAACTCCAGCATTAAAATAGTGCTGCTATAAGGGTTAGAAACACGGAAAACTACTAAAACAAATACAACGACACTGCAAACATAGGTCAACTGGAACCTGCACAGAACAAAAGAACTAAAATAGTAAGACAGAATCAGTAAGAAGCTCAGAGTAGAATATAAACATCATTATGTGTCGGAAATCACAATAATGTAGCCATACTAACCAACACAGTGGGGTAGAGAGAACAATGGTGGAAGGGATTATTTCAGGAAGAGAAGTCAGGAGTCGACCTGAATGACAATGGACATTGCAGACGTACTGGCATAAACATGCATGGGTCAGGAGAACGGGCAGGAAATCGAGGGACTTGTCGGCCGTAATGAGAGCCACGCTCTGCAAAGGACATGATACATCTTGATTATTGCTATAGTCTAGACATGCGAATGCGGCTTGACAAGGAATTGACAATGTGGTCGATATACACCGTGTGAACGAGGCTATAAACACCCAACGTCTACACTTTGCTGTAATAACCTCTCAATTTTGTTTTGTCGAACAATAGCTTTCTGTTTACACCAAGCTTCCACACATTGAATACAGTAGTCTGTTGAATATCAAGGTCTTGCACAATTCTGACTCAATAACATGTCGGACTATTTCATATGTTATAACTATAAACCACCCACTGATCTCTTTGGTGGTGAGACCGTATGCACGTCCTCCTCAGAAAATGGCGAAAAGAGGACGATCCGTAAGCAAGTTTCGCACACCGAAATTCCGATAGCAGTATAAAATAGCAAAGAGCAGGCTGTAAGGTCGCCGACCTAGCAAGACTATTAGGAGAAATCATCCATCCACGGGTACCAGCTCCGTGGCCGAGGGGTTAGCAGCTTTCTCCGCTAACCCCGAATACTCTCGTCACGTGACGCGACGAGAATTAGCAGTGGTTCGAATCGCAAAAGTGACTTATGAGAGTATGGAGCCGGTCGCTAAGAAAGTCGTGGCGTGCTGATGAGCGTAATCTAGCCTAGGAATCAACATACAGCTGAAAGATGCTGGTGTTGACCGCAATATCCTGAAACAGGATGGAAACGCGGGGAAAAAAAAAAAATCCATCCACGGGTAGATAGAGCCCGTTAGCTTTGATGAAATCTGTCTAGACGACGTGGACCTTACACGAATGCGTGCCCACGTTGGAAACATTACATTCAGAAGTAGCGGAGTTCATGATCTGATGTGAGGAACTTCATTTGAAAGAGCGACGAAGCAGAAGTAAAAACAATGTGTAATAGTCTGCACGCACGCAAATACATTGTACTGAATACTAACTAAATAGCAAGCATGTATGCTGGGAAACATTAGTATACGACATGCCCATCACAACACAAATGCCGATTTTTTTCCCGCATATCCTTTATAGAACATCGCTGTCAACACCAGTATTTTACCGCACAAATGCCAATTACAACACACAATTATCTCCACAGAGTGAATGACACAATTATGTGCAGACAGAGACACCCCCAACAATAAATGTAATTAAAATGTATCAAAGGGGAAAATGGTTCACCATACATTCCCCATCCGCTGTATCTGGAATGCTCCCAGTTTCAGTGTTCCAGATAGGATCGCGAATAATGAGACCCAGATTGCCAGCACGGGCTACAGGATATTGATTCATATCTCTGGGTACGTAAAAAGTCACTTCATTTAAATGAACTCAGGAATGTCGCACAGAGAAAACCAAAGTGCTCTTTCTGACCATCTTGTCTTAACCACAGTTTGTACCTAGCAAAAAGTGAGTAAAGGACCCGTAAACACACTGTAAGCGCACTCGGAATATTCTTTCTTCCCCCCCCCCCCCACCTCGTTGGCTCGCTTTGAACTCAAGCGAAGTACACACAAGTGCTTTTTCTAACGCGCTGGACTTATTTTTTTGCGTGTGGATTAGCTTTCCCTACTAGCAAACCCGCTCCGACTTCAGAGGTACTTGTAATTTACGTCCCCAAGATAGGACAAGTCAACTCCAACTGATCAGTGTACGGGTTGAACCGCTACCTCGGCATCAGCACACCGGATGTTTAACAAGTAGCCCTCTTATCCATTCGGCCACGCTGACCTCCATTCGGCTTATGATGTTAAGATTCACATTTTTATAGACCAATCGACATTCCGTGGGTATGTGGTCAGTAGGGCCGCTTTTACTTCCCAAGACATTTCCCAGCACCCATTTCAAACTGGGTCGACCTGGGAGTCCAGGTTTATTTCAAACATTAGATGAATAAATTCCATCAGATGCGGATCACACCTATGGCCACTGGTCCGGCAGGCGAGCATCTAGTCATTACGCATGCGCGGCTCCCGGTTTGGTGACTATCATAGACTAACGTTTTATTGGTTTACAAAAACGAAACCTGTTCCATCCTTTAATGGATGGAAGCGTTTTCTCCTTCAGTGGAACACCAAGAATTAAAACAGCAGCAATAACACACACACACATACAGATCAGACTAATTGAAAGAAAACACTGGCCTTGAATCCATCTATCCATCATGTGCCATGCCGATAAGCGTGGGCGGTCATGATTCGCCATTTCACTCGGTCACCAGAGTCGTGGATCAGCTCCGTGTTCTTGTCTCGACCATACCGCGTGGCCAAGCCATCCAGATATTTACTTCTCTGTCTTCCCCTTGTTCTCTTCCCATCGATCTTGCCAGATGTCACAAAGTTCTCCATTTTATTTCTTCTCATAATATGCCCAAATTTTTTTTTTACTGTCTACATCTAATTTCTCTAATCAGTTTATGATTTTCATTTGTTTCTTGTAGGACTTGGCCATTGGTTTTTCTTTCTGTCCATGATATTCTTTGCATTTTCCTCAGAAACCACATTTCCACAGTCAGCAGATGTTGTTCAGTTTGTTTGCTCATTGTCCACGCTTCACATTCATAAAAGTACGGGTTCTTCTTCTTCGTTCATCCGGAGTTTTTTTTTTTTTTTTTTTTTTTTTTTCGGATGTGATTGCGTTGTGCCTGTTTACAGCAGAGCTACGTTCTTGCGCCGTTAGGCCGACACATCCGACTTCTGCGGGCATTTGTTGACCGGGTTAACCTTCCCGGGGGTTTCTTAGGACGTTTGACTCTCACTGTTGTGGTGTTATCCCCCATCCCAGCTGGTCCATATAGAACAGCCAAAGATCCTGGTCAGCCCTCAAGGGAAGGCAGGGGCAGACCGTGGGCATTCCCCGCCATCCAAGGAGGCTTCCATACTTGCAGAGCCGATACATAGCGCTCTGGTACTGGGCTCACCCAAGGAATCGTCACGTCCTGCACATGGCTGCTTAGCCTCACTTCCGTATATTGGGCCTTCCGTTCACCATAGGCTGTTCTTCCGGAAACCAGAAGTATGCAGTCTGCAGATGACATCCACACAGTGAGCTTTCGATTCGGACTTTCCACGTAATGGATTTGCTATCCAAGCAATATTCCATTTCATGCCACTAGGACACTTTTCCACCTTTTATGAAGCCCACACAATGGGCTTTTGATTCGGACTTTCCACGTAATGGATTTGCTATCCAAGCAATATTCCATTTCGTGCCACTAGGACACTTTTCCACCTTTTATGAAGCCCACACAGCGAGCTTTCGATTTGGACTTTCCACATAATGGATTTGCTATCCAAGCAATATTCCATTTCATGCCTCTGGGTCTTCATGCACCTTTAAATGTCAACCTGTATGTAGTTAAAGTAAGCTGCGGTCAACTTGAGCTTGTTGATATCTCCATAGAGCTTGTCCTCAAATGAAGCAGGTGTGGGCCAAAATATCTTTCTCTGTTCTGCATACGTTGGGCAATCCTGCAGCAAATGTTTTGCTGTCATTTTTCCAGTTCTACAATTACATTCATCAGTATCTCCTATCTTTAGTTTATTGAACAAGTGGTATTTCAGCCTGTTATGTCCTGTGCGGAGTCTGAAGATTGCTACTTGTTCTCTTCGGTCGAGTTTGTAATATGCATCATCCTTCTGATGGCCTGGATGCTCAGATTCCCATTTGGTTCTATAAGTGCTTTTTATCAACCTCTTTGCCTCATTATAGGTTATGTCTATGTCAGGCTGTGGTAGTCGTCCGCCCTCTTTTGCCAGTCTGTCAGCCTCTTCGTTTCCAGGTATACTGCAATGTGATGGGATCCACTGTATTACAACTTTTTTGGATTTCTGGCATAGACCATGGAGTGCTGCTCTTAGGTCAGTTAGTTCTGTGCTGTTATTGCTCTTGAGTATTGAGACAGCTGACTTTGCATCTGTGAAGATAGCTATTTGCTTCTCTTTATTTTCCTCCATCAGGAACATTTCTGCTGCAGTTTTCAAAGCCTCTACCTCCGCTTTGAAGTTACTTGAAAATTTTCCAGTTGCCATTGAATGTGTTTTTTTCACTCCATTTTTTAAATTTAGGAGAATTCCTCCTCCTCCATTCTCTATTGAATTTTTGGCTGATCCATCTGTATATGCATGGGTCCAATTCTTGCTTGGGTAATGTTCTTTTATGTAGTTTAGGGTTATTTCTCTTCTTTCGGTTTCATGCTGAGTGTTCTTTTTCTCAATACCAGGAATGTTTTCTATCATCTCAGGCAGTTGCTGCTGTCTCCAAGCTGGGAAGTTGTGTGCATTGTGTATGGGCTTGACTGTTGATATGTTAAGTATAGGATCTGCCATAATCCTTCGTTTTGCAGTTTCTACAAAGCTGCTACGCTTCAGTCTTCCCTTTCCAAAACCATTAAATCTGTTGTACATAGGGTGGTCTGTCAATCTTCTAAATTTTTCTGCTTGTTGCTGGGCTCTGCTATCTCTTCTATCCTGCATTGGTTGTAAACAAGTGATCTTTTCTAGTTCATTAATAGGCGTTGTCTTCAGGCTTCCAGTTATGATTCGCATTCCTTGGTTTTGGACTCTACTTATTTTGTTAAAGTTTGACTTAGCTGCTGTTGCCTAAGCTGCAATGCCATATTCCAGTACTGACCTCACCCGTCCAGTATATAACTTCTTGAGAACTTTCTCATCTGCTCCCCACGTTGTACCAGCAAGCTTTTTCATGATTGCCATTCTCTGCCTTGCTCTTGTTCGATTTTTCTCAACCTGTGTCTTCCATGTCAGGCGACGATCAAAGGTGACTCCTAGATAGTTTGGATTTTCTTCATGGCGCAATATTTTTCCATTCAATACCAGCTTAGGTTGCTGAGTTTTATTTGAGAGGGAGAACACTGTGCATGTTGTTTTCTCCTCACTTATCTTCACTAGCCATGATTTTGACCAGTCCTCTAGCGCTAATAAGGCTTGCTGTATTCTGCTGTTAGCTGTACTAATATATTCTTCAGATGTCCATATGGCTAGGTCATCTGCAAAGGAGGATGTGTGTACTCTGGCTGGAAAATTTTCTGTGATGTCATTTATATATGCTAGGAATAATGTTGGTGAAAGAACTCCTCCTTGGGGGACACCTTGCTCCAGCAGCATCATTTTGCTTGTTTGTCCTTGTACTTTTGTCCTGGCAGTTCTGTTCTCAAGGTAGTGGCTGATCCATTTATACATTTTTCCACAAACATGCATGTTTTGCAGTTTTACTTTCAGTCCTTCCTTCCATACTTTATCAAATGCTTTTTCTAAATCTATCCAGACTGCTAGTGTGTGCTTTTTCTCTTGGAAGGCATCCTCTATTTCCTGAGATATATAGGTTATTTGATCTTCAGTGGATCTGTATTTTCTGAATCCTGCTTGGTGTGGTGTTAAGAGTTTGTTTTCTTCCAGATGCCATGTTAGCCTGCCATTGATAATGCGTTCCATTAATTTTCCTACACAGCTAAGTAGACTGATAGGTCGATAGCCATTTGGTTCTTCCAGGTCTTTTCCTTTCTTTGGGACTGGTATTAGTATAGCTTCCTTCCATGCCTGTGGGACTATTCCTCTCTTCCAGCTGTTATTTAGGACTGCTAGTAGTTTCTTCTTTGCCTTGGTGCCTAGTCCTATTAGCATTTCATTTGTGATTCCATCCTTTCCTGGTGATTTCTTCTTTTTTAAGGTATTCATTGCCTGTTCCATTTCTTCCATTGTTAGATTTGCCATCATATATTCTGCTGCTGTCTCTGTATTTCTATGATGTATCTGTTTGTCTTTGATTGCTTTCTTCTGTTCGGTTGTAATATCAATGTGGTTTGCATTTGCATAGTGTTCCATTAGTGCATTTGCAGCCTTTTTGCCCGTAAGCAAGGCATTTCCTTGTTTAATTGTTATTTGTTTGTTTCTAGGTCCTTCATTGTTCATGGCTTTCACTAGTTTCCATAGTTTGTTTCCATCCCTGTCAAATTCAGGTTTTCTGTTTTTTCCCTCCAACAATCTCTTGTTGTTTGATTTACTGTTCTTTTATATTTTGCTGAGATGGCTTTGAGAGAGATGTTTGCTTAAATTGTTTGTTCTCTCTCTGCTGTCTTCCTGGCATCTTCAACTTTGTCCTCCAAACTTTGTAGTTCTTCAGTCCAGTATGGTTTGTAATTTTTCCTCGCTCCTCTTGGAATGGACTCAGTGGCTGCCTGTATTATCGCTCTGTTTAGACTTTCCACCATTTGCTTTATGTTGCCATATCGTGTATTTATGTTTTCACAATATTTGTCTGTTAGTATGGCAAATCTGTCCCAATCTGCTCGTTTGTAATTCCAGCGGGGCAAGGGCTTTTGCTCCTGTGGAACATACTCCATATTCATTTCAAGCTTGATTGGTCTGTGGTCACTACCTGCTAATTGGTCCAGCACATGGCGATCGATTTTGTGGAGGATGTCTCCTGTGCAGAAAGCTAAGTCTGGAGTAGAAGTGGTAAGCCATCTTCTGGAGTAGAAGCTCGGTGTGTCATCCGCTTTGTTGAGTAGATGGAGATTTGAGTCTATTTCCTAGTCCTCCAATTCATCTCCTCTTTTGTCAGTATCTGGGTATCCCCATCTTTCTGAACGGCTATTAAAGTCTCCGACAATAATGCAGTTTGTGTCAGTTATTTTCATGTTTGAGAGTGTAAGGTCCTTATCTGCTGGGCTATACAGATTGTAGATTCTTATTTTCACGTCCTTTATCATTATATCAACACCTATAATTTCTGTTTGGTTGTCAGAGATCACAGATACTTCGCTGCAAGGTATTGTATTTCGTGTAAGTATTAGAACTCCTCCTTTGTGTCCTTCGCGGTCGAAACGTGTGGCCTGATATCCTCTGACTGAGAATTTGTGATTGGCGTTGAGGTGTGTCTCTTGAATGCATGCCACATCTATTCTATCTTTATGAAGACGCTGTGTTAGGGAGTCTTTCTTCTTGTAAACTCCTTCGGCATTCCACTGTAGTATGTTGAGTGTCCGGGGTATTTGGTCAATAGCTCTTAACCTACTCCTCTGTGCCTTGACTCCACAGCACAGGGGAAGGTGACCACCAGTAGTCATGGGTGGACCCCCTCGAGGCAGGGGGCCCGGCACTATCACCGCCTGATGGGACTTCACGGGATTAGCACCATATCGATTAATTTTGATTTGTGACATCATGAATTAAGTTACGTTGCACTGCTTTGTCAAGCATGTGGCTCAGTACATCCGATTTCGACAAGCATTTATTCGGGATGCTTTCCCTAGCCTTTGACTGTCCCCAGTCTACCTACAAGGCAGCAGGTTTCACGTTGCACTGCTTTGTCAAGCCTGTGGCTCAGTACATCCGATTTCGACAAGCATGTATTTGGGGTGCTTTCCCTAGCCTTTGACTGTCCCCAGTCTACCTACAAGGCAGCAGGTTTGTGTGTCTCTTCGTCTGGTCCCTCTCCCTTGACCTGTCCGACATGGGTGGCCCTACCAGTAGCTGTGCTACCGTCGGCATAGCTCTTGGGGTCATTGGGACGCACAAGCCCCTCTACCTCGTCACGGTGGACACACAGCAGAGGGGGTACGGGTTCTATGTAGCATCTCTACACTATTTGTCTGGTGGCAATTGACATCTTGAATACACACTGTTTAATTATTGACAGTAGTATCCGTATCATACATTGAAGTAAAGCATCGCTCCACACTTCCTCGCGCGTAATGGTTATGCTGTGCCAGCCCCGTGTTTTACAGACCACTCGACATCCGATGAGCGATGTAGTCCACATAATGTCGGCTGCCAGGCGGAGTCAACATGGCGGCTGAACAGATTCAGTGCCAAACAAAACGTAGGTTTGGAGTTAGACAAACATGACAGACTGAAACTTGGAAGTAGCGGTGTGTCACAGTTATGGTTTAAAAGTTATTAATATGGTAGCAGACATATTGTATTACAACGCAATGACAACATTTCGGCGATATATAAGCCCACCGCAGAAACAAGAAGTCGCTTAAGACGATTAATCATCCCATGGCCCTTAATCAATTAAAAAAAAATTGCAATTGGCAAACATGACCGCTGGGCGGGAAGAAAAGCGCGCTAGCTACTGAGCTATGGCGACTCTCATAGCGTCGGTTAAACACGAGCCGTGAAGCAGGGACCTGTTACCGTCCCGTGATGTGCTAGGAATATCCCATTTTGTAGACATGAGTGCGTGGAGCAATTGATGGCCGGTCTTTCCTTCCCGTAGCGAGCGGCGAGCCCAGGAATCGAACCCTGGTCTTGCAGAGCTCATGCTATTGTATACGCATCTTCTAACCATCACACCAAAACTCCCGCTGTAGCGTCGATATGCCAAATAGAAATTAACAAGAGAATAGAACTGGCTAAAGATGTATTCCGCGACATGCTAACATTCTAGTAAACAGACAATTACCGTATCAATGAAAAATGAGTGTCGTGAAATCCTGTGTATTACATTACGAGTGTCATGTGGTGACAGGATATGATCACACAGCAAGCAGATGGGGGTGGGTGTCAGTGCCATAGGTATGCGTACAAGCGGGATTTACAAACAAAACCAATGGACAGAAAGAATGAGAAATACAGAAATCCTCTAAACAAAATAAAAACAAAAAATGAAAAAACAAATTCCTATGCAATATGAGTGTATATTTTTTATATGCGATATACACTGATATATTAAAAGCCTATGGCACAACAAAAGAAAGAAAGAAAGAAAACCAGGAAGAAAGAAAGAAAGAAAGAAAGAAAGAAAGAAACCACATTAAACGTCACAGAGGCTTGGAAATAACAGGGATGGAAGAAACGGTTCCTGGGAGAAGGGAGCTGGGGTTGACTCGCACCACTGATGGACACATGACACTGCAGACAGCTTGGGCATGAATATGGACGGGGCAAGGGAGCTGACACAGGACACTGAAGACAGCTTGGGCATGAATATGGACGGGGCAAGGGAGCTGACACAAGACACTGCAGACAGCTTGAGCATGAATATGGACGGGGCAAGGGAGCTGACACGTGACACTGAAGACAGCTTGGGCATGAATATGGACGGGGCAAGGGAGCTGACACATGACACTGAAGACAGCTTGGGCATGAATATGGACGGGACAAGGGAGCTGACACATGACACTGAAGACAGCTAAGGCATGAATATGGACGGGACAAGGGAGCTGACACAGGACACTGAAGACAGCTTGGGCATGAATATGGACGGGACAAGGGAGCTGACACAGGACACTGAAGACAGCTTGGGCATGAATATGGACGGGACAAGGGAGCTGACACAGGACACTGAAGACAGCTTGGGCATGAATATGGACGGGACAAGGGAGCTGACACAGGACACTGAAGACAGCTTGGGAATGAATATGGACGGGACAAGGGAGCTGACACATGACACTGAAGACAGCTTGGGCATGAATATGGACGGGACAAGGGAGCTGACACAGGACACTGAAGACAGCTTGGGCATGAATATGGACGGGACAAGGGAGCTGACACAGGACACTGAAGACAGCTTGGGCATGAATATGGACGGGACAAGGGAGCTGACACAGGACACTGAAGACAGCTTGGGCATGAATATGGACGGGACAAGGGAGCTGACACAGGACACTGAAGACAGCTTGGGAATGAATATGGACGGGACAAGGGAGCTGACACATGACACTGAAGACAGCTTGGGCATGAATATGGACGGGACAAGGGAGCTGACACAGGACACTGAAGACAGCTTGGGCATGAATATGGACGGGACAAGGGAGCTGACACAGGACACTGAAGACAGCTTGGGAATGAATATGGACGGGACAAGGGAGCTGACACATGACACTGAAGACAGCTTGGGCATGAATATGGACGGGACAAGGGAGCTGACACAGGACACTGAAGACAGCTTGGGCATGAATATGGACGGGGCAAGGGAGCTGACACAGGACACTGAAGACAGCTTGAGCATGAATATGGACGGGGCAAGGGAGCTGACACAGGACACTGCAGACAGTTTGGGCATGAATATGGACGGGGCAAGGGAGCTGACACATGACACTGAAGACTGCTTGGGCATGAATATGGACGGGACAAGGGAGCTGACACAAGACACTGAAGACAGCTTGGGCATGAATATGGACGGGGCAAGGGAGCTGACACAAGACACTGAAGACAGCTTGGGCATGAATATGGACGGGACAAGGGAGCTGACACAAGACACTGAAGACAGCTTGGGCATGAATATGGACGGGACAAGGGAGCTGACACATGACACTGAAGACAGCTTGGGCATGAATATGGACGGGACAAGGGAGCTGACACAGGACACTGAAGACAGCTTGGGCATGAATATGGACGGGACAAGGGAGCTGACACAAGACACTGAAGACAGCTTGGGCATGAATATGGACGGGACAAGGGAGCTGACACAGGACACTGAAGACAGCTTGGGCATGAATATGGACGGGACAAGGGAGCTGACACAAGACACTGAAGACAGCTTGGGCATGAATATGGACGGGACAAGGGAGCTGACACTGCAGACAGTTTGGGCATGAATATGGACGGGACAAGGGAGCTGACACAGGACACTGAAGACAGCTTGGGCATGAATATGGACGGGACAAGGGAGCTGACACATGACACTGAAGACAGCTTGGGCATGAATATGGACGGGGCAAGGGAGCTGACACAGGACACTGAAGACAGCTTGGGCATGAATATGGACGGGACAAGGGAGCTGACACAGGACACTGAAGACAGCTTGGGCATGAATATGGACGGGGCAAGGGAGCTGACACATGACACTGAAGACAGCTTGGGCATGAATATGGACGGGACAAGGGAGCTGACACAGGACACTGAAGACAGCTTGGGCATGAATATGGACGGGGCAAGGGAGCTGACACAGGACACTGAAGACAGCTTGGGCATGAATATGGACGGGACAAGGGAGCTGACACAAGACACTGAAGACAGCTTGGGCATGAATATGGACGGGACAAGGGAGCTGACACAGGACACTGAAGACAGCTTGGGCATGAATATGGACGGGACAAGGGAGCTGACACATGACACTGAAGACAGCTTGGGCATGAATATGGACGGGACAAGGGAGCTGACACATGACACTGAAGACAGCTTGGGCATGAATATGGACGGGACAAGGGAGCTGACACAAGACACTGAAGACAGCTTGGGCATGAATATGGACGGGGCAAGGGAGCTGCCACATGACACTGAAGACAGCTTGGGCATGAATATGGACGGGACAAGGGAGCTGACACAGGACACTGAAGACAGCTTGGGCATGAATATGGACGGGACAAGGGAGCTGACACATGACACTGAAGACAGCTTGGGCATGAATATGGACGGGACAAGGGAGCTGACACATGACACTGAAGACAGCTTGGGCATGAATATGGACGGGACAAGGGAGCTGACACATGACACTGAAGACAGCTTGGGCATGAATATGGACGGGACAAGGGAGCTGACACAGGACACTGAAGACAGCTTGGGCATGAATATGGACGGGGCAAGGGAGCTGACACATGACACTGAAGACAGCTTGGGCATGAATATGGACGGGACAAGGGAGCTGACACATGACACTGAAGACAGCTTGGGCATGAATATGGACGGGACAAGGGAGCTGACACTGCAGACAGTTTGGGCATGAATATGGACGGGACAAGGGAGCTGACACAGGACACTGAAGACAGCTTGGGCATGAATATGGACGGGACAAGGGAGCTGACACATGACACTGAAGACAGCTTGGGCATGAATATGGACGGGGCAAGGGAGCTGACACAGGACACTGAAGACAGCTTGGGCATGAATATGGACGGGGCAAGGGAGCTGACACATGACACTGAAGACAGCTTGGGCATGAATATGGACGGGACAAGGGAGCTGACACAGGACACTGAAGACAGCTTGGGCATGAATATGGACGGGGCAAGGGAGCTGACACAGGACACTGAAGACAGCTTGGGCATGAATATGGACGGGACAAGGGAGCTGACACAAGACACTGAAGACAGCTTGGGCATGAATATGGACGGGACAAGGGAGCTGACACAGGACACTGAAGACAGCTTGGGCATGAATATGGACGGGACAAGGGAGCTGACACAAGACACTGAAGACAGCTTGGGCATGAATATGGACGGGACAAGGGAGCTGACACAGGACACTGAAGACAGCTTGGGCATGAATATGGACGGGGCAAGGGAGCTGACACAGGACACTGAAGACAGCTTGGGCATGAATATGGACGGGACAAGGGAGCTGACACATGACACTAAAGACAGCTTGGGCATGAATATGGACGGGACAAGGGAGCTGACACAGGACACTGAAGACAGCTTGGGCATGAATATGGACGGGACAAGGGAGCTGACACAGGACACTGAAGACAGCTTGGGCATGAATATGGACGGGACAAGGGAGCTGACACATGACACTGAAGACAGCTTGGGTATGAATATGGACGGGACAAGGGAGCTGACACAGGACACTGAAGACAGCTTGGGCATGAATATGGACGGGACAAGGGAGCTGACACAGGACACCGAAGACAGCTTGGACATGAATATGGACGGGACAAGGGAGCTGACACAAGACACTGAAGACAGCTTGGGCATGAATATGGACGGGACAAGGGAGCTGACACATGACACTGAAGACAGCTTGGGCATGAATATGGACGGGACAAGGGAGCTGACACAGGACACTGAAGACAGCTTGGGCATGAATATGGACGGGACAAGGAAGCTGACACTGCAGACAGTTTGGGCATGAATATGGACGGGACAAGGGAGCTGACACAGGACACTGAAGACAGCTTGGGCATGAATATGGACGGGACAAGGGAGCTGACACAGGACACTGAAGACAGCTTGGGCATGAATATGGACGGGACAAGGGAGCTGACACAGGACACTGAAGACAGCTTGGGCATGAATATGGACGGGACAAGGGAGCTGACACAGGACACTGAAGACAGCTTGGGCATGAATATGGACGGGACAAGGGAGCTGACACATGACACTGAAGACAGCTTGGGCATGAATATGGACGGGACAAGGGAGCTGACACAAGACACTGAAGACAGCTTGGGCATGAATATGGACGGGACAAGGGAGCTGACACAGGACACTGAAGACAGCTTGGGCATGAATATGGACGGGGCAAGGGAGCTGACACAGGACACTGAAGACAGCTTGGGCATGAATATGGACGGGACAAGGGAGCTGACACATGACACTGAAGACAGCTTGGGCATGAATATGGACGGGACAAGGGAGCTGACACAGGACACTGAAGACAGCTTGGGCATGAATATGGACGGGACAAGGGAGCTGACACAGGACACTGAAGACAGCTTGGGCATGAATATGGACGGGACAAGGGAGCTGACACAAGACACTGAAGACAGCTTGGGTATGAATATGGACGGGACAAGGGAGCTGACACAGGACACTGAAGACAGCTTGGGCATGAATATGGACGGGACAAGGGAGCTGACACATGACACTGAAGACAGCTTGGGCATGAATATGGACGGGACAAGGGAGCTGACACAGGACACTGAAGACAGCTTGGGCATGAATATGGACGGGACAAGGGAGCTGACACTGCAGACAGTTTGGGCATGAATATGGACGGGACAAGGGAGCTGACACAGGACACTGAAGACAGCTTGGGCATGAATATGGACGGGACAAGGGAGCTGACACAGGACACTGAAGACAGCTTGGGCATGAATATGGACGGGACAAGGGAGCTGACACAGGACACTGAAGACAGCTTGGGCATGAATATGGACGGGACAAGGGAGCTGACACAGGACACTGAAGACAGCTTGGGCATGAATATGGACGGGACAAGGGACCGAATACTCTCGTCACGTGACGCGACGAGAATTAGCAGTGGTTCGAATCGCAAAAGTGACTTATGAGAGTATGGAGCCGGTCGCTCAGAAAGTCGTGGCGTGCTGATGAGCGTAATCTAGCCTAGGAATCAACATACAGCTGAAAGATGCTGGTGTTGACCGCAATATCCTGAAACAGGATGGAAACGCGGGAAAAAAAAAAAAAAAAGGGAGCTGACACATGACACTGAAGACAGCTTGGGCATGAATATGGACGGGACAAGGGAGCTGACACAGGACACTGAAGACAGCTTGGGCATGAATATGGACGGGACAAGGGAGCTGACACAGGACACTGAAGACAGCTTGGGCATGAATATGGACGGGACAAGGGAGCTGACACATGACACTGAAGACAGCTTGGGCATGAATATGGACGGGACAAGGGAGCTGACACTGCAGACAGTTTGGGCATGAATATGGACGGGACAAGGGAGCTGACACAGGACACTGAAGACAGCTTGGGCATGAATATGGACGGGACAAGGGAGCTGACACAGGACACTGAAGACAGCTTGGGCATGAATATGGACGGGACAAGGGAGCTGACACATGACACTGAAGACAGCTTGGGCATGAATATGGACGGGACAAGGGAGCTGACACAGGACACTGAAGACAGCTTGGGCATGAATATGGACGGGACAAGGGACCGAATACTCTCGTCACGTGACGCGACGAGAATTAGCAGTGGTTCGAATCGCAAAAGTGACTTATGAGAGTATGGAGCCGGCCGCTCAGAAAGTCGTGGCGTGCTGATGAGCGTAATCTAGCCTAGGAATCAACATACAGCTGAAAGATGCTGGTGTTGACCGCAATATCCTGAAACAGGATGGAAACGCGGGAAAAAAAAAAAAAAAAAGGGAGCTGACACATGACACTGAAGACAGCTTGGGCATGAATATGGACGGGACAAGGGAGCTGACACATGACACTGAAGACAGCTTGGGCATGAATATGGACGGGACAAGGGAGCTGACACTGCAGACAGTTTGGGCATGAATATGGACGGGACAAGGGAGCTGACACAGGACACGTGGTACTACTACTAGTAGCAAGCAAGTCAACGGCAGTGAGTAAGCAAGGGCCATTCTTACAAACTTGAGACATACTGCGTCTTAAAAAACGTCTTTAAAGTCGAGAGGATCGACTTAATGGCCCCGGAGTTTATCCATATGGCAGTTGAGCAGCCCCTTATTTGTACAGATCAATCGGCACTCGATCATTATCACATCGGTCTCCTTTGCTGTTCATGACGTTTCCTAGTTTCCGCTCTAGACTTGGTCAAAATGGAAGCCAGGTCAAATTCAAGAATCCGCATGAATGCGAACTCGAACACATAACGACCGGGTCGATAGGCAAGAGTGCTAGGCTCCGGAGAACAGGCGATGTCGGAGACCTACTGCAGCCGCCCACCTTCGCTGTGAAGATGACAGCTGGTTTGACATTAGATACACGGTTTGAGAGTTAAGATGGGGTATGTGTGCGCCATGCCGGTCTCCCTGGCGAAGGGGTTAAGGACGTTGTTCGTAATCCCGTATACTCACGTACCATACACATCTACGCGAGATTCGGCAGCGGATTGCGTCGCGCTGGTTACTTATGGAGGTATGTAAGCCGGTCGTTCAGAAAGCAATGGCAAACTACTAAACATAAAACTTGCAAAGACATCAACAGCAGCTGAAAAATGCTAGTGTTGACTGCAATGTCCTGTAAAGCATATGCGGAAATAAAAATGTGTGCGCCATAGCGCTCATAAAACTGTCATTACTGTCGCCAGCTCTGCGACGGAGGGGTTACGGACACAATTCGTAATCCCGCATGCCACATTCGAGGCAAATATGCGGGCGATTTGGAAGCAGACAGCTTTAAGTTATTTTTCGTACAATGGTAGGAGTGCCGGTTGTTCATAAAACAATGTCAAACTTGCCAAGAAATATGAAAATGCCAAAAAAAATGCTGGGGCTGACTGCGAAGTCCAGTAAAGGATATGCAAATAACTTATACTGCCTACAGTACCTTGCGATGTCGGGTAGTGTAGGGTCGGGGTCGTGGTCTTGAGCCTAAAGAATTATGGCCGCCTGGCTAAGGTAGTCGCCGTGACCACCTCTCTGTGCAGGCTATGGGTTTCGGGTTTCTTGTCTCTTCCCCCCCCCCCCCCCCCCCCCATAGAGACAATCCACCTGACCGAGGATTCTAACCCGGTGCTCCCTCATATTTTCTCATTCATTAGACAGGCCAAGTAACAGGGCGTGAGCCTACCCCCCCCCCCCCCCCCCCCCCCCCCGAGTCCACAACTTGATACTTGTGTACAGATGAGACAGGATTGGTCTATTCAACTGTGCAAACGTTTTATATTGAGTAACTAGAACAGAGCCATAAGTTCCTGTTCCAAAGTTCGTGATTTATACTATACTTTACAACTACTAATTATAAACATAACTAGAATAACAGAGGAGGAGTTGGTGAAGGGGAAGGTATTACAATGACTAATTATTAGCTTTACTAGAACAACAAAGAGAGAGAGAGAGAGAGAGAGAGAGAGAGAGAGAGAGAGAGAGAAGAAGAAGAAGAAGAAGAAGAAGAAGAAGAAGAAGAAGAAGAAGAAGAAGAAGAAGAAGAAGAAGAAGAAGAAGAAGAAGAAGCAATAACAGTTAAAGGTGTGAGAAATGAAGTAACTTTATTCCAATCTTCTGGTTCATCTCTGTCTGCGTCTCTCCCTCTATCGCCATATCTCTATGTGTCCTTCTCGCTCTCTGTTTGTCCGTCAACTTCTCTCTCTCTCTTCCTATTACTATCTCTCTCTCTCCCTCTCTGTGTCCGTCTCGCTCTCCCTGTCCGTCTACTCTCTCTATAGCTCTGTCTCCTTTTCTCTTTCTCTCTCTCTATTGCTCTGTCTCTTTTTCCGCCTCTCTCTCTGCCCTTCTCGCTCTTTCTGTTTGTCGGTCTACTTTTCTCTCTATTGCTCTGTCTCTTTTCCAGTCTCTATCTCTCTCTCTCTCTGTCCTTTTCGCCCTCTGTTTGTCCGTTTGTCGGTCTACTTCTCGACCTCTCTCTGTAGCGCTGTCTCTTGTCCCCTTCTCCCTCTGTCACGCACATACATACACAATACTCTATATAGGTTGTATCGTATTCACATCACTGATTAATTATAGACAGAACATGCGACATACGACACACAGACACGCAAGTATATGTATTTTTCCATGGAATCTTTTTTTAAAAACCTATTTGCAGGTGATTCAATATCTAATTCTTGTTCTTTCTGTCTATTTGTCATGCTCCTCATTAACATTCTCATTAAATCTCTCATCCACTCACTATCGGACACACACACACACATCACGCATGCGCGCGCGAGGTGTGGACTGGCTTTTGGTGAAATATTTATTGGTTTTATTGTCACTGTAATGGCTAGCACTCCTGACTATATTAGCTATTTTCATTCGTTGCTTTATTTTCTGGTATCATTCTTTGCTATATTTAATAGTGTCATTGTTATTGAATAGGTTAGCATTCTGTGCTATATTTACTGGTATCATTTTTTGCTATGTTTACTGGTATCATTTCTTACTATATTTACTGGTATAATTCCTTGCTATATTTAGTAGAGCCGGCTTCGTGGCTTAGAGGTTATGACTTTTCTCCGTAATCTCGTATACTCTCGTCAGGTAACGTGATGACGGTTCAAATCAGCAGTGGTTCGAATCGCATCGGTAACTTACGGGGTATGTGTGCCGGCCGCTCAGAAAGCAATGGCAAACTACTGAGCGTAATCTTGCCAAGAGATCAACATACAGCTGAAAGATGCTGGTGTTGGCAGCTAAGTCCTGTAAAGGATATGCTAAAAAAAAATATATATATACTAGCTGACCCTGCCCGGCTTCGCCCAGACCCTGGTGGGGAGCATCTCATTTAATTCATATAAGTAGTCATATAAGTTCTCGTTCCCGTTACCGACTGTCTGTCTGTCTGTCTGTCTGTCTGTCTGTCTGTCTGTCTGTCTGTCTGTCTGTCTGTCTGACCCGGCCCGGCATTTCCCAGCTCCTGATGTGGAGCATCTCATTTAATTCATATAAGTAGTCATATAAGTTCCCGTTCCCGACTGTCTATCTGTCTGTCTATCTGTCTGCCTGACCCTGTCCGGCTTCATTAAATTCATACAACAAAAAAAGTAACTTAAAAGAACGTTCTTCTACACACCATCCATTATTTTTAATGAAAACTCTTTCTAATCACCTGCATGACTACAGTAACTTCTTAAGCAAAAAAAGATGAGTTACAATGTTATGCATTGTGCATCATTTTTATGAAAACTTTGAAAATGCCTTACAGATTGTATCATTATTTATTATAACTCATATGCCGGTACATAACTATGGACAAAGAGTTTATAAATCTTTGAAAACGATGCCACAATATGACTATAAGTTATACAGAAAAGTTATGCCCCTTGAAATAACTTTTACAGAGTTAGGTCCCCTGAAATATATGAAATTATGATGAAAAATGAAAAATGAAATAATACTGAGTAAGCAGGCGATTTCACACTAACAAAATATCACAGTTGTCAGCTCTGGAATGAAAGGAAGGCGTGTAGAAAATTTCATCTCAATCGGATGGGCCGTTCGCGAACAAATAAAGGCCATACGGACAGAGATACATAAATACATACAGAGATACATACGCACAAGTCTTTTTTATATATAAGATTTAGTAGTGTAATTGTAATTGTATGGGTTTGTATCATTCCGTGCTATTTTTACTGGTATCATTCCATGCTATATTTATTGGTATCATTGCTTGCTATATATACTGATATCATTACTTGCTAAATTTACTGGTATCATTAGTTGCTATATTCACTGGTATTATTAGTTGCGATATTCACTGATATCATTAATTGCTATATTCACTGGTATCATTAGTTGCTTTATTCACTGGTATCATTGGATGCTACATTCACTGGATTCATTTGCTGCAATTTTTACTGGTATACTGGATTTATTTGTTGCAATATTTACTGGTTACATCCATTACTATAAATACTATTTTGATTCATTGCTGGATTACTAGTTTCATTGTGATTTCATTGGCCAGCATTCATACTTAAACATACAGTAGAACAGTCACAGAACTTTCAGAAACAGAGAAGTTGATTAAAGACTAGACTACAAGACAAACAGTTTAGGACAAAATGAGTTAATTAGTGACCAGAATGGAGTCTGTATGTTAGCGTCATAAACATGTCTTACCTCTGATAAGTGGACTCTTCTGGTGGTAAGACATCTGCATTGAGGGAGGCGGTGGGAAATGGGAAGACGGTGTTGAGGGAAAACTGTGGGAGGTGACAGGCTGGCTATCTTCGGTACTGGAACTTTCCAGAGATCCCCTATCACTGCCGCTGTAGTAGTGGTGACCGGCAGTGCCAATGTTGCCAGATGGTCCTCTATTCAGCAAGTCTGGTACCTGGCCGTACATCTGAATTGCTTTGTGTTGTTGCTGCTGCTGCTGCTGTTGTTGCTGTCGCACAACTGTTGTTAGGATAACGATTTTAAAACAATTAAGACAACTATTAAATCTTCTTTCCTAGACTGGGAAAAAGAAGAAGAAAATATGCATACAGATTGTGAAATCATCAACGGAAATGCTATATTGCGTGTACATTCTGCACTCTTTAAACATCGTTCAATAACTGCAATCATAAATAGCAGGCTGTTTAAACACTGCCTCAGCAATATTTTAATAAAAATAGGAACATTTACACATAGAAGAATATAGATCATAGTGGGTTTCAGTGTTGGCATGCTGAGATCCTCGTCAATGCCACGAAGTTTGTGGGCTGTGTTGAGAACCTGATTACACGAGAACCTGATTACATGAGAACCTGATTACATGAGAACATGATTACATGATTTCTGAAAGCAGACTGACACCTTATAGAGGTATCCGTGTGGAATGAACATGACTCTTATAAACCTCACTCTCTCTACAAGGCAAACAGCCGCTTACACGGCTGGTATATATCTCCTCAGGGTATTTTTAAAATTAAAATTAAGGTGTACATGTACATAATTAAATAGATAGCCATATAGGTAGAGATGAAGTTATGAATGTATGTAGGTAGATAGGTAGTAAAACTGGAAGGCAGGCAGTCTGGCCAGCAGTAATCTGTAGGTGGTTGAATAAAAATGGACAGGTAAGTAGATTGTGCATATAGTGAACTTCCATTGATACATAGAGTGAACTTCCAGAAAAGAATACAGCGAATGTCCATTGATGCACAGAGTGAACTTCCGGAAAAGAATACAGCGAATGTCCATTGATGCACAGAGTGAACATCCAGAAAAGAATTCAGTGAACTTCCATTGATGCACAGAATGAACATCCAGAAAAGAATACAGTGAACTTCCAATGATGCACGGAGCGAACTTCCAGAAAAGAATACCGTGAACTTCCATTGATGCACAGAATGAACTTCCAGTAAAGCATACTGTGAACTTCCATTGATGCACAGAGTGAACTTCTAGAAAAGAATACAGTGAACTTCCATTGATACACAGAGTGAACTTCCACTAAAGCATACAGTGAACTTGCATTGATGCACAGAGTGAACTTCCAGTAAAGCATACAGTGAACTTCCATTGATGCACAGAGTGAACTTCCAGTAAAGCACAGTGAACTTCCATTGATGTACAGAGTGAACTTCCAGAAAAGAATACAGTGAACTTCCTTTGATGCACAGAATGAACTTCCAGAAAAGAATACAGTGAATTATCATTGATACACAGAGTGAACTTCCATTGAAGCATACAGTGAACTTCCATTGATGCATAGAGTGAACTTCCACTAAAGCACAGTGAACTTCCATTGATGCACACAATGAACTTCCAGTAAAGCATACAGTGAACTTCTACCCAGTGAGGCGCGCAGTCAATATAAAGTGAAACATACCTTGAACCAATAGTGAAGCACACAGTGAACTTCAGTTGATGCATACAGAGTATTTCAAATGAGACACACAATGAACAACTTCGTGTGAAGCACTCACCTTTACTATCAACAAGCACGACATTATTGGCTGGGAACATCCCTGTCTTGGCCATCCTGCCCTCGTGGTAGACGTAACCTCTCCATATTCCGTCAGTGCGTTGTTCCAACACCTGAAGAGCATGGGCAACAATTAGATGTAAACACAGAGAATCGGAAATATAAACATCGGCGGTGGAATGGTGAAAAAAAAAAAGCAAATGAGCAGCACAGAGCTGAAGACGACTCTAATCAAACGTGTTATAGAACGAAAATATGGCAGGATGAAAACGGCGCGTCCACAGATTTAGCACGTAAATATCTCGACAGTTGCTCACATCACCATCCAGGGGATTATCGTGAGCACAATCGACGCCTGTTGAAGCATGGGTGAAATGGAAGAAGAAGAAGAAGAAGAAGAAGAAGAAGAAGAAGAAGAAGAAGAAGAAGAAGAAGAAGAAGAAGAAGAGAGAGGAGAAGAAGAAGAAGAAGTAGAAGAAGAAGAAGAAGAAGAAGAAGAAGAAGAAGAAGAAGAAGAAGAAGAAGAAGAAGAAGAAGAAGAAGAAGAGGAGGCGGAGGAGGAGGAAGGGCTGATTGATGTCGAGAATAAACTAATTGAACACAGAGTGACGGGGAAGTAATTCTATTAGTTCTTTAAAACAAAAGGCGACGGATTAATTTCCCTTCCTTTGTGAACGCTTGTGAGTGTTCCATGCAATATGTAAACACAATGTTAGATTATCCAGTCACATAAAGGCTTGCGAACGCGGTTTGTGAGCCGGGTACCAGGCGTTCAAAACTCAGCTGCGACCGATTTGTGCAGCAGACCGTGTCGCGTTGTTATAACGTGCTGGTATGGGAGCCAGTCGTTCAGAAATCAATGGCAAACTACTGAACGTAACACTTGCCTAGTACATCAACAGCAACTGAAAAATGCTGGTGTTGACTGCAACGTCCCGTAAGGGATACGCAAAAAATAAATAAATAAATAAATAAATAAATAAAAGTGGATATAATCCAATGGCAGTTAATGCAGTCTGGGCGTGAACCATGAGGCCATCGCACAAATCAAGTCACAACACAGTGGATATGTGGTGATCCGCTCCCTTCCTCAACGCAATTCCTTCCCAGATAATTTCAGCAATATTTTTAAAAGCTTCCGGTGTTAATTTTACGAAAATTAGATTAATCCACATGCGTCCTTACTGATGCTAAGCATATCCTGCTACAGGGGACTGTACCCGTACCACTGTCTTACCAAGCAATGAATGAATCATCAAACCACGAGAAGTAGACTGTGAGCTTTACTATAACACGATTACAATAAACTAAACGTTGCGGCTAAAACCTTCGTCAGAACAGAATATACAAACACAAGCTGACACAACTACGTGAAAAACACTACATACGGGTTACCTATTTGTATCCTTGTTGTGGCTGAATAGGACTTAAACGATCAACGCGTTTGATGACTATCAGTGGATTCTTACCAAGCAAACGTATTAACCAACGATGAAAATATAATAATCACATACTATTAGATTTAACGCCGACTTTCTGGCCTAGAGGTTAGCGACTTTTCTCCGTAATCTCGTATACTCTCATAAGTAACGTGACGACGGCGAGAATCAGCAGTGGTTCGAATCGCGTCGGTAACTTACAGGATATGTGAGCCGGCCGTTCAGAAAGCAATGACAAACTACTGAGCGTAATCTTGCCAAGAAATCAACAATCAGCTGATGTTGACAGCAATGTCCTGTAAAGGATGTGCAAACATTATTATTATTATTAGATTTAACAGCTATAGAAAAGAGGTGTAGGCGGTAAGAAGTTGGAAATTCTTATATCTATGCAGATTCCCAAGGTGCCCTGTTTGTCTATTGTCAGTTTGGAAATCCGTCGTCATAATCTTCTACAGTTTGATGAACAAGCTCTTAGCTGTGATGACAGTCTGTGTCATTACATCTCTATTCTTGATGCTGTCGTTCCATCCCTGATTATTAAGTCCCTTCACATCTAGTCTCATCATTGTCTTCGTGGCTTGTCTCGTTGGTTGTTCTGTCCGCCCGTTCTGTTCTTTGCATTTTCCTCTCAAACCACATTTCCACTACCATTAAATGCTATTTAGCGTGTGTGCTAATTGTCAATGATTTACGTGCACACAACAGTACAGGCTCCACTGTAGCATCTTAGAAATTATCTCACCGCAATTAGTAGTAGTAGGCCTCTTTCAGTCCTGAAGGACTATAGAGTTGTGCCGCTGGTGAGGTACCTGACAGCGCCGCTGGTGACTGTATAGTCTGATGTGAGAGTGACAATCTCTGTCACAGTTTCCGCATCTGTAAGACGAGGCAAGTCCCGCAGTAAGTGACTGCATTTTAAGCCTGTGCCGCCTATCCTCAGTTTGTTGGATCAGATTGCGCTCAAAGAGCACCAGCCCGTTTCGTACATCTCTTCTCCAGGAACATCTGTTTGTTGCAACTCTTTCCCACGTGTCTGGATCTATGCCAAGAGTTTTCATATCTTGTTTACACACATCCCTATGTCGCATTTCGGGTCTTCCGGTTGGCCTCTTTCCTGTGGCTAGTTCTCCGTATAGGAGATCTTTGGGAATACGTTCATCCTCGATTCGAGATACGTGGCCCAGCCACCGGAGGCGTCTCTGCCTGAGAAGGGAATGCACTGTGGTAATATCTGCTCTTTTAAGCACATGTTTGTTTGTTATGTGGTCTTTCCATGATATGCTCAGGATACGTCTCAGACATCTCATATGGAAGGAATTCAACTTTCTTTCCTGTCGTGAGTGCAGGGTCCAGGATTCAGACCCACAGAGTAGTGTGCTAACAACACAAGCTTTATATACTTGAACTTTTGTACGCTCTGTTAGTCTGTTAGTCTCCCAAACAATGTTAGTTAGCCTGGAAAATGTTGTGGCTGCTTTTCCAATGAGTCTGTCGAATTCTGTCTCTAATGAAAGAATATCTGATATTGTCGACCCCAAATACACAAACTCGTGGAAGACCTTCAATTCGTAATTAGAAATTTTGATTGACGGAGGCGCACCAGCATCTTGTTCCATCACCTGTATTTTATTTAGACTGATGGTGAGCCCAAAGTCTTTGCAGGCGGCTGCAAAACGATCTATGAGCCGTTGGGGATCTTCTGCTGTATGAGTAGTCAGTGCTGCATCATCTGCAAAAAGTAGTTCTCTTATGCATCTTGATCTTATTTTGGTCTTTGCCTTGAGTCTTGATGGGTTAAAAAGTTTGCCATCGGATCTTGTATGGAGGTAAACGTTCCATGTTCCCAGCCTTAGAGCCGGCTGTTTTGTTGCTTTCTTGTTGCTAGGTGTATAGATTGCGGTCCATGTGTCAGGATTTTCCTCCTAAGCGCCACACACCCTCAGGAGCAGATGAACCGTGGCGAGACAACACCTTATTGACTGCGGGGGGGGGGGGGGGAAGAGCGTGCTGCCCAGCTTAGGCGGGCGGTAGCTGTCTAGTGAGATACGATGATCTCTCCCACCGTCGGAAGCAGTCCTTGGTGCCTTGCTCTACGCCAATCGAGCATTAAGACTTATAACCGGTAAATGCTGCTTCCCGTGTTGTGTCACCGCTTTATGCGGTGCTGAAGTGAGCTCTTCAGGGCACAAGCCTGGGCAATGGAAATCGGAGAACCAGCTGTTGCCCAGTATCAAGTTCCCCCTCTCCACGTTGCAGACGTTGACCAAGGGAAAGGCAGTAGCCATTGCAACTTGCCATCGGTGCCGTCGCAGGAGTTGCCAGAACTATGTCACCACAATTAACAGCGTTTTATTGGTGAGTGTTTTCCTTTTTGCAAAAGACACTTGCCCCATGTGTTCTAATCTCTTCCGTCAGAGATTATGACTGACCTAAGATAATTGTATCTGTGCACCTGTTTCAGATTTCCCCCATTTACTTAAATATTAAAATGTTTCAGGTCTGCTGCAGGACGTTATAACAAATCCCAGGTTGATTTTTAAAGACAATTCTACTAGTAGTTTATCATTTCTTTCTGAACTAGAAGTGAACGTTAATTTTACATGAAGTAATTTGCCATTGATTACTGCAAGAGAAGTCAAGATTAGAATCCAACCTGACCGTTGTGTGGAACGAACCCACTACGCACTTAAGGAAGTGTAAGAGTGAGTGCGATAAAACGCCTCGGCCCCGCCGACCTCTACCAGGATGCTACACCGTGCTGTTTCTTCCTTCCCGAAGAGCTAATAAATGTTTATAAAATGCCACATGTTAGTTTTCTTTCTGTTATAATGAGGAAATATTTTAGTTCGCTGCTAATTAGCGTAACTGTCGGCACTGGGAACGGCAAGGTGTGTGGACGGGTGGCATGGACGCCATGTGTGTATTGTCACACGAGATTGTGTTTATTTGCTCCTACAGTCCTCGGCCGAGAGAAGGTCCCACCTCTCGTGGCATCCCAGATTTCGGCCCCCAGAACGATGTGTTTGGTTGAATTCTGCAACTGTGAAACGGCAGATGAGTTGATAAATGCTGCATGTCCATGCATGTTAATAAATGTTGCATGTCCTTGCATGTTAATAAATGTTGCATGTTCTTGCTTGCTGATAAATAATGCATGTCCTTGCATGTTGATAAATGTTGCATGTCCTTGCTTGCTGATAAATAATGCATGTCCTTGCATGTTAATAAATGTTGCATGTCCTTGCATGTTGATAAATGTTGCATGTCCTTGCTTGCTGATAAATAATGCATGTCCTTGCATGTTGATAAAAGTTGCATGTCCTTTGTATGTTGATAAATGTTGCACGTCTATGCATGTTGATAAATGTTGCATGTTGATCAATGCTGCGTGTTGATCAATATTGCTTGTTGTAGGACGCAGCGATCAACTCCAGGTTAATTGTCTAAGCAAAAGTAACGTTGGGAAGTTTGCCATTGCTTTATAAATGAGACGTCAACGTTGAAGTCCAAAGGGATGCTGGTGCATCAGCGTACCGGAAGTTTAAGAACCATCGCTCTTACCTCTTCGACCACGTCGACGTCTGTTGAGTTGATGTGGCCGATTCCAATTCCAATTCTTGAGAAGAATGGCCCCGTTCAACCGTCAACTTGTCGGTTTGGTTATAGTCGGGGCCCTTATGTTCTATCTCATACTTGTTCTTTCCTAAACCGAGATGCGTATACCTGCTTCCTTGAATGTGTATGGGAATCGAGAGAACACATGTCTCGACGCGGCAGCCTGCGATTGGTCCGTGACGTGATAGGGACATCCCACTCTGTAGGCCTCGGTGCACGAAGGGATGGGTAGCCAGTCTGTCCCTCACTTAGCGAGACGACGAATGCAGGCGTCGAACTATCGCTCATGACACTAGCTGCATAGGTTCCTATCAACTACGTTAATATGTCAGCTAATCTAGAGAATAGACAGATTTGTATATCTTGGACGCGGAGATGAAGAAAAGAATCGCCATATCCAATAACTCTTTTATTAAAATGATAATACCGTGTAAACCAGAATTCTTTTATTAGAATGATAACTCCATGACAGTCAGAACTATTTTATTAGAATGATAACGCCATGAGTCAGAACTATTTTATTAGAATGATAACGTCCTGTAAGCAAGATCTCTTTTATTAGAATGATAACGTCATGTAAGCCAGAACTCTGATTAGAATGATAACGCCATGACAGCCAAAACTCTTTCATTAGAATGATAACGCCATTATAGCCAGAACTCTTTTATTAGAATAACGCCATGAGAGCCAGAACTCTTTTATTAGAATGATACCGCCATGTAAGCCAGAACTCTTTTATTAGAATGGTAACGCGATGTAAGCCAGAACTCTTTTATTAGAATGGTAACGCCATGACAGCCAGAACTCTTTTATTAGAATGATAACACACGACAGCCATAACTCTTTTATTCGAAAGGTAAGACCATGTAAGTAAGATCTCTTTTATTAGAATGATAACGTCATTGTGACACTTTGCATCTTGGCACCACCAAAAGTGCATTTTCAAACTTGCAAACTTAACAGTTAGCAAACAAAATCCTAGACGGAGATATTATTCTAAGTCCAGAAAAATGCGAGATGTAATAAAAACATAGAGACGCCTAAATTGCAGTATTTTCATTACCCGAACGTAATGTGCAGACGTACATAAACGACAGCATGAAGTAATTACCTTAATTGGTAGTCTAAACAATAGCAGGAATAAACTAAACAGAGACATCCGTGGATATTTGCTTTACCTAGGAATCCATTATTTCGGACATTCCTACGGTGTTATTATACCTACGGAGAGTCGTCTGTAAAACCATGGAATGTTTAAGGTAAACAGGATATTCAGTAAACTAAACATAATATCACGGGGAGAGTTTAGAGAGAGTATCACCCGATGTCCTCATAAGCGACCACAGAAGCTGTCCCTTGGCATTTGACCGGAGTTTTAATTCAGGAAAGATGTGCATTCTTTTGGAATTAACGGGTGCCGGCTGTTAACACAGGTAAGATTGAAGGCTTATATCACCCAAATATATAATTTGACATATTAAGAAGAAGGATGTGAAAACTCTCAGTTAATAATTATTTCTAATGGAAAATAAAGTATCATTCCTTATATTAGAATAACTCTCTCATCTCAGTTATAACTAATCTGAAGAGATATCGGTTGTCTCTATTTGACTATGACTGGCATTTGATGCAGTGATATGTGTACTTGGAGACAGTAAATGTACTTTTATAGTCTTCATTTATATTTGCTTTGATTTACCAAGATGATCTTTCTTTGCGATTACCTAAATATCTATTTTGTATGTGTCAAAACATGCATGCTGTTATATGATTATTCTATGTATACTTTTGCCGGTCTCCCTGGCGTAAGGGATTAAACGACTTTCTCCATAATCCCGTTTATCCACGTAGGGTAACGCAGCGCGAGAATTGGAAGCGGTTCTCACCGGGTTAGTAACTTAAGGAATAAGTGAGCCAGCCGCTCAGAAAGCAATGGCAAACTACTGAGCGTAATCTTGCCAAGAAATCAACGACACCGGTAAAATGCTGGTGTTGACAGCGATATCCTGTAAAAGATATGCGAAATAGTATTATTATTATATATACTTTAATGAATAATAAACACGTGATGACATTTTGTGACCCTATACAGGTAGGCCCCGCTATACGTCGCCTCGGTATACGTCGTTTCGCTATAACGTCGTTGTCGCATAGGAGACTAACTTCCCTTTACGTTCGCTACAATTCGCCACAACGTCGTTTTGAGGCTGGCGATCGGGCTGCTAATATCGGTAAAGTTCATGATTTACCTCCAGCGACGGTAAGGACAATTCATGCAGGTGCTGATAAAATCAAAGAGGGTGCTAAAAACGTAACCCATTTGAGTGCTTCCAAGATCACTCATACCAGAAGTATTCTTATGGAGAACATGGAAGCACAATTGGCTGTCTAGATTGAAGACCAGAACCAACGGAATATGCATGTGAGCAGGATGGTTATCCAAGAGAAAGCAAAGTCTCTCTATGAAGATCTACCTAAGAAAGCGGGTGAGAGCAGTACTAGTAGTGCAGATGATAGTTTTGGAGCGAGTCGTGGCTGGTTTGAGCACTGTAAGAAGTGTTCACGCCTGCACAACATTCAGAAAACAGGTGAAGCGGCAAGTGCTGATACTGAGGAGGGTGGTTACTGTACAGCAGACATTGGACATATGTTTTGTTCAAGCAAAGAAGAGCCAGGAAAAGAGACAGGAAGAGGTTACAGTTTCATCCTCAGATAAAGAGGCCTAATTTAATGCCTCTACGTCCCAATAACTCTACCACTCGCCCTCCAACCCACCTCTATTTAGTCAATAAATATCAACAATCATCAAAATAAAAATTACTGCAGTACACAATACACTGTATTTTATTTAATTCTATGGGAAATAGTGTTTCGCTATACGCCATTATACTTAATGTCGCGTTTTCCAATAACATAACCCCGACGTTAACAGGGGCCTACATGTACTATGAAGAGGAAATCGACCAATGGGTAATTGAATGTACTACTGAGCCTGAAGCTCGGTGCACGAAAGGAATGATGAGATGAGGCATGTCTTGTAGACATGTTAGAGGGATGCATATGTCATGTGGCTATAAGTGTGGGACTTTGGTCACGTCAGATCACGAGAGTGACAACACATAGCAGAGAAGGGCCTGGATGGCCTAATCCTGTGAAGTAGTCCCGGCCCCTTTTCCTTTTCTCCCAATTATTTTGTCAAGATGGGTACATGGTTATGTTCGTATTATTGACAGATGATGGGTGGTGATCAGTTGGAACATATGATGCCCTAAACTGGGAACATCCATATATTGAGTGTCGAATTCATGTGTAAAATGTAAAGGATGGGTCTTCGCCTTGCTGTTGCCATGAATAGCAGAGGACCGTTCATCGATAGTTGCCACTCAATACAGCCCAGTGCCATTCAAGAAGCCAGATAAGTGGCATGCAAAACCCATATATCTTCATATAAAACCAACGGTCAACAATTAAACAGCGAGTTAACATCAACTAGTACATAAAGTTATCCTTCCACAAAGGAAAATGAACACTAGTTTAGAACCGGAAATGAACAAGTGTTAACAGTACTTAATTTAATCAAGTAAACACGGACAATAATCTTTAGTTAATTGTGCTAGAACTTTGGTGCTCCAGAGGTTTTCAAAGATAGAACATGTAAGATAGTCACACGTGAATGACAATTAGGAATAATTATGTTATTTGTGTATAATTTTTGTATGTAACATTTGATGCCCATGGAGCATATCTTTGTCCCCATGTACCTATTACAAGATGAAAATCTTATTCGACAGTGTTATTAATTTCATCAGAGTACTTGTGAATGTACTGTGTTCAACTATAGTGTGATGGTGTTTCTTCATTTGACAACATAATCCAGAAAGAATAGGTGGCAGACATAATACTAGCTTCCAATCTAACCAGACTGAGCTTTATTTTATCTAAAAGCAGTGACTTCCCTGTGCTCTGCTAGCTTTCTATTAGAAAACCTGACTTATACCAAGTGGAATCTTATATTATATATGTTTTAACACAAGGGAGTCTTACGAGCCAATTTTTGATTTTCCTATAATAGTTGGCAAAACTAGGATTTGGGGATCTTTCTCCCCATTTTTATTTTATCATACCACAGTTATGTAAGCCATAACTCTTTTATTAGAATGATAACGTCGTGTACGCCAGAACTCTTTTATTAGAATGATGACGTCATGTAAGCCAGAACTCTTTTATTAGAATGATAACGTCATGTAAGCCAGAACTCTCTTATTAGAATGATAACGCCATGACAGCCAGAACTCTTTTATTAGAATGATAACGTCATGACAGCCAGAACTCTTTTATTAGAATGATAACGCCATGTAAGCCAGAACTCCTTTATTAGAATGATATCACCACGACAGCCAGAACTCTTTTATTAGAATGATAACGTCATGACAGCCAGAACTCTTTTATTAGAATGATAACCCCATGTAAGCCAGAAATCTTTTAGTAGAATGATAACGCGATGTAAGCCATAACTCTCTTATTAGAATGATAACGCCATGACAATCAGAACTCTTTTATTAGAATGATAACGTCATGACAGTCAGAACTCTTTTATGATAATGCCATGACAGTCAGAACTCTTATATTAGAATGATAACGTCATGTAAGCCAGAACTTTTATTAGAATGATAACGCCATGACAACCAGAACCTTTTTTTTTTTTTTTTTTTAAATTAGAATGATAACGTCATGACAGCCCGAACTCTTTTATTAGAATGATAACGCCATGACAGAAGCCAGAACGCATTAGAATGCTAACGTCAATTGAGTTGAGTTGAGTCACGAACCAACATCATTGAACTCGAGGCATTACCGTAAGCGCTCAGTCCTCATCTTCAACAGCCAGCGCAGAGTTCCAATACTAATGGTGCCCATTGCAATATGATTATATGCCCGTCTTGCTGTACCTCCGAGTGACGGCTGTCGACCAGATCCTCTGACCACCCCTAGCTGCTGCATTCTCTCTAGAACATGATAGTCTATCTGTTATTCTACATTATTCATATGCTCCCAGGTGGCATTTCCCCCATCTGCCTTATCATGCAACAAAAAGCTGTGCTGAAATGAACACAGGTACGACATGATATTGAACACACACAACATGAAATTGAACACAGACACAAAATGAACATGAACAAAGATACAACATAACATTAAACATAGACAGCATGAAACTGAACACAGTTACAACATGAAAACAAAATACTGACACAACATGAAAATAAAATTCATTATACGATATGCCAATGAAATTGACAGCCACAACGAAATTTCAAAGATACATAACTCAATGATAAATTAGTGCCTGGTATTCAAAGAATGACAAAGAATACACATACTTCAGGGCACTGGAACCAAAGAAATGAGAACAAACTACGTATATTAAAACAAAACGTCTTCTTTCATCTGTTTACAAACCAGCATGCATTTACGTGAGCTCAAGTTTCCGGACCTGATGACCTTTCGTGATAAAAACAGAAATTGCTCAGAAATTAAGACCCCCACTGTCGCCAACTGCCAACTCTTAAAGCGTGTATATTTTCATGTGAGATAATCTTGGAGTTTTATCTTCTCGTTGCGTCTACAGTTACCCCTCAACAGTGCCTCGTTATAGTTAGCGACCAGGTGTGTGGCAGAACAAAATGACAACAAGACATAAGGCATATCTAGAGTTGGCATGTCGCGTACAGACTCGTGCTCATTATTCTAGATTTTTATGTTGAGTGTAATTTGTTAACTACAGGAAGACTGATGTTCTGGTGGAGGGGTGGTTCTAGAATCGAATCCAAATAGCGACAGGGTTGAATTTTATCCGCACAGTAACAGATCTGGAGGAGGAGGGGGGGGGGGGGGGGAGCAACACCTGCAATACCTAGTAAAGTGAACAATGCTTTAAGTTACGACAGTTTACTTAAAAGTTAGTTGCATATCCTTTACAGGACATCGCAATCGACCCCGACATTTCTTTTTTGTGTGCTGATTGAGATTTCTTTGCAAGTTTACTTTCAGCAGTTTGCCATTGCTTTCTAAACGACCGACACTCATACCACTGTATTAAAACCAGTGCAAAGCGGACCGCTTCCAAATCGCCCACCGCTGCGTTTAGAACACGGTATGCGAAATGCGGATTGCGAACTGCGTACGTAAGTCCTTCGTACAGGACTGGTCAGTTGACTGGACAACAATTCAAATACTGGAACTTGAGGAACATAAACACTAACGCAAACACTGTCATGTTTGATACAGGCTGTATTTTTGATGACTGTGAAGTTTTTGAACATATTGCCTTTCCAAGTTTTGTATTTACTTATTATAGTGCATGAACTCCACAGCAGATAAATACAAAACCTGGAACGGGTATTTTGTCAAAAACTGCACAGTCATTATAAATACACCATGTACTTCTTACCCGTGGAATAGATACGGCAGAGGCAATCACATAGCAGATACGACCACTCGGGTGTGAAGTGATAGCCCTTCACATACTCAAAGCTAGGCATATGAGAACGTGTAGCCAGTTCCCATGTCTAGTACTCATTTTCGTAAACCCACAGCCGTACTGGTCGAAAAAAAAAAAACAACAACAACATAATCCTGCCTCAGTTATGGATTAAACCCGGACCAATAACGTGGCAGACAAGCACGCTAGTATTTTTTGTTTAAAGCTGTTACATATCCATTACAGGACGTAGCAGTCAACCCCAGCATTTTTGTTGCTGTTCGTGATTTCTAGGCAAGTTTACGTTTAGTAGTTTACCATTGCTTTCTGAACGACCAGCATCTACACCATTTCCTAAAAAATCAATGTAAGGCGGTCTGCTGACAAAAATCGCCCACAGCTGTGTTTCGAACGCAGGTATTGGGATTGGCGGGATTGCGAATTGCGCCTGCAAACATCTTCGCCACGGAGCCGGCATTTCATATAGATATATCTTATATATAAATTAGGATGTGTGTATCTATTTATGTATCTCCGTATGTCCTTTATTCGTTAGCGAACGGCCCATCCGATTGAGATGAAATTTTCTACACGCCTTCCTTTCATTCCAGAGCTGTCAACTGTGATATTTTGTTAGTGTGAAATCGCCTGCTTACTCAGTATTATTTCATTTTTCATTTTTCATCATAATTTCATATATTTCAGGGGATCTAACTCGTAAAAGTTATTTCAAGGGGCATAACTTTTCTGTATAACTTATAGTCATATTGTGGCATCGTTTTCAAAGATTTATAAACTCTTTGTCCATAGTTATGTACCGGCATATGAGTTATAATAAATAATGATACAATCTGTAAGGCATTTTCAAAGTTTTCATAAAAATGATGCACAATGCATAACATTGTAACTCATCTTTTTTTGCTTAAGAAGTTACTGTAGTCATGCAGGTGATTAGAAAGAGTTTTCATTAAAAATAATGGATGGTGTGTGGAAGAACGTTCTTTTAAGTTACTTTTTTTTGTTGTATGAATTTAACGAAGCCGGACAGGGTCAGGCAGACAGATAGACAGACAGACAGACAGATAGACAGTCGGGAACAGGAACTTATATGACTACTTATATAAATTAAATGAGATGCTTCACACCAGGAGCTGGGCAATGCCGGGCCGGGTCAGACAGACAGACAGACAGACAGACAGACAGACAGACAGACAGACAGATAGACAGATAGTCGGTAACGGGAACGGGAACTTATATGACTACTTATATGAATTAAATGAGATGCTTCCCACCAGGGTCTGGGCGAAGCCGGGCAGGGTCAGCTAGTTGTTTAATATAACAATAATGCTCCCACTATGACGATATTTTCAGAAATGTAGAGGATATAAATGGAATCAGCATTGGAGGACGAAACATCAATAATATTAGATATGCAGATGATACAGTATTAATTGCAGACAATCCGCAGGACCTGCAACAATTAGTAGATGCGGTTGTTGTACACAGTGAGCAGCTGGGGTTAGAATTAAATTGTAAAAAGACTCAGGTTATGGTCGTCAGTAGGAAGGAAGAAGTGCCTCAAAGTAATATACAAGTAAATGGAAATATTCTTCAACAAGTGAATCGGTACAATTATCTTGGAACAGTTATAACATCTGATGGGAGATGCCTTGAAGAGATTAGAACAAGAATCGCCATGGCGAAAGTAGCCTTTCTTCTTCTTCTTCAGCGTTCCGAGCCATTGAGGTTCTTTGCTGCAAATACAATCCGTCTCCATTCGTCTCTCTGGTGGACCTTCTCTTGCCAGTCGTTGATTCCAAGTAGCCTTTAGCAAGATGAAAAACATTCTGACCAATAAAAAGATGTAAATTGAAACGAGAAAAAGAGTGTTGAGGGGATACATAGAGCCTGTTCTTGTGTATGGATGTGAAACTTGGACAATGAACAGTCAAGCTGAAAAGCATCTGATGGCTGCAGAAATGTGGTTTCTGAGGAGAATACAAAGAATACCATGGACAGACAGAAAAACCAATGACCAAGTACTACAGGAGACAAATGAACAACGTAAACTGATTAGAGAAATTAGACGTAGACAGTCAAAATTTTTTGGACATGTTATGAGAAGAAATGGATTGGAGAACTTAGTGACAACTGGCAAGATCGAAGGGAACAGACCAAGAGGAAGACCGAGAGGAAAATACCTGGATGGCTTGGCCACATGGCATGGACGAGACAGGAACACTGAGCTGATCCACGACACTGGTGATCGAGTGAAATGGCGAGACATGACCGCCCACGCTTTCCGGCATGGCACATGATTGATTGATTGATGACGATAATAACGATATGTTCCAACGATGATGGTATGTTCCCACTATGACGATGTGTTCCCACTATTATGATATGTTTACATATGTATACAGTATAATACACTAGCATGCCACGGTGGTTTCTGACGCGGGATAACCCAGTTGTAAAACAAAGAAAGCACAGCTGGTCACATATACAGGAATCCAACACTGAACTTAACTTACGTGAACGTCTTATCCTCCTTGGTTGTGACTGTGGGAATTTCCGTTCAGACAGACAATTAAACTGTACTGTACACGTATTGTATGACTGCCGGAAATGCGTTTCTCTACGTTTCTGTCTATTATGTCTAACACAATGAAACGAACCAATCACTCCTCTCCTATACTACCCGCCATTTTTGAAGAATATGGTGGCTCCAGTAATTGAACTTTACAGGTCCATAATAGATAAAGTATGCAGCTCACATTCCATTAGATTATTTCTACACGTCACTTTGGTAATCCGTGTGTTGACATGTGGTGGCATTTCAAGTTAAAAGTCGATTTGAAGCAACGAATGTCAAATTACTTTTACCAATCATGACTTGAGATATACTTTACAAGGACGGGTTTGAAAGCGTACATTTAGAATTTGTGACATGTAACATGCTGGATGCAGCATAACGGCCTCTTCTGTGGTGTAAACAGTAACATTAAAATACCCCTTTATACGTCTTGATACGCATTGGGCATACAGTTAGTTGCGTATCATTTGCAGGACGTCGCAGTCAACCTCAACATTTTTGGTTGTTTGTGATTTCTTGGCACATTTACGTTCAGTAGTTTGCCACTGCTTTCTGAGCGACCGTCACTCATACCACTGAATGAAAACCAGTGCAGGGCGGTATGCTTCCAAATCGCCGGCAGCTGTGTTTCAAACATGGTTTGCGGGATTACATAATGCGTTTGTAAGCCCGTCGCCTATTAAAAACTACTTTTGTACATTAAAAACACTTTAATCTATTAAAACCGACGTTTGTACATTAAAAACACCTCAATCTATTAAAAGCTACTTCCGTCTATTAAAAACACTTTACTCTATTAAATACTACTTTTGTACATTAAAAACACCTCAGTATATTAAAAACTCCTTTTGTACATTAAAAACACATCAGTATATTAAAATTACTTTTGTACATTAAAAACACTTCACTCTATTAAAAACTACCTTTGTACATTAAAACACTTCACTCTATTAAAAACTACGTTTGTACATTAAAAACATTTCACTCTATTAAAAACTACGTTTGTACATTAAAAACACTTCACTCTATTAAAAACTACGTTTGTACATTAAAAACACTTCACTCTATTAAGAACTACTTTTGTACATTAAAAACACTTCACTCTATTAAAAACTACTTTTGTACATTAAAAACACTTCACTCTATTAAAATCTACGTTTGTACATTAAAAACACTTCACTCTATTAAAAACTACTTTCGTACATTAAAAACACTTCACTCTATTAAAAACTACTTTTGTACATTAAAACACTTCACTCTATTAAGAACTACTTTTGTACATTAAAAACACTTCATTCTATTAAAAACTACTTTTGTACATTAAAAACACTTCACTCTATTAAAAACTACTTTTGTACATTAAAAACACTTCACTCTATTAAAATCTACGTTTGTACATGCAGGAGAGGGCGTCAGGACTACTTATACACCTCAGAGGCCAGTGTATCCGATTTCTGGTATACATTTGTGTAAGGTTTACTGCCGCTAGACAGATTCCTACACGTGGGTAGGTTTACTTTTCCCCTAATAATTTACAAGAGCGGTGACCATACGGTCTACCTTTGCATTTCCCAAATGCCGTTGGATTTTTAACGTGCACAATTTGCATACGGGGACCTCGTGTTTTTCGCCCTTATCCGGGAAAGCTAGGTATCCAATTCACTATCCAAGAGATCAGGTGGACGTGTGTTATCACTAGACACCAATGGTTCTTGGACATTTCCAACCTCATGTGAGGATTGAACTCAGTACCTTCCGAGCATGAGGCGGACACCGTCACTTCCCAGCCACGACCCCCAAAGAATGAAAGGCAATCCTACACCTATGGCGGATGGCCAGGGATTTAGCTTGTTATATCGAAAGCCCTGTGGGACCTTGATGAAGTGAGCCCCTTAAACATTAGACAATTTGTTAACAATATTAACGGCTTGTCACTAGCCCTGTCTCACGTAAGCAGTATCGTTAGCCCCAGTCCGCCACTGCCTACCCCACACAATAGCAATCCTCACGTCCTGGAACAGATTCAGTGACAAACAAAAACCAGGTTCGCACCAAATAAAAATAGATGGCGGAAAATGGGAAGTAGCGATTTGTCACAGTTATGACTTAAAGGTTGTTAATATGGTAGCAGGTAGCAGACATGTTGTATTATATATTAAATTAAAGGGGACTGCAAAGGGAAAACTACTGTATATTCCTCATTGGCAGATACAGAAAGTCGCTTAAGACGATTAAACTTCCCATGGAATTTCAATTAACACAGACACAGAAAATAGCGCCTACGCCAGACTATCTTTTCACCTATTCATTTACGAGTAATCTTCGATAAACCCCACAGGAAGGTTTATTTTGGCGGCTTAACTCGGCAACAAGAATCAAATACAATCCGAGCTTAGTCACCGAGTGCAAAGTCTACCCTAATAAAGACAAGTTATCTAGGTTCAAAGACGACAACAACCCTTTCACTTTTCGTCAGCATCGCGCGCATTGCAGCCCGCCACAGCGCTTTGTTATGAAAGACACGCCCGCTGAAGCTGTTGTGCATGTTTCAACAAATAAAGCAAACATACACAAATACCATGCTTTCAACACATAACACAAGCACCCACAAAACCACCTAAGTACACTGGGTGTTCGCAGGGAAATAGGATTAGGTTGCATTGTAACTGTTTCTATTTTAGGCGGTTGTATCTTTGCAGTAACGAATGTGGGAGTTTGAAAGGCTTGACATAATTGTTGTTTGAGGTGGTAGATGAAGTAACAAATGGGTTAAAGTAACAATTGCGTGACAGAGGAGAGTGAAAGTAGCAACAAGAATTGAATGCTTTAACAAACAAAAGTAGAAAAGTGAAAGTAGCAATTAGAATGCAATGGGTTATGGTAACTACAATAGAAAAGTGAAAGTAGTAGCAATAATGTAATGAGTCATGGTAACACAGAAGAAAAGTGAAAATAGCAACTGGAATGCAATGGGTTAAGGTAACATAAATAGACAAGTGAAAGAAGCAGGTAAAATGGAATGGGTCAAGGTAAGAAAAGTATTGCGGAGATAAAGAGACTGTCTTTTTAAGACGTAAGCTGACTCGTAAATTTCGTTTTAGAGACTTTGGGAATTGATCTAGTATGAATAATTCAATTGAGCATCTATTTTTACGCGTATTGTGTAATTTTCGACTATTCAAGTCGGCGGTTACATCCCAAACGGAAATAATTAAGATTGTATGCTATGATGCCGTAATTTCCATAGCGGGAAAATAGCGATTTTACGTGTCATAATCCAGCGATAATCACTTAACATTCTTATGGATTATTCAGAACGATGGAAATGATAATGAATGCATGTTTGCATTCACCACCACCATAGTATTTATATGTAAATTGTTATCACTCTACAAGTTCGGTTACATTTATATTTGGGTAACTTTGTAAGGCGAATTCTTTGGTCAAAATAGACCTCCGCCCCACGTTGACAACAGTGACAGACTGGACACGAATGTTTCGGAAAGGACGTCAGTTCACGACAGATCTTCATCGGCCGGGAAAAGCGCATATTATTGCAACAGAGAAAAAAAACCATCGCCAAAATTGACGCAGCAGTACAGATGAACCGTTGTCGAAGCATACGTTCGCTAGCGAATAATTTGATGTGTCAATTGGGACAATTCAAAAGGTCGTTCGTAAGAAAGTGCAATATCGGAAGGTGTGTTCACAGTGGGTACCATGGATGTTAACCGATCACCAAAAAGAGGAACTCATGTGATGGTGTTTGAACCGCTTGCTGCATTACAGAGTGAATGGTGATGCATTACTCTTCCGCATAGTGGCAGCAATGAATCATGGTGTCACCACTTTGAGCCCAGCAGCAAAAGAGACAGCATGGAATTGAAGCATGCTGGATCACCAAAGGCAAAAAAATTCAAGTTACAGGTTTCCGCTGGTAAGGTTATGCTGAGCGCATTTTTTGACCATGAAGGGCTATTGTTGGCCGACTTTAAAGAACCCTGTGTCAACATCAACTCTACCCCCTACTTGCAAACACTAGACAAGCTGCAAAAAGCCATCAAGAATAAACGACCCGGCATGCTTTCTCGCGGTGTGATTTTGTTGCATGCCCGTCCGCATGAGCAGAGATTGTGCAGGAAGCATTAGCAAGGAAGAAGTGAGAAATTCTGCAACATCCAGCCTTTAGTCCTGATTTGTCACCATGTGATTTTCATTTGTTCGGACCTCTAAAAAAAAAGCTCTCAAGGGGCAACGATTTCACAGAGATGCAGACGTAATGAACGCGGTAAACACTTGGTTCAGTGAGCAACCACAATCCTTTTTTGCGGACGGCATTCGCCGCCTACCTAAGCAATAGGATGCTTGCCTGAATGCCTACGGCGACTTATTCTGTCCAACCCATGGTTCATTCAAAATGAATGCTTTGGTTAATTCTACCAAACTTGTTAATGTTTCTTTCATGCTTTTGTAATAGATCCATTGGAATGGGTGTCAAATGATCGTCCCTAATATATAAACTGGCAGCAGTTATCTGTCCTTGAGTTAGACAGCGGCAGTGGTAATATCCCTTGACGTCAGTGTAACCAACAGTGATGTGAATGTGTAGCTAGGTCACAAAATAGTGAAAGGGTCAAAATCGTTTTTGTTTTTCCTATTTGGCTATATTAAATGATAAAGGGACACACAACCATTAATATCTCGGCTTATAATTGACCTACAGACTTGAATAAGGTACCGTTGGATTTGTTTTTTCAAGAGGTATCCAATTATGTAGGTTATATAATTAAAAAGCAATATAGAAAATGTTAATAAAGTGGCTAGATTAAAGTACGAACTGGCAGCAATGGGCTAGTGTAAACACGGCGCCAGGTCTCATCAGTAAACGCCACGTGGAAGCCTGGCGCAGTTGCGTACTAGGGTTTGTGGCGGAGACAAGGATAAGTATGTAATAGAGTTGTCACAAGAAGCCATTACCCTCTTTGGACAACAATCACCTTCACGTTAATATCCTATTTGAGGCTGACTCAGTCACAGGATTGTTAATCCGAGCCAGGGATGGATCCTAACATAACTTCTCTTTGAGGCTGAATAGGGTAGGGATAATGTAATGGAGAAAGTGGAGAATTAAGTAACTTAGAAGGTCCGCCTATTGTATAGGAAGAAGTCAGTGACGATGCAAAACATATGAAGAAAGGATATATAGCCGGGCCAGATGGAATCACCAGAGAAGAATTTGAAGCACTGTGAAAATTTGAAGTAGAGATATTAACTAACATGTGGAATGATGTTTACAGCAGTGAATATATACATTGTGATATGTTGAAATTAGTATTTATAATTCTACCAAAAAAAGACCAGAAGCAAATGAATGCGAAGAATTTCGTACAATCAACCTCGTAAGACATTCCACTGAGCTTCTACTCAAAATTACCATGAGAAGAACAAGAAAGAAAATAAAAATGGAAAATGGTGAAGAATAGTATAGATTTGTGAAAGGAAAATGTACAAATAATGCAATATACACATTACCAACACTAATAGAGAGATCAATAGAGACAAAGAAAGACATATATTTGTGCTTTATAGATTGATTACCCAATTCATATGATAAAGTAAGTCATAATTAAATGATAAAAATGTTGGAAGATATTAACGTTGATGGAAAAGATCTCAGAATAATAAAGAATATTTACTGGAAACAAGCAGTAGAAATTAAAATGGGAAATAAAGAGGGCGGCTATGAATAGAAACAGCAAGGTTTAAGACAAGGATGCGCTTTGTCACCGTATCTATTCTCTCTTTACAGCGAAATAATGATGCGAGAAATCAAAGAAAGGCCAGGAAAACGAGTTGGAGGTTATAATATAAACAGTCTACGCTATGCAGATGACACAGCATTGATGGCGGAAGATGCAAACGATCTACAACAACTTTTGGTTACAGTAGTAAAAGAATGCAAACAAAAACTTTCCTTCAATATTAAGAAAACAGAAACAAAGGGTATATCAAAGACAAAGATGTGAGACAACAAAAGAAGGGTACATGCTTAACCAAGTTGATACATTTAGATACGTAAGGACACATATAACATCAGATGGAAGATGCTCGACAGAAATTAAAAGCAGAATAGGTCAAGCAAAACTGGATTCAAGAAAATGAAAAGAATCTTATGCGACAAGTCACTATCACTGAATGTAAGAAAGAGAGTGCCGAAATGTTGTACACAGCATGTTTTGCTGTATGGCTGCCAACCATGGAACGTTAATGAGCAAATCAGGAAAACCTTGGAAGCAACGAAGATGTGGTTCCTGAGATGAATGCTGCGAATACTATGTACTGCCAGATTAACTAGCTATGATTGCCTGGAAGAGGCAAGTGACAGACAGACAGACAGACAGACAGAACGAACGAACGAACGAACAGACTTTATTTTCAAAGGGTAACAAATTGGGCACGCAGGCCCGTCTTACATTCGGCCCTTCCAATCACTCATCTTTCTTTCATCAACAGTGCATAGG
>OY992880.1:57063703-57178703 GCA_963921405.1 Cepaea hortensis | reverse complement strand
ATACATAGAAAACATGATAAAATCAAGTGTCATACATACAACATGATAATGTGAAAGATGAAAATACAAAATATGGAATGGAATGTTACAGGACATGCGTGCACTCAACTCTCTCTCTCTCTCTCTCTCTCTCTCTCTCTCTCTCTCTCACACACACACACTCATACTCCCTAATTATCTCACCCACTCTACAGTGATGTACATGTGTTCATGTTATAAATTATAACATCAATTGGCATTCAAAATGATAATATGAACATGAGAATACACAATATATATGGAATAGCATGTTACATGATATTCGTGGGCTTAAATCTCTCTCTCTCTCTCTCTCTCTCTCTCTCTCTTCACCAACACACACTCATAGACACTCACAAACAATGTGCGTACACATACACACATTAACAAGTCCATTCTTCCACTGTCTCTCTCTCGTTCGCTCACCCCCCCCCCCTCTCTCTCTCTCTCTCTCAATCACTATTTCACCCATTAAGTCACTCTCTCCATCTTTCATTTACTCAATATCACACTCTCTTTCACTCTCACTCACACACAGACACACACCCTCTCGCTATCAAATACACATTCCCTCGCATACACACGAAAACATATACACACACACAGACGAGCATACACACAATATACACACGGAAATACACACATATCCCCACGCACACATACACACATCCACACCCATATACACATACATACACACACACACAAATACACACTCCCTCGCATACACTGCATGCATGCACACATACACACAAACATGCACATACATACACGAACATACGTATGTATATATATATATATATATATATATATATATATATATATATATATATATATATATATATATCAGATAGATAGATAGATAGATAGATAGATAGATAGATAGATAGATAGATAGATAGATAGATAGATAGATAGATAGATAGATAGATAGATAGATAGATAGATAGAACAGACAGACAGAAAAGGGTATGTTACGAGTTTGAACGAAGGGATAAACGAACGAACTTTATTCTCAAAGGGCTGAGAATTGGACACGCAGGATAGACAGACAGGTACGTAGACGACTAAAGATAAAGAGAAAGAAAACACAAGAAAGAGTCAGCAATCAAACAGCCATAACCAGCATCAACCTACCGTAATGAGATCTCCCTCTCTGAAAGCCAGGCTCCCGGGGTCGTACACGTTGGCGTAGTCCTTCACTGCCCGAGCGTACACGGCACAACTGGCTTCTGAAATATACAACAAAATATGGTTCCAACAATACAGTGTCGCAATAACAACATAATATGGCAATTGGGCACATCATGTGGAAAAATATTTGTATTTGTTTAACCTGTACGCGGAAAACATAATGAGAAATGTCAGAGATGATATAACCAGGGAGCAATATGATGCCCTAAATATCGGTGGTCATGAAATACCAGAGATTCGATATGCTGATGATACAGTATTGCTATCCACATCACAGAATGGTATAGAAAACTTAATAACCTCAAACCAAAGAAATAGTGAAAATCACAACTTATATCTTAACATAGCAAAAACAAAGATAATGCATACATATAAAACTATTATGGAGGAAGAAATATATGTTAATGAGGAAAGATTGGAGGTGGTGGGAAATTTTGAATATCTTGGGTTATGGATTACCAACAATGGTGACACAATTAAAGAAATTAAACAACGACTATCAATTGCTCTTCAAAGACTAAAACAACTTAATAAATTATGGAGTGGGGCAGATAGAACTACAAAAATTAGATTTTTAAGAGCATGCATCTTTCCCATTGCAACATACGCCTGTGAGACCTGGACTCTTACTAAACAAGCTGAACAGCGCATACATGTTTTTGAATATAAATGTTATAGACGGGTTCTGAAAATATCTTGGGTAAAGAAAAGAACAAATGCAACCATACTTCAAGAGCTGAATACTGAAGAGGGTTGGCTATTAAAGACGATAAAACAAAGAAAATTGAAATATTTTGGTCACTTGAAACGTCATAAAAGTTTGGAGAGAACAATAATGGAGGGATATATGCCTGGGAAGAGAGGAAGAGGAAGGTCAAAGAGAAGATGGGTGCAGGATGTGGCGGATAATCACCAGATGGGTGTATCAGACGCGGGACATCTTGCTTGTGATCGAGCAGTTTTCCGGAGGGTTGTTATGGCAGCGAGGTTCTGCAAAGGACATGCTACTGAATGAATGAATGAATGAGGACAAATATACTGGAAAACTTAGTGATAACTGGCAAGACTGATGGGAAAAAAGCAAGGAGAAGGCAGAGATAAATATCTAGATGGCTTAACCATATGGTGTAATCGAGACAAGAGCGTAGCCCCGATTCTAGACTCCTGTGAGATGGAGAACCATGGCATCACACGCTTATCGGCATGGCGCATAATGACAGTGATGGAAATAACAACACAATACTGTGGTACTAACACAGAGCGGTAATAACTGCATAATGCGGTAGTATCAACACAAGCTACGGGGGTTCAATTCCTGGGCTCGTCGCCTGCGACAATGAGGGAAACATCGGCCGCCTATGTCTCCGTGCATTCAGGCCTATGCATGTGATGGCGCTATCATATCACAAATCCGTAGCAGCAAGCTTCTTCGTGACGAACAAAACAATTGCTACAATGTTTAAACGTCGCAACACAGGGAGTTTGTAAAGTCTCACTACACTTTGTGTGTAGAACAATTTTGAAAAGTGAAGTACATGACGTCATCAAAAAATGTGCTCAAGTCCATCGTGATGCAATATGCAGCGAATGCCTGTCGTCTGCTGGGGAAATTCTTTGCACTCCAAACAGAATGGTGTTATGAACGGAAGAAAGAATTTTTTTGTTGAACAAGTAAGTGTTTCGAAATGGCGATACACACGTAAATAACAACATACACGTTGCAGAAGGTATTTGAAAATACGAAGAGACATGTACAATCATGTTTTAAGCCCGTGGTGGACATTTCCAACACCTGCTACAATGAATACGTTATTGATACTTTCCAGCTTCCCCCAAAAACAGCGTTAGACCACAGCAGTGACTATTGTAACTAATTTAATGAATTTTTAACACATTTTTCGATGAAGTCATATATTTCATTTTTCAAATTTGACCTACATACAAAGTGTAGTAAGACTTTACAAACACCCTGCACTTGCTACATTGTAACTGATGTTTTTCATTTGTATTATATTGTAATTCTCAGAATGCATTTTCTTACACTTCTTCAACTACCTATTCCTGTCATATCTGTGAATTTCGATGATCACATCTTTTACAACCACACGCTTCAATATTTCATTACTATTATCTGCTCCAAATCTGCTACTGTAACTGTTGCGCTGGTTACTTTATACGATGGTATGAGTGCCGATATTTCAGAAAGCAACGGCAAACTACTGAACATAAACTTGCCAAGAAATTACGAATAGCAAAAAATAAAAAAAAAATGATGGGGTTGACTGCAACATCCTGTAAAGGATATGCAACTAACCTTAACTGTCTATTACATAAAATACGCAGACAATTGTGTTTTCATTTTCCTCATATTTATTTACCATCACAGGGTACGTTTCCATTGCCATGCTCCTCATTGTTGTTGTTCTTATCTGTGTATGCTTTAATGCAACCCTTTTAACTCCGCTGACTTGTTTGTTTTTGCCAGAAAGCTTGGGGGAAGTGAACGACGTTTTATGATCCTGACATGCAGGTTTGTCATCATCCGCAGCTAGCGTTGATTTTCATAATGGTTTACGCGTCAGTCGTACAGAAGACAATGGCAAAATCACCATCATCATCAAGTGCCTTAACAGCTGGCTTAGGCGTTCATGTCTTTCCACGGATCTCGGTCTTTGGTATTCTGGATCAACTCTGCTGATGATATTCCTCCATGCTGCAGTCTCAATCCACCCAGCATCGTTTATCTTGATCTGCCCCTGCCTCTCTTCCCCTTGATCTTTCCAGTCGTCACGATGTTCTCTAATGCCTCTCTTCTCATCACATGACCAAAGAAAGCTGTTTGCCTCATTCTTGTTGTCGAATATAATGTTCTAGTTTCATTAGCCTCTTTCAATCAGTCGTTGTTAGTTACTAGGCAGTCCAAGGAATTCGCAACTACTTAACGTAAACCGAGAGAGACGACCAGTAGAATTTCCAATGAGATGGCAGTTGGAACCATTAGCAGTATGGCTCTTCGCTGGCTGTTGAACAAGAGGACGGAGCGCGTGTGGTAATGTCCATAGTGCTGTGCTGTCGTTTCATGCTTACCTATTGGCCCTGCCAATCCCCAACGAGGCAGGGATTTCTTTAACAAAGATGACTACGGCTCCGAGGCCGATCGAACTTAACATGGGTACCAGGAATTATTATGGGGAGGAGAAGCAGCCGGAGTGATTCTGGGAACATCAGTCTTCGATTGTTCATTGGTCTATACAAATATATACAATGACATCTGGACGACTTGTTGTCCTGGTGACACAGCCACTGTTGATACTAACCAGGTCAATGGTTTCAAGTGCAGCCTCAAGCGCCTCCCGCTGTATGTTGGAGGAAATGTTTCCCCATGATCTGCCTTTAGCGTTGAAATCGCCACAGAAAATAGCACCCTCTCGTGACCTAATATGTCACTTAAGCACTGCCACTTCTGGAAATCCACACTCGCGTTACAGGCATAAACATTAACCAACACGAATGGTAGGCCGGATTGAACTCTAACCGCCTGTATTTGTATGTCGTCACTGTCCCATCTCAACATGTCCAGCTTTGAAACCACTAAAGTGTCGCGAATGAGAATCGCTATTCCCAGGTGTCGCCTGTTGTAGAAACATTGGAAACTGGCAATATTAAGTGAATTAGCACCCAGTCTCCTGAAGCGCTACAATGTCGTTCCTGTATACCAGGTTTTCCAGAATAGGACCTCGTTGTTCTGCGCTGGCACAATTCCAATATAGAATACGAGTATTCCTGAGGCTCAGACGGTCGCATTTGAGTCTAAAACGCCTTGCTCCACCTCGTCTGCCTTGTCACTTACGCCTTCCCCGTCGCCTTGTTAGGTTGACTGCCCTCCACACAGAGCAAACACGCAGTTCCGCCATGTTGAAAAACTAAACACCACAGGAACACACACGCTGCGAAAATTCACTCAAGGACTGCTTCACTCAGATGCACGAATTCCGTAGAATCGGCGAAGATCTTGAGAAGAAACTTATGATTTACATCCTGGCGCACAAATTACACGCAGGAGATGAAAATATCCATCTCCTACGCGAAAAAAAGGGCGATCACAGTACACCACAACCGTCCCTCGCCATCTTCACCGGAAGACTCGTTAAAAGAAATGCGAAGGGTAATGTGAAGAGGACGCGTCCACGAGGAAGACAACGTTACAGGTGTGTAGGCAACACAAAAAGATGGACTGGAACTATATATATATATATATATATATATATATATATATATATATATATATATATATATATATATATATATATATATATATATATGCGTGTTTGTGTATTGTGTGAATGGATGAACGGACAGAGAGATGGACGGACAGGCAAACACGTGTGTGGTTAGCTAGGTGGTGTTTATGTAAAACATTTAGTTGCATATCCTTCTCAGGACGTCGCAGTCAACCTCAGAAAGTTCTGGGCTGTTTGTGATTTCTTGGCAAGCTTACTTTCAGTATTTTGCCATTGCTTTCTAAACGACGGGCACACATACCACTGTATTAACACCAACGCCCGCTTCGAAATCTCCCGCAGCTGTATTTCGAACGTGATATACGGGATTACGAATTGCGTCCGCAACCCCTTCGCGACAAAGCCGGTAATGTAACCAGACAAATAAAAGACCACAAGTCACGGAACCAAGGTAACCGCAGAAACAAAACAACCCTTCAGTGCTAAAGACAACCGTTATATTCCTTCTGGGCTAAACTGTCATAAACTAGGCAGATGTGCCTCATTTCCCACACATACCACACTTGTTCCCCACAAGCGCGTGGTTACTTCCATCCTCTCACACGCACAAGGACAGACGCACACACGCGCACAACCCCCCCCCCCCCCCCGCATGTGGCAATGGCTTCTTCCAGGTGTTGCAATCTCCAAGTGCCAGCATTGTTCTCGCATCTCCATCGTGGTTATCTGCCGCTGACTTGTATATCGTTGTCAGGTGACGCCAGCCGTTAGCACTGTCGTCGTAAGGGGAGGAGTAGGCAGACTACGTTGCTTTTTCATTACTTATTCTGTTCTATGCAACACATATGGTAGGTTGGTTAGTTGGTAGGTTGGCTGTTTGTTAGGTTGGTTGTTTGGTAGGTTGGTTGGTTGTTTGATAGGTTGGTTGGCCGGTTGCATGTTTGGTAGGTTGGTTAATTGTTTCGCAGATTGGCTAGCCCCAGGAGAAGCAAAGTATATTAACGCGTTAAGTTATAAAGCATGACGTAACAGGCCACTGAGGAGAGTTGGCGTGAGACTGGTTATCACATCCCTGAGAAAACATTACCCGCAAAATCCAACTGATCATGAATAGGTCTACCAAGGGTTTGGGGTGAGTTGGTTGAGGGACTGCTTCATTAGGAGAATGTAGTGGTGATAGTAGTGGTGGTGGTACTGGTAGTAGTAGTAGGGGGAGAGGAAGAGGAGGAGGAAGAAGAAGAAGAAGAAGAAGAAGACGAAGAAGAAGAAGAAGAAGAAGACGAAGAAGAAGAAGAAGAAGAAGAAGAAGAAGAAGGAGGAGGAGGAGGAAGAAGAAGAAGAGGAAGAAGAAGAAGAAGAAGAAGCAGGAGGAAGAAGAAGAAGAAGAAGAAGAAGAAGAAGAAGAAGAAGAAGAAGAAGAAGAAGAAGAAGAAGAAGAAGACAATTCAGCACAGCACAGGACGGACTGACTGGGATTAGGCGTTGGATGTTTCCTCCATACGGTTTTGGTATTTGTTAAAAACAAGACTCCAACCGCATGAAGTTATTCCTTATTTCTTTTTTATTTATTGCACATCGTATTTACAGGACATCGCTGTCAACACCAGCATTTTACTGCTGTTGTTGATGTCTTGGCAAGTTTACGTTCAGTAGTTTGCCATTGCTTTCTGATCGACCGGCTCCCATACCAATACGTTAACCAAGCGCAACGCGGTCTGCTGCCAAATCGGTCGCAGCTGTGTTTCGAAAGCGTGTAAGAGGAATTACGAATCGCGTCCGTAAGACCTTAGCCACGGAGACCGTCTACTTATATTATACATTTTAAAACAAAAGATGACTCAAGAACCAACATCACAGCACTCGGGACATTCCTATACGTGCTCCATCCTCATCTACAACAGCCAGTGAAGAGTCCCAATGCTACTGGTACCAGCTGTAGTCTGACTGTGTGTCCGGTGAGACCCCCCTGGTCACTCCCTGCCGCTATATTCTATCCAGGGTTACCATAGTTACTATACATATACCAAATTATGCTCACCGTAGGTACTATATACATAACTAATTTATTTCACGTAGGTACATCATTGCCGGTCTCTCTGGCCGAGGCGTTACACCACTTTCTCCGTAATCCCGTTTATCACGCAGAGTCTCGTAGCGGGCGAGAACTGGAAGCGGTTCGACCCCCGCTAGTGACTTGCGGGATAACTGAGCTGGCCGCTCAGAAAGCAATGGCAAACTACTGAGCGTAATCCTGCCTAGAAATCAACAGACAGCTGAAAGATGCTGCTGTTGACAGCGATGTCCTGTAAAGGATATGCGAATTTAAAAAAAAAAAAAAGGTACATCATTTAATGTAGTTAATCTTAGTTAATATACACTTAACTAATTTAGTTACTATAACTAATTTACTTCAACGCAGGTACTATATACATAACAACCCCATTTCGCATTTACCATTTCCACTACCTACTTTTAGGAACACTCTACCTAGGAGTTCGCTGAATCCTTTCTGCCTTATCACAGCGTTGTTTATCGGCACGCGCTGCATTTAGGCGCACGAGCCTTGTCGTTTTTATAGTGTAATCTGTTTTGTTTGTGTATTTATTTGTTTTCGTGTTTGGCAAAAGAACGAGCAACTTGGTTCGGAAGTGTTGTGAGTGTTATCTCCACAGATCTCATGTTTTGCCAGTTAGACAGTTTTTTTTTTTTGTCTTTTTCGTGTGTGTTTACATGCACAGGTTTAGCACGTGCTCAGAACTCACTGTTTAATACGATAGGGGTGACTTCAATTGAAGGTCAAAAAGAAGAGAACGGTTAGATACGCATTTCTATTTTCGGAAGGGGAGGAGTAGGGTCGAGGAGGAGTAGAGTCGGAGAAGGGGGAAAACAGCATATGCTGCCAGCTATCATATACAAGGGGAAGTCATTAAGTAACACGAATTTTACGAACAGTTTATTTTAAACAATAGCGAACCAGCAATTCTGCGTATTATTCTCAACACAGTTCCCCTGCCAGGAGCAAAACTTGGTCCTCCTGTACACTAGCTTTTTGATGCCTTCTAGGAAAGCGTTTTTGGGTTTGGCCTTCATCAAATTTTGCACCGCTTCCATGATCTCGTTGTCATCCCCGAACGTCTGACTCCGCAAATGTTCTTTCAAACGTTCAAATTAGTGAAAGTCCGATGGCACAAAGTCGACGTTTCAAGACCTCAAATTTTAGAGCACGTAGAGTATCCACCGTATGCACTGCCGTATGAGGTGAGCGTTGTCGTGCAGCAACACTATTCTTATGGAGGGAAGTCTCCGGAGTTTCGACCGTATCATTCGTTGGCTTCAGTTTGCAATGTCGCTATATCAAGCACTAGTCAGATTCAGCTTTTCCTGGAAATGCACCAATATAGGACTGTTGATGTCCCAAAAGATGGTCATCATGACTTTCCCAGCGGTTTTCTGTGCTCAGATCTTGTAGAATTTCAATATTTTACTTCTTCTTGATCCACAATAAATGTATTCGTCTTCGCTTAGAATTCAAACTCCAGTTTAGTTCCATGTCTTGTATTCGCCTTCAGTTAGAATTTAAACTCCAGTTTAGTTCCATGTCTTGTATTCGCCTTCAGTTAGAATTCAAACTCCAGATTAGATCCATGTCTTGTATTCGCCTTCAGATAGAACTCAAACTCCAGTTTAGTTCCATGTCTTGTATTCGCCTGCAGTTAGAATTCAAACTCCAGTTTAGTTCCATGTCTTGTATTCGCCTTCAGTTAGAATTCAAACTCCAGTTTAGTTCCATGTCTTGTATTCGCCTGCAGTTAGAATTCAAACTCCAGTTTAGTTCCATGTCTTGTATTCGCCTTCAGTTAGAATTCAAACTCCAGATTAGATCCATGTCTTGTATTCGCCTTCAGATAGAATTCAAACGCCAGTTTAGATCCATGTCTTGTATTCGCCTTCAGTTAGAATTCAAACTCCAGTTTAGATCCACGCCTCATTTCGGTTTCTCGTTCCCAGTCTTATCTTAACACAAATTCAAGAGTGGTAAAATTGTATGTCCAAGTCATGTATCATTTCTGAAACTTACATCGAGGGTCCCAAAATGTCTGGTATTTAATCCCATGTCAGTTAAGTCTCATAAAGCTTTAGTTTAATATTTCTTTAATCCCATGTCAGTTAAGTCTCATAAAGCTTTAGTTTAATATTTCTTTAGTTCCATGTCAGTTAAGTCTCATAAAGCTTTAGTTTAATATTTCTTTAGTTCCATGTCAGTTAAGTCTCATAAAGCTTTAGTTTAATATTTCTTTAGTTCCATGTCAGTTAAGTCTCATAAAGCTTTAGTTTAATATTTCTTTAATCCCATGTCAGTTAAGTCTCATAAAGCTTTAGTTTAATATTTCTTTAGTTCCATGTCAGTTATGTCTCATAAAGCTTTAGTTTAATATTTGTTTAGTTCCATGTCAGTTAAGTCTCATAAAGCTTTAGTTTAATATTTGTTTAGTTCCATGTCAGTTATGTCTCATAAAGCTTTAGTTTAATATTTCTTTAGTTACATGTCAGTTAAGTCTCATAAAGCTTTAGTTTAATATTTCTTTAGTTCCATGTCAGTTATCTCTCATAAAGCTTTAGTTTAATATTTCTTTAGTTCCATGTCAGTTAAGTCTCATAAAGCTTTAGTTTAATATTTCTTTAGTTCCATGTCAGTTAAGTCTCATAAAGCTTTAGTTTAATATTTCTTTAGTTCCATGTCAGTTAAGTCTCATAAAGCTTTAGTTTAATATTTGTTTAGTTCCATGTCAGTTAAGTCTCATAAAGCTTTAGTTTAATATTTGTTTAGTTCCATGTCAGTTAAGTCTCATAAAGCTTTAGTTTAATATTTGTTTAGTTCCATGTCAGTTATGTCTCATAAAGCTTTAGTTTAATATTTCTTTAGTTACATGTCAGTTATGTCTCATAAAGCTTTAGTTTAATATTTCTTTAGTTCCATGTCAGTTATGTCTCATAAAGCTTTAGTTTAATATTTCTTTAGTTCCATGTCAGTTAAGTCTCATAAAGCTTTAGTTTAATATTTCTTTAGTTCCATGTCAGTTATGTCTCATAAAGCTTTAGTTTAATATTTCTTTAGTTCCATGTCAGTTATGTCTCATAAAGCTTTAGTTTAATATTTCTTTAGTTCCATGTCAGTTAAGTCTCATAAAGCTTTAGTTTAATATTTCTTTAGTTCCATGTCAGTTATGTCTCATAAAGCTTTAGTTTAATATTTCTTTAGTTCCATGTCTGTTAAGTCTCGTACAGCTTTAATTCAATATGTATATCATATGGCCGTCTCCCTGGCGAAGGTGTTAAAGACTTTCACCGTAATCCCGTTTATCAACGAGAGAAACACGGCTGCCCGAGATCCAGCAGCGGATCGCCTCGCGTTGGTTACTTACGGGGTATGTGAGCCAGTCGCTCAGAAAGCAATGGCAAACTACTGAGCGTAATCATGTCAAGAACATCAACAACGACTGAGAACAATGCTGGTGTTGACTGCAACGTCCTGTAAGGGATTAAAACAATTAAGTTGCATGTCCTTCACAAGACGTAGCAGTCAACTCCAGCATTTTCGCTGTTCGAGATTCCTGGGCAAATTTTACGTTCAGTAGTTTACCATTGCTTTCTGAACGACGGGCTCCTAGACCTTTTTCGAAAACACCAGCATCGCCGTGTTTCGAACCCGGGTATACGGGCTCACAAACCACGTTCGCAAGCTCTTAGCCACAGAGACCGGTACTATAAGGGATATGCAACATTAAAAAAAAATATATCATATCACCCTTGCTTGCTTTGGCATACTATAATCACATCTTGTATATTTCTTACTTGCCATGTTTATGGTATAAGTTTTAAATTGGCCTATTAAACAGTGTTTCACGTCAACGCTGCCAAAAGTCGACACCCTATTGTTTGAACACCCACTTCCGCTCCACGCCCCATAATGAGCATTTCATAGATATCTATTAACCACAGACGCCATAAATAAAATAAAGAAACGATTTCTTGCCTGGAATATTTCCCAACATCTCGTCAGGTACATACTGCAGAGTTGTATATCTTGTTATGTGAAAACATGAATGATACTTTGGCTGAAATATGATGTACATCGTAGCGGGTACTGCGCCAATGTGTAGAAAGTTATATCCACGAAAGTCCTTCTGTTTGCATAGTAACGGTTGGAATCGACTAATGTATAACGCTTCGGTGTATGTTATTTATAGCGTCTGTGTTTAAATTCGCTAAGGGAATATATCGTTTTGAATTTTAGATCTCTATTAACCGTGTTTGCGCGGCAGTTGCTGTCAATTAGCCGTTTACGATGGCGTGCACGCTGTTCTGTAACAACTATTCCCGTCTAACAGATGAACTCAGCTGCGGTAGTGGTTAGACACTCGTCTGTTGACCAGATGGCCATGGTTCGATCCGCGGCTGGATGGATATGCGTTGCATAAATACTGGCTTTGACTCCCCGGTCAACCCAGTCTAACATGGCTACCAAAAACGTCTTGGGAAGTAAAGGCGGACGGCGAGATAGTGACCACATCACCCACCGAGTGCCGGTAGGTTTACATAATTATTGGGTCCAGCACCATTTCCCCAATGTGCCGTAAGACTGGTAAACGGGTCCTTTACTTATTTACTTTGTATCTATATAGCAAGGGCTGGAATGTATTTAGCAAGGGCAGGAATGTATCTAGTGAGGGCAGGAATGTATCTAGTGAGGGCAGGAATGCATCTAGCAAGGGCAGGAATGTATCTAGTGAGGGCAGGAATGTATCTAGCAAGGGCAGGAATGTATCTAGTGAGGGCAGGAATGTATCTAGTGAGGGCAGGAATGCATCTAGCAAGGGCAGGAATGTATCTAGTGAGGGCAGGAATGTACCTAGCAAGGGCAGGAATGTATCTAGTGAGGGCAGGAATGTATCTAGCAAGGGCAGGAATGTATCTAGCAAGGGCAGGAATGTATCTAGCAAGGGCAGGAATGTATCTAGTGAGGGCAGGAATGCATCTAGCAAGGGCAGGAATGTATCTAGCGAGGGCAGGAATGTATCTAGCGAGGGCAGGAATGTATCTAGCGAGGGCAGGAATGTATCTAGCGAGGGCAGGAATGTATCTAGCAAGGGTAGGAATGTATCTAGCGAGGGCAGGAATGTATCTAGCGAGGGCAGGAATGTATCTAGCAAGGGCAGGAATGTATCTAGCAAGGGCAGGAATGTATCTAGTGAGGGCAGGAATGTATCTAGCGAGGGCAGGAATGTATCTAGCAAGGGCAGGAATGTATCTAGCGAGGGCAGGAGTGTATCTAGCAAGGGCAGGAATGTATCTAGCAAGGGCAGGAATGTATCTAGCGAGGGCAGGAATGTATCTAGCGAGGGCAGGAATGTATCTAGCAAGGGCAGGAATGTATCTAGTGAGGGCAGGAATGTATCTAGCAAGGGCAGGAATGTATCTAGCTAGGGCAGGAATGTATCTAGCAAGGGCAGGAATATATCTAGCAAGGGCAGGAATGTATCTAGCAAGGGCAGGAATGTATCTAGCAAGGGTAGGAATGTATCTAGCAAGGGCAGGAATGTATCTAGCAAGGGCAGGAATGTATCTAGCAAGGGCAGGAATGTATCTAGTGAGGGCAGGAATGTATCTAGCAACTGCAGGAATGTATCTAGCAAGGGCAGGAATGTATCTAGTGAGGGCAGGAATGTATCTAGCAAGGGCAGGAATGTATCTAGTGAGGGCAGGAATGTATCTAGCAAGGGCAGGAATGCATCTAGTGAGGGCAGGAATGTATCTAGCAAGGGCAGGAATGTATCTAGCAAGGGCAGGAATGTATCTAGTAAGGGCAGGAATGCATCTAGCAAGGGCAGGAATGTATCTAGCAAGGGCAGGAATGTATCTAGCAAGGGTAGGAATGTATCTAGCGAGGGCAGGAATGTATCTAGTGAGGGCAGGAATGTATCTAGCAAGGGCAGGAATGTATCTAGTGAGGGCAGGAATGTATCTAGTGAGGGCAGGAATGTATCTAGCAAGGGCAGGAATGTATCTAGCAAGGGCAGGAATGTATCTAGTGAGGGCAGGCATGTATCTAGTGAGGGCAGGCATGTATCTAGTGAGGGCAGGAATGTATCTAGCAAGGGCAGGAATTATCTAGCAAGGGCAGGAATGTATTTAGTGAGGGCAGGAATGTATCTAGCAAGGGTAGGAATGTATCTAGCAAGGGCAGGAATGCATCTAGCAAGGGCAGGAATGTATCTAGTGAGGGCAGGAATGTATCTAGCATGGACAGGACACACATTGGACATTTTGTGTGTGTGCATATCCTGTTTACAGGACATCGCTGTCAAAGCCAGCACTGCTGTTGTTGTCTTGGCAAGTTTACGTTCAGTAGTTTGCCATTGTTTTCTGAACGACCGATTCCCATACCATAACGTTAAAACCCAGCGCGACACGGTCTGCTGCCAAATCAGTCGCAGCTGTGTTTCGAACGCAGGTAAGCGAAATTACGAACCGCATCCGTAACGCCTATGGCACGGCGACAGGTTCACTGGAAATACCTGTGGATAATATAAATAGACAATCTCTTGTTTGGAACCCACACGTCGAACGAAATAATGGGAGACCTACACTCTCACGGGGGAAGATAATTAAAGGCAGAAGACAATAATATAGGGAGGGCATGGAGGGAGTTGCAGGTCTTGGCCACAGATAGGACGGCTTGGTCTGAATTGGTTGAGGGTATATCTATACCCCCTTAGGGGACAAAGGGCAGGAGAAGAAGAATGTATCTGGCAAACGTAAATGTTAAACGTTGAAAAGTTTCTACTGTGGTCGGCTTAGCATTTAAAATGTAAACAAACACGGAACAAATATAAGTGCAAACAAACATGAACTGTCACGTGAAAGTGTTGAAAACAGAATAAAACTAGCAACAACCATTTGCCTTAAAATTTTAAAGACATATTACACGAAACAAACTGCAATAATAAACGGCTGATGTAACTTCACCTGTACTTAAAAGGGCGTAAAATTATAAAGAGTGTTCCTTTAACTGTAAATTTGAAAATTCCAGCTTTCTAAGGTATTAAAGAAAAAGAACTAGTGACATAGTTTCATATTATAAGATAATAAAAGTAAGAAAATATAAGATTCGGCTTGCGCAAAGCCCCGAAAATACAGCTGGCACCAAAATGCACTGCACAATTTGACACCAAAAACACCACACGAATAACAGCGAACAGGAATCATACAATCTGGACACATTTTGCACGCAATCATACAATCTGAGGGAGCCATGGAAAAGCAATGGCCAGCTCGCTGCCAGCCCGGTCTTTGTGTTCGGTTCCCCATCGATGATTTTAGAAAGCGACACAGGCTACAAGGTCGACTCATCTAAACTGGGTATCAAGAAGTGTTATAGGAATTTAAGACCGCCGGTGTGATAATGACCCATTACCCATCGAGTGAGGATTGGTCCATAAAAATATTGGTAGAGCACCATATGCTCTAAATACTTTTTATTTCCATACACAGAGATGTTCTAGGATGCTTATTTTGAAAATAAGCTGACAGCATTATATAAGCATGTGATTTATTTCACGACAGGACAAAACCACCAGGAACAGAGTTAAGACCTGCTTGTCGGTCTATGTCAAGGGCCAGATCTTTAGGTCGTATTTAGCACGTTATCCAAGGGATAAGAGTGCTCGCTCTGAAACTTCCCGTTGGCTGATGGCGAGGTAGACGGTTCAACCCCTACACCAGTATAAAGTTGGACTTCAATATTGGCTTCTCGTTCAGAAAGCAATGGCAAACTACTGCTTAGATAATCAGCCATTGGTTGATCGCAACATCCATCAAGGGACATGCAACACTGTTATCTACCAGTTCAAGGTGTGAGTGCTGGGTGAAGGGAACACTGACTCAAACTGTTCCTGCCTGCATCCAAGTCTACAACACTGTGTGATCTACCAGTTCAAGGTGTGAGTGCTGGGTGAAGGGAACACTGACTCAAACTGTTCCTGCCTGCATCCAAGTCTACAACACTGTGTGATCTACCAGTTCAAGGTGTGAGTGCTGGGTGAAGGGAACACTGACTCAAACTGTTCCTGCCTGCATCCAAGTCTACAACACTGTGTGATCTACCAGTTCAAGGTGTGAGTGCTGGGTGAAGGGAACAATGACTCAAACTGTTCCTGTGTTATCTACCAGTTCAACGTATGAGTGCTGGGTGAAGGGAACACTGACTCAAACTGTTCCTGCCTGCATCCAAGTCTACAACACTGTGTGATCTACCAGTTCAAGGTGTGAGTGCTGGGTGAAGGGAACACTGACTCAAACTGTTCCTGTGTTATCTACCAGTTCAACGTATGAGTGCTGGGTGAAGGGAACACTGACTCAAACTGTTCCTGCCGGCATCCAGGTCTACAACGCTGTGTTATCTACCAGTTCAAGATGTGAGCGCTGGGTGAAGGGAACACTGACTCAAACTGTTCCTGCCGCCATCCAGATCTACAACACTGTGTGATCTACCAGTTCAAGGTGTGAGTGCTGGGTGAAGGGAACACTGACTCAAACTGTTCCTGTGTTATCTACCAGTTCAACGTATGAGTCCTGGGTGAAGGGAACACTGACTCAAACTTTTCCTGCCTGTATCCAGGTCTACAACACTGTGTTATCTACCAGTTCAACGTACGAGTGCTGAGTGAAGGGAACACTGACCTATAGCAGGAAACTGCTTCGGGACTGAGAGAGATAGAGAGATGGAGAGAGAGAGAGAGAGAGAGAGAGAGAGAGAGAGAGAGAGAGACTTAGTTGGGGTGAGCGGGGGGGGGGACGAAAAGAAAACGAGAAAGAGAATGAGAGAAATAATGAGAGAGAGAGAGACATAGAGGGAGGGAGGGAGGAAGAGAGACATACAGGTAGGGAGAGAGTCAGAGAGAAAAAGAGAAAGAGAATGAGAGAGAGACATAGGGGAATGATGGAGAGAGACATAGAGGGAGGGAGGGAGGGAGAGAGACATACAGGTAGGGAGAGAGACAGAGAAAAAGAGAACGGGAGAAATAATGAGAGAGAGAGAGAGAGAGAGAGAGACGCGGGGGGGGGGGGGGGGCGAGGAAGTGAGGGAGAGAGACAGGGAGCAAAGGAGGAAGAGAAATAGAAATAATGAGAGAGGCATGATGATAATGATAATGATGATGAATTTCACGACAGGATAAAACAGCAAGCAACATACTCGTGTATATACGAGGGGGCTTCACATAAAAACCTTTAAAGTGTGATAGAAATTAAAATTTTACCATGCCATCGTCTTGTAGCCTGTCAATATTGTTAAGGATGCCAAGAGGACTAATCACGTGACATCGTGGTGCAGACTAACACGCTGACGTCATAAGGACAGTCTAAAGATGGCCGCCCCACTTTCGACATGCACCAAAGAGGAGCATCGTTCTGGTATCCGTTTTTTGATCAGTGAAATGGTGAAACCTATAGAAATTCAGCGGCGAATGAAGGTCCAGTATAGTGATGCATGCCTTTCAGTCCAGCAAATGTATAAATGGAGTCGGAAGTTTCTTCTTCTTCTTCTTTTCGTTCATCCGGAGTGTTTTTTCAGATGTGATTGCGGTGTGTCTGTTATGCGCCCTTGGGCCGAAACCCGTAGGCCAACACATCGACTTTAGCGTGCTTTTTTGACCAGGTAGCATTCCTGGGAGACTCTCACTTTTGTGGTGCCATCTACAAACATGCTGGCCAAGTTAGAACGGTCGAAGACAACGGTCATCCCTCAAAGGAAGGCAGGGACAGTCCATAGCATTTTCCGCCATCCAAGGTTGCTTCCATAGTTGCAGGGCCGACACATAACACCCTGGTTCTGGGCTAGCCGAGGGAATCGCCACGTCCTGCTCATGGCTGCTTTAAATCCTCACTTCAATATATTGGTCATTTTGTTTGCCCCGGGCCATTCCCGCACAAACCAGACAGGTTTGCAGACGGTATCCACTCAGCGAGTTTTCGGACATGTGCTTGTCGTTGCGCCCGTCAGAGCTGTTCCAGGCACGACAGACATTCGGAAAACTACCTAGTCAGAGCTGTTCCGAACAAGAGCGGCATTCGGAAACTAGGTAGTCAGAGCTGTTCCTAGCACGAGAGACATTCGGACGAGACGATTCACTCGGACGTAAATGCGTAGTGTCAATTTTTAGTTTGCCACCCGTAGGACGACACTTCCGGCGGGCATTTTTTAATGAGGTTAGCCTTCCTCGGGTTTCGAGACTCTTGTTTCGGCTTCCACACAGCAAGCTTTCGCTTCGGGCTGCCACGTAATGGATTCGCAAGACAGGCGTTCCATTTCGTGTCAACGAGACAATTTTCCACCTTTGACTGCACTCACTCCATGAGTGTGGTTACAGACTATCGGACGTCTGCGAGACGTGCGACCGAGGTGTTTTTCCACCTTTTTTACTCACTCACGAGGTAGGCTACATGTGCTGCCGGCTCAGCACCTTACCTCCGTGCGTCTGTGGGCGAGTAACGGTCAGGCCCTTTCATCCGCGGATACCTCATATCCCCCAGCTAAGAGCCATCGAACGAATCTGCGCTGAGCATGTAGCGTTGTCAGCACATCATCACAATTTTGATTAGGTTTGTGTCGGCCAGGCTCTCACTTCCGAGAGTTTATGGCTTAGAGACGTTCAGCCATACACCTCGGATGGGAACCTTAGAGGTTATGCCCGGACTGAGATTTAGGGATCGTTTGCCTGATTTTGACTGCTATCCTCAGTCTTACCTGCAGAGCAGCAGGTTGTGTCTCTCTTAGTCTGGTCCCTATCCCACGAGCCGTCCGATATGTAGTTTTCACCCATCGGCAAGCACATGGGGTCGATGGGACACGCAAGCTCCCCCACCACGGCAAGGTGGAGATACATCGGGGGAGGAAGTTTCAAAACGGCGTGACTTCTGTGACTGACTATTCACGACCCGGTCAGGCACACCGAGTAGTGGAGTAGTGACCCCAGATTTTTCTACAGGAATCCAAGTACTTTATGGACGCTGGAAGACTTGCATTGAGCGCAGTGGTGACTACGTCGAAAAACGTTACATTTGTTCTTTACTTTTTCAGAATATATTCACCAAATATACAATAAAAATATTTAAGTTTGTCATTCGAAGTCCCCTTGTATATTAGAACCGCTTGTATATCTATGCTAAGGTTCATTCATATCTTTGGGCCTTGTCTCGCACGTTGTTCTATCACCAGTTCAAGGTGTGACTAATGCAGAAGGCATGAAACTACAGTGCAATGGTTTACGGCTGTTGAAAACTAGCACTTCTAGCATTTACATTCTATACGCGGATCTCTCTCTCTCTCTCTCTCTCTCTCTCTCTCTCTCTCTCTCTCTCTCTCTCTCTCTCTCTCTCACTCTCTGTTTTTAACTCTCACTCGTTCAATTAATATCATTCGATTTCCGCCCAGCCCCCTTTCCATGCATTTTCTCTGATCTCTCGTTCACTGTCTGTCACTGTTTTACTTTATCTTGCTCGGTGTCTCCCTCCATCCCACTCGCTATTTCTCACCTTTTATGTATGTCTTGTTCTACACGTGTGAGTATATGTGTGTAAACTAAGTCTGTGTCTGGCTATATAGTGTCTGCGTGCGCGCGCGCGTGCGTAAGTGTGTATGATTGTCTGTGTGTGCATGCGTGCATGCCTGCCTACCTACCTACGTACATACGTACGCACGCACGCACACACACACTGTTGTATGTATGTGTGTGTGTGCGTGCGTGCGTGCGTGCGTGGATGGATGGATGGATGGATGGATGGATGGATGGATGTATACATGCATGTATGTTTGTTTGTTTGTATGTATGTATGTTATGTAATGTTATGTTAACACACATGCATGCAACCATCACTGCCACCACTACTACTGTTTTTCTTTTTCTGTTCTTGTTGTTGTTCTCCTTCCCTGTTCTCCTTTACTTTTGCTGCCATTTTCATCGTTTCTATTATTTAAACTCGGGTAGCTTTAAGCTGTGGGCTTATGTTTTACAATATACACAAACATATCAAAACAGTCTGGGATTATTATTTCTAATTACCATACTGAAACTACCGTCTGCAATTACATGTCAGAATAAATCCAGCGAGTTGTTGGCCTTACCAAACATGCCTCACCTTGGTCACACCAAGGACACTTAACATGGCGAATGTCTGTCTCGGATTTCCGGCGGGATTACGTGTACACAGCTGCATAGGATTGCCCCTGCACATGATATCTCCAGCCTGCTTATAACATGGATTTATCTGGTATGTTATTGCTTTTTATCATCGTTTGGTGGCTTCGGTTTCCTGGATTGCATAGCTGGATGAATCATAATAGTGAGAAACAAAAGCCAACCACACGGCATGACTAATACAGTGGTGACGGAATGTACACAAGAAATCAAACGCAAGACCAGGTAACAGCACGACCTTTGAACAATGGTAGTGTAGCGATATTATTACGGGTACTTAGATACAAGGCGATACTAAGAAGAGGAGGAAGAAGAAGAAGAAGAAGAAGAAGAAGAAGAAGAAGAAGAAGAAGAAGAAGAAATGGAGGAAGAAGAAGAAGAATGCGGACATCTGCCTTGGCAGGCATGCCAACTAACAACTATACTACTGCAGTACCAAGAAGAAATCAGAGTAGCTACGACAGCACAAGAGTAAGAAGAAGAAGAAGAAGAAGAAGAAGAAGAAGAAGAAGAAGAAGAAGAAGAAGAAGAAGAAGCGGGAGAGGAGAAAGAGGAGGGGAGTACGAGAAGTAAAGAAGAAGAAGAAGAAAAGACGCAGGCGAAGTGAAACAACAAACAAGAAAGAAGTACTAGCAGTAAAGAATACACGACATAAAAGATAGCAGAAGGTAATAAACCTGAAAATAGACAGAAAAACTCACAAGAGAAAGAGTATGACCCAGGAGGGAGAGACGAACTGAAAGATAAATACAGGAAACTAAACTTTGAATATGTTAAGAAAAACACCTGGAAGTTAAGGAAGGAAAAGGTAGGAATGCAAGAAACAAAATAACGACACTGTAACAGAATAAGACAAGCTCATTGGATTTATCACCTCCCAGCGTGAGAGAAAGGTATGTAGCAATTACACATAAATAATGGGAGGTCCAAATTGTTGGCGAGAGCTAACTATACAAAATCTCATTCCGCCGCATCACCTGTGACCTCCAAGCGTAAAGAATTCTCCAGAGCTGTGTATATTGGCATCATGAGTCTAGTACTGGTGCCCGGGTAGTACGCACCCTGGGACAGGCTTGTCAGCTGCAACTGTCTGCTTCTAAACGAAGAGTTCTAACTCGAAGTTAAAGGACAAGGGATGTAGATAATAAAGTAGAGATGAATACAATTGACACGAGTTATATTTATCACACAGGTGCCGTGCTTTATACAATTAAATTAAAATACAATTCCTGGACATACAGAATTGAGAGTTCAAAATCAGCTTCAGATGATTTGGAAGTAGACCGCTTTGTGTTGATTTCGATGGTATGAGCGTCGGTCGTTCAGAATACAATGACAAATTACTGAATGTAAAAACTGCGTAGTAAATTATAAACAGCACCAAAATGCTGGGGTTGATTGCGACGTCATGTGAAGGCATGCAAGCAACTTTTAATATGTATGATAAAACTTATTATATACTATATACTGTTGACATCTACTGTACGCCCGAGAATCATCAACCCGCATAATAACATTGCAAAGAAACTAGGGGACACAATGAAAGACTCAACAGTGTTTGGAGTGCAAGAGTTTTCGGTCCTTGGTGTTCCGGATCAACTCTATTTATGATATTCCTTTATGCCAGCCTTGGACCATCCAGCATAATTTCTCTCGGTCTGCACATGACGCTGATTTTTCCAGTTCTGTTACTGTGTGTGTGTTTTGTTTTCCTCCCCAATGATTCTCGTCTCACTGCGTGACAAACCAGCACTGTCTCTTTCTTATGGCTGTATACTATGTTCTACAAAAGACCAATGTCTCTTTCTCAAGGCACTATAAATGTTCTACAAAAGATCATTGTCTCTTTCTTAAGGTTGTATACAATGTTCTACAAAAGATCACTGTCTCTTTCTTAAGGATGTATACAATGTTCTACAAAAGATCACTGTCTCTTTCTGAAGTCTGTATACAATGTTCTACAAAATATCATTGGTTCTTTCTTACAATGTTCTACGCTCATGAGCCTCTTCCACTTGAGGACAAACTCTATGGTGATACCAACAAACTCACGCTGGCTGCTGCTTTTTGTAAATATATTCAAGCAGACCTTTCTAGGCTATCCAGAAAACAGATGAAGAATGATCCTCTTCCATGCACTCGTTGTTAGAAAGAAGAAGTGAGCTAGCTCTGGCAGTCCAAGGTTTCAAGACTTAGCTGTGTGCTCTTTACACGACAAGGCAATCAACCGTAGCATGTACTGGCTATCTGAGACGGTCTAGACAATTTTATTGTCAGCATTGCAGTGGGTTCATTCCATACACCGGTCAACTAGGCTATAATGTTGACGTCTCAACATAAAGTTTGTTGGTTCCTTCATTCAGAAAGCAATGGCAAACTACTGAAAGTAAAATTACCTAGAAAATTAACTTGGAGGTGATCGCAACTTCCTGCAAAGGTTCTTCTTCTTCTTCTTCTTTCGTTCGCTTGAAATATGTCTATAACTGCAGTGCTGTCTCTTGTATGAATTGAACTGTCTTTTTCAGTTCACACAGCGGTCCATAGAGTTTATCTTCCACTGTCGTCTCTCTAGGCCAGAAGGTTTGCCTAGATATGTTATATTTTGGGCAGTCTTGGAGTATGTGCTCTGCTGTCTGCGACGCCAATCCACATGTACACATGGCTGTTTCACCAACCTTGAATTTTGTATACATGTGGTTGCGTAATCTATTGTGCCCTGTTCTGAGGCGCAGAATAATGACTTGTTCTGGTCTATCCATAACGTGGTAGTCATCTTGAGCAGGTTTTGGTGGCTTTCTGACTGATTTGATCATTCTTTTCTCTTGGTGGTATGTTACAGGCACATCAGGCTGTTCTTCTTTGGCTCCTTCCTTAGCCAATTGATCAGCTCTGTCGTTCCCGGGTACTCCACAGTGGGATGGTATCCACTGTATGGTGACCTTATGCTGACTGCTAAGTTCAGAAAGTAGTGTCCTTAGTACTGGCAATTTCCCAGACAGGAGCGCCTCGAGTACTGATTTTGCATCTGTCAATAGCACCACAGGTTGTGTACCATTGCTGGTATTTAGTAATTTCTCTGTTGCTATCTTGATTGCCTCAATTTCAGCATCGTAGTTATGGCAGTACTTTCCTGTCGGTACTCTAGCTGTGTCCCTGGTATTATTTGGGTATTCTATGTACACTCCCGCTCCTCCATTTCGAACAGCATTTTGTGCTGACCCATCTGTGTAGACTCGGATCCAGAGGTCCTGTGGGTATTCTTCATCAAGGAAGCTGAGAGTGGCTGTTCTGCGCTGCACACTGTTCTGATCTCCCTTGTCAAATATTCCTCTCACTTTTGTCTGGATTTGTAATGATAGTCTATGCTCATCTTTCCATGGAGTTCGCTCTGGAATAGTTGTTAGGGGGATACCAACTGTGGGCAGATCGGTGGTTTCTCTGCAGAGTCGTTTGGCCTGGTGGATAAAACTACTTCTTTTCAACCGCCCCATAGCTAGGTTTTCAAATCTGTTCTTCATAGGGTGGCCTGGCAAGCTGAGGAACTTTTCTGCTTGTATTAGCGTTTTCGTATCTCTGCGCTCACTCAGTGCTTGTGTCCTCCCCATCTTCTCCATTTCCACTATAGGGGATGATCTCATCCCTCCTGTGGTGACTCTAAGTGCTTGATTTTGCACTTTGTCCAGCTCTTGTAGTGTGGTTTTTGCTGCCGAACACCATGCAGTTGACCCGTATTCCAGGTGTGGTCGTATGCTCTGTTGATAAACTTTGCTAAGTATTTTCCCACTGGCTCCCCATGTGGTTCCACTTAGCTTTCTCAGGATGGCTATTTTCCTTCTGGCTTTTGCTACTGCTTTGTTGATGTGCTTTCTCCATGTCAGCCTGCCATCAAATGTTACTACAAGGTATGTTGGTTCTTTATCTTCTCGTAGGGGTGTTCCATTTATCTGGATGGTCCCTGCCTTTTATTTTGGAGAGAGGGTAAATAGGGTGGTGCTGCACTTGTCAGTGTTTATGCTGACACACCATCTATTTGCCCATGCAACAAATGTATCTACAGTAAATGTTTTGCGTATCCTTTTACAGGACTTAGCTGTCAACAGCAGCATCTTTCAGCTGTCTGTTGATCTCTTGGCAAGATTACGCTCAGTAGTTTGCCATTGCTTTCTGAGCGGCCGGCTCAGTATCCGCAAGTCACGAGCGGGGGTCGAACCACCTCAGTTCTCGCTCCGCTGCGAGACTCTGCGTGATAAACGGGATTACAGAGAGAAAGTGTTGTAACCCCACAGCCAGAGAGACCGGCGTATCTACAGTTCTTTGTAGTAATCTGGTGGCCACTGATGCATGTTAATTTGTGCTCCATAGAACCAGGTCATCGGCATACATTGCGGCTTTAATTCCATGCGGTAGATTAGCAACGAGATCATTGATGAAGATTAGAAAGAGTGTGGGGGACAATACTCCGCCCTGGGGAACTCCGTGACGCAGTAGTACTTTCTTGCTCTTTAGTCCGTCTATCTGTACTCGGGCTCTTCTGTTGTGCAAGTATGCTTTCACCCATTTGTACATTCTTCCATTGACTTTGCAGTTTCTCAGTTTATTCATCAGACCTTCTTTCCAGACTTTGTCAAAGGCTTTCTTCAAATCTATCCATGCCGCAAGCACCAGCTTCTTCTCTTGGAATGCATCCTCAATTTCTTGAGAGAGGTAGGTTGTCTGATCTTCCGTAGAGTAGCACTGCCTAAAGCCAGCCTGCTGTGGCACAAGGATGTTTTTACTTTCAATGTACCACTGCAGTCTGTGATTGATGATGCGCTCCAGTGTTTTGCAGAGACAGCTGGTGAGGCTAATTGGTCTGTAGCTAGAGGCAATGGAACTATCTTTCCCTGATTTTAGGAGGGGTATCATGATTGCTTCTCTCCAGGCTTGTGGAACACTGCCTAAGGTCCAACTGTTATTGAAGATCTGCAACAGCTTTGCTTTGGCCTCTGTTCCTAGGTTCCTGATCATTTCATTGGAGATACCATCAGCTCCTGGTGACTTTCTCATTTTCAGTTTTGATATGGCTAGCTCCAGTTCGCTGATTGTGATGGGTGCCTCCAGAACCTCATGTACTATTTCCTTCTGTCCTGTATGTTGCCGTTTCTCTTGAATCTCTTGTTGTTTCTCTGGACTGATTTTGATATTGTTATCTTGTGCGAATGAGTCCGCAAAATGGTCAGCTGCTTGCTTTCTTGTTAAGATGTTTCCATCTTTATGTAGTGCAATTTTTGAGTTTCTCCCTGTGCCCTCATCGTTAAGTTGTTTTATTAGCTTCCACAATTTCCTTGTGTCTCTTTCAAAGTTCAGAGACTCTGTTTTCTCCTGCCAGCTTTTCCGTCTAGCCTGCAGCTTGGCCCTTTGAAATTTGGCTTTTGCATGCTGGAATTTATTGTGGTGCTCTTGGCTGGGTGTGGCCTCTGCTTGCTTTCTACATACTCCCACATCATTATGCAACTGTTCCAGTTCACTACTCCAGTAGGGTTTATATTGTTTACGGGCTCCTCTTGGTACTGTTTCTCGCGCTGCCTGTAGTATGCATTTCCCAAACTCTTCAACTACTTTATTTATGTCTTTCTCAGTGTTCAGGTTTCTAACCAGTATGCTGGTGCGATGCTTGGACACTGCCCAGTCTGCTTTCTTGTAGTTCCACCTCGAGAGGGTGCTGCTTTCACTTACAAGCTCATTTTCTACAGTTAGAAAGACTGGTCGATGGTCACTGCCACCTAGTTGTTTCCCAACAATTCGTGTAATGTTCCACTCCAGGTCTGGTGAATGAAAAGCCAGGTCAGGTGTAGTTGTAGAGTGCCATGATCTCGAGTAGAAAGTATGTGGGTCGGACGGCTTGTTAACCAAGATGAATCTATTCTCATCCTGCCAGTCTTCCAGTCTCTCTCCTCTCTGGTCCATGTGGTCATAGCCCCAACTCTGCGAGTGGCTGTTGAAATCGCCGCACACAATCATTTTTTCTGTTAATGGTAGTGTGTCCAGTGCCTGTGGACGGTCACTTGGACAGTAGTAATTGATCAGATGTAGGTCTGTATAGCCTGTTTTAAGTTTAAGTGACTGATACTCAGCCCCTTCCATATAGACTTCGATTTGGGAAGCAGTGATGTTATTTTTTACAAGGGTGAGTATCCCACCTTTTCGCCTGTCCTTTCGATCAGCTCGGTAACACTGGTAGCCTCTGATTTTGAAGGCTATATTTTCGTTGAGGTGAGTTTCTTGCAAGCAACATATGCTTACTTTTTCTTTGTCCAGGATGTTTTCTAATTCTACTTTTTTGTTGCTGACTCCCTCCGCATTCCAGTGCATTATTTTAAGTCTTAGTTTAGTATGGCCAGCTGTTCTATTCTCATGTCCCCTGGCTCCACAGGACATCTGAGAAGGACCTCCAGTAGTTGGGGTTGGACCCTTTCGAGACATAGGGCCCGGCACTGCACCTGCCTGGGGGTCCAAAGCAGGGCGAGCACCATAACGTTTAGCAGCAGTCGACATATTCCATTTTGCGTAATTGCGTGGCATCCTGATTTCTGTGGTGCGCCTCCTGGCTGGTTGCCTCCGTCTTCAGCACCTTTCCTTTGCTAGAGCAGACTGTGGTCTCACTCGAGTTTAGATGTGTACACACGCACACACGTGTCTGCACATGCATGTATGTGTATACACATCTAGAGCACACTGGTTATTTTCCGGCGCCAGATACTCGCCGTCGCCCCTTCTCCTGTTAGTTAAAACAGTTCCGCCACGTGAAGGCCAGGAGTTGGACTTTTGTTGCAGAGGTTATGTATTCACGAGCCATTGGAGTATTTAAGCAATGTTGGGCGCTCACCCCAACACTGCGCCCTGGCTACATACAGCAATTTGGAACCTGCAAAGGTTATGAAACATTTTCTTTTTAAAGTTCCCCATTATTTTCTGAACGGCCAACACTCATCATCATCATCATCATCATCATCATCATCATCATCATCATCATCATCATCATCATCAGCAACAAGTGGCATGCCGGCTGGTGTAGGCGTTCATGACTCTCCACAGATCTCGGTCTTTGATTTTCTGGATCAACTCCGCTGTTGATATTCCTCTATACCACCGTCTCACACATCTCTGCTGCTTCCAATCTCTTCTTAATATGTTCATTTACATTCCAAGATTCACAGCCATACAGCAAAACAGGTTCTATTACAGCACTTCAGCACTCTCATTCTTACATTCAATGATAGTGACTTATTGCACAAGATACTCTTCATTTTCTGAGATGCGGCCTTTGCTTGCCATATTCTGCTCTTAATCTCTGTTGAGCATCTTCCATCTGATGTTATAAATGCCCCTGGGTATCTAAAACTATCCACTTGGTGAAACATTTTCCTTTCTATCTCTATTTCACATTTGGGGGTCACCTGTTTCTTTGATATCACCATTGTTACTGTTTTCTTGATGTTCAAGGCGAGTCCTGTCTTTGGACTCTCTGTTACTACAATGTCCAACAACTGTTGAAGATCTTTAGCATTATCCGCCATCAATACTGTGTCATCTCATACAATTGCAAACATCACCGCAAAGCGATCAGCTCCCAAATAGCCTGCCGCTAATTTCGAAGACGGTATGTCGGGACTGTGAACCTACCTGGACACACCCCCACACCCCCCCCCCCTCCCCCGTTTTCAGTATAGTTATCATAAATCATAAACCTGCATTTCATATCCTGCGTTACTTTACGCTCTTTTTGTAAGCAATATCTGGTATGGGATTAGTCTTATCTTTATCTCCCCCCTCCGCGATCCAACAAGGGACATATCTGAGGCAGCCAACGAACCAGAACCCTACGTCCCGGCATATTTATTTTGATAGCAGCGTTTCCTGACCGGGTTTTTCATGCCATAAACGTACCTGACACATATCTCTGATAGTCGACACGGTGTGTGCATTAGTTTAGACAAATCGCTGTGTGAAATGAATTATATTGCCACAAACAACAGACTGTCTGGGCTAGGGAGTACAAATACAAATTTAACAGGTTTTAAAACTATACTTTACACTGGGTGAAAGCGGAGGTGAAAAAGAAGCAGAGAGAGAGAGAGAGAGAGAGAGAGAGAGAGAGAGAGAGAAAAGAGAGAGAGAAAAGAGAGAGAGAAAAGAGACACGAGATAGAGAAGAGAGAGAGAGAGAGAGACTGAGAGAAGAGAGAGAGAGAGAGAGAGAGAGAGAGAGAGAGAAACAGACATTGAGAGAGGGGGGAGAGGGATGGGTGAGAAGGAGTGAGGGAGACAGGTGAGAGTGAAGGGGTGAGCTAGGTGGCAAACGTGGAGATAATGGTGAAAGAGTAACCAGTAGAAGAGATGAGAGAAAGTAAGAGACAGGAGGTGAGTGTGTGTGTGTGTGTGTTTGTGTGGGGGGGGGGGGAAGAGTTGAGAGATGTGGATTAGAAGAGAAGAACGTACATGACACACAACTCTGACAGCGACACGGTCTGTGAATTAGATTAGACAAACCACTGTGTGCAATGAATTACCCCCCCCCCCCCACCCCCAAAAAACAACACAACAACTTGTGTAAATGAGTACAAATAACACGGGTTCAAAAACTATATTTTAAAATGAATGGGTGAAAGTGGAGGCGGAAGAAGGAAGAAGAAGAAGAAGAAGAAGAAGAAGAAGAAGAAGAAGAAGAAGAAGAAGAAGAAGAAGAAGAAGAAGAAGAAGAAGAAGAAGGGAGAGAAAAAGAGGTGAGAGAAAGAGAGGTGAGAGAAAGAGAGGTGAGAGATTAGAGTTGAGTCAAATGGCAGAAGAGAGAGAAAATGGTGAAAGAGATTGAGTGACTAGAGGAATAGAAGAGAGAAAGGTGGCGAGTGTAGTGTGGGAGAAGAGTTAAGAGATGTGGATGAGAAAAAGAGATAAACAAGGCGCGCGCGCGCACACACACACACACACACAACCTATATCACCCTCGGAACACATTTCTTTAGCTCACTCTCTCACTCGCTCTCCCTCCTCAGTTTTCATTCCCTCAATCTTTGAGCCCTTTCTCGGCGACCTCTCCATCTCTCACTCTCTCTATATCTGTCTCTGTCTCGCTGTCAACAAACAAACGTAGAAAAGGTCACTCGGGTCAAAGAGCGGTAAAATAAACCAGGGAACGGCTCTGGACGGCGAAGCAGCCTTATTTATGTGTCAAGGCTACACCAAAAGCGTCACCGCGACAGAGCAGCTGAAACCCCCTCTTCCCCATCGCATTCCGCCTATGACCATGAAAGTCTGAAAATCGAACCCCATTAGGTCGTATCATATGGGCGGGAAAGGGGTCTCTCTCTCTCTCTCTCTCTCTCTCCTCTCTCTCTCTCTCTCTCTCTCTCTCCCTGTAAAAGACATCAGTGCGGGATTTACTGAACAAATATTGGAGTCCACCAAGTGGAAGTCAGGGATCTCATCTTATTCCACTTGTACCCTTCGAAGTCAAGGTCAAGCATAAACAGCGGGAGCGTGCCCGTTTGTAGGCTCCGTATATCGAGATTCCCATGGGCTCTGTTAATCCCTCTGTCCATCATTTGTGCGGTCGGTCTATTATTCTGATTCCATTTGGTCTGTACATAACTGCTCGTTGTGGAATACTGCCATGGATCGATTTGTACTAATGTAAAACAGCCGCAGCCGTCAATGGATCACTCATAAAAACAAGCACAAGAAACGAGAAATGTACAAGACATGTGAACAGAAGAGATGGAGTAAAGATCCATACTGGAACAGGAGATGCAGTTACTAGCACACTTGTCTATATGGAGATTCATGTGCACTAATTCTCGATGCAGTTAAAAAAAAAAAAAAGAACTCGCTTTGGCTCCTTGATCGAGCCTACGCAACATGGCAGGAAATGTCCCGGGAAGTAAAGGCGACCTGGGTGATAATGACCACATCATCATTTACTCCAACAGTCTCAAGCCCGGTACAAGGCTCTTTACTTTAACTCGTAATAGAGTAGGTCACTATTAGTAAGTGTTATAAGGTGCATTGTGTTATACTGCTTCGTAAAGCCTAAAGCTCCAACTTCGACAAGCAGTTTTTTTCGAGTTTGCTTTCCCCAGCCTTTGGTTAGTTAGTTAGTTAGTCGCGGTTCCAACTTCACGGCAAAGGGTCGCCCTATTATGCTCCGTTCTTGTGCCAGTGAATATCACAGAAAGTTCTCCTCACCGCCCCATTTTTAAAGTGGAACAAACAGGAGTCTCGACAAACCAACAGCCCGCACAGGTGTATTATGCATAATGCCGCTACCAGAATGCCAACACAAAAGAACGCCAAGAAAAATACAGTTCAACGTCGTTGGAAGCGGCAGTCACTAGAAAACCAGCAGCGACACATAACTGCATAAGGCAACCCAGTTAGTTCAGCGCGGCCGGCCGCCATTTTTTCTGAACATGCAGTTCACGCTACAAACAACTGCGGACAGATGTAAAAGTACTACACATAAAATTCGCAGCGACAGAACCATGCACAACCAGTCCAACATGTGGAAAATGCATAAGCAAACCGTAGCCATAGGCATAAACACCCCAGAGGCCTAAACAGCTCAACCGCGTATCGTCCATGTTGGGTGTCGGAAGTGTTTCTATAGCCTTTGACTGTCCCTAGCAGCAGGTTTGTCTCTCTCTTCGTCTGGTTCCTTTTCATTGAGCTGTCCGACATGGGAGCCCCTATCAGCAGCTGCGCTACCGTCGGTATCTGTCTAAAAGTCACTAGAGAACACAAACCCCTCAACCACTGTAAGGTGGAGACAACGACAGAGGAAAGTCATTATTACGTGGGTGATCAGTGCCGTTGCTGTCGGCTGTTCTTTGCTACAGACATCTCTTACACGCTACACTAAGGGCGACCTGCTTGACCGCTAACTGCACATTTTGGATTCTGATAGAAAGGACACCTGGCAGGAAATGGGCAAACACAGGTGGTGCGCTACAACACAATCACTGACCTTTCAACAGATTCTTCAGCTCTTTTCCCGCTTGTCCGTTAGCAAACTTCTGCACGATATCCAAGGCCGTCTGGTCGTAAGAATTGGGCTTGTTCACATCCACGCCGCACTGTAACAACATGCAACATGACGTTTAGTCATTCCTGGAGATCTTACAATATGTACACGAACAGGGTTGGGTAGTCGTCACCAACAGTCGACTTGCAAACATTCAAGGGGGTCCACATATAGTGTGCAAATAATACATTAGAAAGCACTTCACTGTAAAAGAATACACACGCATAGCAATTACCGAAACGTTGGTGATAGGCGTGTTATTATATTTTCGTTCTCGCGGGAGTAATTATAATAATAATATTATTTTCACTCACCCCCCCCCCCCCCCGCCCCCACACGGTGATTCTTTTTCTGTTTATCTGGTCTGATACCCTAGTCAGGTATGCAGTGGGTCTAAAATTATTGGTTGTCAGGAGACAAAGCTACTAATCGGACGTTAAAATTTTAACTAATTAGATTATTGTCTACTGATAGGCCTTAGGTTCATACCAGAACACGATCAACGTTGCCAGTAGTGGGTTGTGCTCAATATTTAAATCTGAAATCCCGAAACAACCAAATAAATCTATTGTCTAATGTTTAAAGCTCCCACTTGGCATGGGGCAAGCACACAACCTGGCCAGTCCGCCGCTGCAGGTATGCACATGTGTTTTTATTTACTGCTTTTCCACAGGATCGAAAACATACTTTTGGTCTCATAAACAACTGACCGATGACAATGGAACCGAAGACGCCCGCAAAAGAGGTGTCTATACAGTCAGAGTGTCAGCGCTGACTCCCCACTTCCCCGTCTATTGGTGGTTCTAGAAGTAGGTTACACCAATAGTCTGGTTCGAGGAACTGGGACGGGGGGAAACACCATTCTCAGATTGTATGTTTAGGTCGAATAGTTCAAAGATCGCAGATGCGCTGAAATCGCAATGCAAACCAACGTCCTTTTTTATGCGAACAACGAGGAAAACATGATACTTGCATATGTTAAACTGATTCGGTACCAAGCAAATTATTATACTTTGGTTGGATAATCTCTGTAACAAGTACTCTTCTTAACTCCCCATGTCCCGGCCAGTTTATTACATTCACAACTGTGCTCTTGTTGATTTCACTTTTTTCTAGCCCAAGGCAGGTGTTACTTTCACCATTCTATCTCAGTTGATACTTTAAAGCACTCTATCCTATTTGTTACGTCCATCCAGTGTATGGCGGGAATACTGCAGTGGAATGCATTATATGAATGACTGCGGGGATATGAATGGGATGCATGAATCAATGACAGCAGAGACAGAACCTGAACCCTCATTAGATGAAATTGTATGGGCAATACAGAACCTGAAGAATGGTAAATCACCTGGATGTGATGAGATAGCAGCTGAACTAATTAAAGCTGGAGGAGAAGAAAGCATACAAATCTATCATGCATTATGTAAAAATATATGGAAATATGGTATATGATCAAAAGATTAGAAAAGTACTATCTTCATTCCAATACCAAAAAAAAAAGGGCAACATGAAATTATGCACCAACAATAGAACTGTTGACCTGATCAGTCACGCAAGTAAAATTCTACTAATAAACATAATGATGTTCCGTTCTTGTACCAGTGAATATCACACAAAATGCTCCTTACTGCCCAATGTGAAACGTGGAAGGGACAAAAAAGACAGCAGTCTCGGCAAGCCAACAGTACGCACAGGTATACAGTGCATAATGCCACCGCCAGAATGCCAACACAAAAGTCCTCCACGAAAAATACAGTTCATCGTCGATGGAATCGGCAGTCACCAGAAAGACTTCATTGACCCGGGTTTTTATCCCATATGGCTCGGTATCTTTCCGCAGGGCGACCCGCCGAAAGTGCCACACAAAGCACGAACTCCGTAGCTCCAGCGACGACTCCCAGGTGTCTCCTGAAAACTGCACTCGTGAACCGAAAAGGCAAGCCAGCCAATTCAGCAACAGCCAACAGTTCACGCTACCAACAACCCCAGACAGATGTAAAAGCATTCCACACGAAATTCACAGGTCACAGTGTCGCGCCACGCACTCACTCAGTAGCAGGGCGACGGAACCATGCACTACCAGTCCAACATGAGGAAAATGCGAATGCAAACCGTAGCCATAAGCGTAAACACTCCAGGAGCCTTAACGGTTAAAATGCCTATCCGCCAGGTTGGGGAACGGAAGCCTCTATCATGTACTCTATTCTACATGTTACTTTCACTCTCTTTATCCCAGCTGTGACTTTCACCCACTCTATCCCAGCTGTTGCTTTCACCCAATCTATCCCAGCTGTTACTTTCACAAACTCTATCACAGTTTCACTTCCAGTCTATTCAAGTTGTTACTCCCAGTCTATTCCAGTTGTTACTTTCACCCACTCTATCCCAGTCGGTACATTAACTCCCCCTTAAAACGCACTTATTACTGTAACCACATGGCATAGAATAACTTAAATCAAAACACAATTCTCAAGTTCATTGACTTTCTTAACCCAGCTCTCCAGAGCGAACACACAAGGTGCTATACAGAAACTGCTCCGCGCCACGCCACAGGTTCAGCAGTGCTTGGGCGTTAGCGGCGATGCATGCGCCACTTAGAATAGTCCTGCTTGTTGCCTCACCGACCCCTAAGCGCCCTAAGTGGCAAGAAGAAGATAGCCGCACGCTGTCGGATAAACATGACAGTGCAGTACTGTGGAGTATATTCATGCCTTAACTTTCAAGTCTAGTTAAGTGTGATGTATGATTCGCTCGTCCAGTGCATCGCAGCCTTTGCATAACTTGTTTCCTATTTACAGTTGTCACTGTGTAACAGGTCTATAGCAGAACGTCGCCCTCATTATGGCTCGCCGAAAAGCATCTTCTTTATTTGCTAGTTTCGCTGCCTCGCGAATGTTCATGCCTACGGTTTATCCAATGCCCTGTTCAGGTTGACCTCTGCTTCTTCTTCAAGTAACCACGCCTTCCACCATATTCTTTCCAAGCCACCGTGACGCTGAATACCACCAATGAATTCCAGTTTCCAAGCCATTGTGACGCTGAATACCACCAATGAATTCCAGTTTCCAAGCCACCGTGACGCTGAATACCACCAATGAATTCCAGTTTCCAAGCCATTGTGAAGCTGAATACCACCAATGAATTCCAGTGTCCAAGCCACCGTGATGCTGAATACCACCAATGAATTCCAGTGTCCAAGCCACCGTGATGCTGAATACCACCAATGAATTCCAGTGTCCAAGCCACCGTGATGCTGAATACCACCAATGAATTCCAGTGTCCAAGTCACCGTGATGCTGAATACCACCAATGAATTCCAGTGTCCAAGCTTCTTCTTCTTCTTCTTCTTCTTCTTCTTCTTCTTCTTCTTCTTCTTCTTCTTCTTCTTCTTCTTCTTCTTCTCCTTCTCCTTTTTTCTTCATCTTCTTCTTCTTCCTCTTCTTCTTCTTCTTCTTCTTCTTAGTTCAATGTCTGCTAAAGCGTCTATCCCAGCATGGGTCACAAACAGGATAGTTCGTTGAAGGTTTTCGTCAGTCCCCCAGAGTGTGTTTCCCAGGATCGCTCCCGTCGACCAAACTTCCTCCCTCGGTTCAGCGAAGTAGGGCAATCTTGCAGGACATGCTTTGGGGTTTGCTTGAATGCTCCACATTCCAACGGCATTACATTTCAAGGGTCTATAGTTTCCTTTAAAGAAACAACAGTTCGGGAAGGCAGACTGCCTTAACTTTTAAAAGATGTGGGATGCTCTCGTATTTGGCGAACCATTTTCCCACCTTTTAAATGCTCATAAAGCAGATAAAAGTAGTTAATTCCACGAATTTCTTGGAATCTTGGTCGAATGAATGGTTAAATATTTGGCACTTTTAACAGCTGAATTGGACTTAACTTTTGTAGAAAAAGAGTACCTTTTAAAACCGAACTGAACTCAACTTTTGTTCCTTCTTGACAACAAAGGAGTTGTGTTTTAATATTATGTTATAATTTTATCTTTTTTTTTTTTTTTTTTAGATCTGTTTGCGTTGTCCCGTCCCTGATGAAGATTTGTATAATCGAAAACTCGTTTGATGTGTCCTAGAATACGTATTTGTGTTTTATTATGTTATTATAATATATTTTTTTGGATTGTCTCTTTTTGATCTATGTTCGCCATTATGGAGTCCGTTGTAAGGTATGCACACTGCGTCCGTGTTTAGTATGTCTCGTCATTTCGCAGGAGACACACTTACCTAATTGTTTGCATTTCCTAATGAATGGTTTTAAAGGAAACATTTAAAAAGTATAACTAGTTGAAAGGGAAGAAACACGAAACAAAGAGTTTATGAAAATTACTAGCCACCATTACAGGATTATTATTAATAAGTAAGTTAATGAACATGTTACATGTTTCATGTGCATATGGTGCTGGATCCCTATGCTCACAGACAGATCGGCACTCGAGCATGACGTGTTAATGTCACGATGGCCACCTATCCAAGACGTTTCCCGCTGCCAATTTGAGGTCGGCTGCCTGCCCGGATGCACAAATCAACGGGAAAAGCCGTCTCGATGCGGATTCGAACCCATGAGCTTCCAGCCGGCAGCTCCCTGGTTTATCATTTTAAAAATTGTTGCATGTGCTTTGCAGGACGTTGCGATCAACCCCGTGAGTGATTTTCTAGACAATTTCACGTTCAGTACTTTTCCATTGCTTTCTGAACGAGAAGTTAACTTGAAGGCCAATTGACCTGCGTGTGGGATGAGCCCACTACCCCACTGTCAGTGCACAGGAAGTTTAAGTGCCATACACCTCTCGGCCATGCTGACCTCTGGCTTACCATTACCGGTCCCCAATCTGGACTCTCCGGTATTTAAGAATTAACCACAGAGATGCTCACAACAGCAATTCAGCCTTGACAGCTGCCCCTGGAGCATGCCTCAGTGCGGCATAGACCTGACCTTTGAGGGGCGCATGACTGACCTTTGAGGGTCACAAGACTGACCTTTGACAGCTGCCATTTTAAATAGATTAGTTAACCTTGCCCGGCGAACGAAAATGGCACCAGAAGTGCCTAAAATCTGGATGGAAATAATTTACATTAGCATAAATATTTGTGTAAAGAAACGTAGTTTAAACTGGCGTCGGAAATCAACGACATATTGACAAGGTTTCCGTGACACACTTGTTTAATGGTGATGATTTAAACGGCGGCGGTTTGAGTCTAACATAAAGTGTACACGGGGGCAGAGGCGAATAAAGTCGTCGAAATAGGGGATATTAAGTAAGAGGTACCGACGGCCCAGTGTTAGCCGGACCCGCCGCGCCCGTAAAGAACTGTAAAATCGTAACCTATCAAGTGTGTCGTAAGAGGCGACTGTAGAAGTTTTACTGTTGCAAGCGATCGCTGAACACGATAACTCAAGCAGAAAAAATACCCTGACATTCTACAAGAACTGAGCATGGAAGAAAACTGGCTCATAAAAGGCAACAAGTCTCGGAAATTGTAACACTATAGCCATATTAAACGTCAGCCGACAGTTAGAGCATTGCTGTGCTGATGCAGCAGCTTCTGTAACTTTTCTTCCAGACGTATTAGTGTTATCTTTCCTATAGAGTACACTAGACAGGCCGAGAGGGGGACCATGCTGCGTGGGCAAAACATGGTCTCTAAATTCTGCTCAGGCTCTGTGTGCTATGGAGAGGTAGAATTCCATTTTACAAACTATCGTCTATCAAGACGGCAAGGTGCCAGTCATTAAATGTCACAGTGGTTTAGACACCAATGGATTGTGCGGTTTCTGGAAGAAAAGGCAGGTCTACCAGGGTGGACAGGGCATTACAGACAACATGGGATGTTTCACGCAATGGACATTCCCAGAATATATAAGGTAATAGGGCAGCGGGGCATTTATCAATCAACAGTAGGCTAGACCGGGGTGGAAATAAAATCATCACCACTGCCCAAATTCTGCAGCTGGTATAAGAGTCAACACCTCGAACGACGAAGTTCGAACAACAACATGGTGAACACCCATACCAGGTACTGACAGTATACAGTAAATTTATGGCAAAAGTGACTGAAGCACGATTCGCAGAAATTCAACAGGAAGTACGCATAGAGCAGTATGTGATAGATCCTGTAATGTAAAACATCAGATAATACGCGATACTTGGAATGCGCGCGTGAACAAGTTTAGTAGCAGAAGTGTTGAAGCAGTGCAGGATTTACGTATAAGCTACACAGGCTTTAGCTTGGGTCCCCAAGAAAGTGGGGGGGGGGGGGACAAAAAATGTCCGAGTGAGCAATTGTCATATATGTATATATATATATATATATATATATATATATATTTTTGCGTATCCCTTACGGGACGTTGCAGTCAACACCAGCATTTTCAGCTGCTGTTGATGTACTAGGCAAGTGTTACGTTCAGTAGTTTGCCATTGCTTTCTGAACGACCGGCCCCTATACCTTTTTCGAAAAAACCAGCACCGCCGCGTTTCGAACCCGGGTATACGGGCTCACAAACCGCGTTCGCAAGCCCTTAGCCACAGAGACCGGTTATATGTATATATGACATAGAATATCTGGACTTATAAAGGGCCCCATATTTCAAATAGCTTAGGGCCTTATCAAGTCTAAATCCGGCCCTGTGTTGAAGTGCTACTGTGCTTTTAAATGGATAGAAAACGTGGTCAATGAGCAGACAAGCTGAAATTCATATATTGGCAATGGACATATGGTTTCTGAGGAAAATGCAAAGAATACCGTGGGCGGGGTAGGGGGAGGGCAAAGGAGAAGGCAGAGAAGTAAATATCTGGATGGACTGACCACGTGGTATGGTCGAGACAAGGCCACAGAGCTGATCCACGACTGGTGATCGTGTAAGATGGCGAAACATGGCCGCCCAATCGTTAACGACATGGCACATGATGAATGAAGCAGGAACCTGCTAAGGATCTATGAAGTGTCAGGACCACCCCAATATGTAGGCCTGGGTGCACGGAGCAACCGTTAGGACCACCACAATTTGTAGGCCTTGGCGCACGGAGTCAACCGTTACGACCACCAACGCTTGAAGCGGGTAAACTGAGGAAAGATGGAGTCTGTCCGGCGGGGTGTAATCACAATAATCACAACGATAGTATGCACATTGAAAGTGCAGAATGATGAGGCAAGCAGATAACGTCACGAGGTATTAGGGACGTTCATTTTAAACCCGTTCCAATGGCTTTTTTTTTTTTTTTTTACAAAAGCACGAAAGAAACATTAACAGAATTCATTTTGAATGAATTATGCACCATGGATAGGTCAGAAGAAGTCGCCGTAGGCATTCAGGCAAGCATCCCATGGGGTATGAGAGATATGAGTGAAGCCTCGTATTTGTAGACCGACCTACTCCGCATACCTCATGTGACATATCGCATGATTTATACCTCTCTCTCTCTCTCTCTCTCTCTCTCTCTCTCTCTCTCTCTCTCTCTCTCTCTCTCTCTCATGATAATCTTGCTTCTTTGTGCCTACCCACATCATGTGTATTACCGGTGGTCGGATCATATACAACCCCAATAACACAAGCATTGGGGGATGTGATCTTAAAATACGTGGTATAACAATCAACCTTACTGACCCTATTTCGTAGGGAACAGTATGAGTGAAGCCTCGTAATTGTAGACCGACCTACTCAGCATACCCCATGTGGCACATAATAGGAACGATATTAACCTCTCTCCCTCTCAAAAATTGCTTCTCTGTGGCTACCCATATCATCTGTCCACATACCCCCATGTGGCATATCGCAGTAACTATACCACCCCACCCCTCCCTCTATCTCTCTCACTTGCACATATCCATGTACACTATTGTATGAATGTATGTTGAGCTGTGTAGATGTATGTATGTGCGCTCACGCATATCAATCCACCCAGATTTTAGGACTCGCCTCACAATAACATAAAGGAGTGCATAATGTGAGCTTGGTTAGTATCACAATCATACTTGGGTGCACACTCCATTGCTCTTCAATATTCGTCCACCAGGACCAACCCATTCACTGGCACCCACTCATGCATTGTTAGTACATCCACTGGGATTGCTCAGATACCAGTCTCATACTACCATCACAGGTTGCCGTCCTACCTTCCTGTCTCCGCCGCCCCCTCCCCCTTTCAATATGCTAACTAAACCGTTACACCCACCACCCCGCCATCATCCTACATCCCTCGGTTGGGTATAAAAAGAAGACATCGGTGATATTCTAGGTTATGCACAGCTTGGAATTCTGAAGTAAGTATGAACATTTTTTCCAATTTTCATTTGCTCTTTATTGCTTTCATTTTTTCATCTTTTTGTTCTTCTCGTCCTGTCGTCGCGTTTTAATGTAGTCACAGGAGATTGTTTGCTGATGAAGGCTAATCGCCACAACGTCATGATGTGTCGTAATTCTGTTATGTAAAGCTGCACTACGTGTGTCATTTTATATTGGTAAAATCGAAGTACGTTTGTTATCGACACGCGGTACGGTTCTTTGTTAAAGTCGTACGCAGGATACGCAAACGATGAACGAGTCAATGACAATTGGTAACAGCCCATAAAAACCTTTGGGGGATAGAACAAATGTGCTCTGACAACAAAACGTTACAAACACCGGGCCAGATCAAACTAGTGGCTGGAGTGAATTAACTGGCGACAGGACACAAAGGGACCAAACAACAAACAGAAGGCAGCTCGGTGAATTAGCCTTTACATCGTCAGCGCGTCTGCTAATGTCTAGTTATTTCCCTTAATATCCTTGAACTTAACACGAGACCAATAACTACATAATGAAGAATTGCGTTTTTGACAAATTGGGCGGTCTGGTGCTGGACCTACATTTTATTAATTGATTCCGGGCCGAACGATAATATGTCGACAAATGTAACCTCCCATGTAGACAGAAGGACACTATATCGCCAGACAAGGGTCATCGTGTTATTTGCCTTGTTTCCAGGTATCTTCTGCAATTGTAATACACCGTGAACTGAAATTTACATTATAGTACATGTTAATGTGAATGACCATGTTTGGTCCAAAACTGCTGTTTGTTTGGCACAGAATCAGTTAATCAAACGACTCTATGGATGGCGTATTCAGTACCACACGGCGGGACTTACTTCCCAGAACAACTATCATCATGTGCCGTGTCGACTGGGCTGGGCGGTCTTGGATCGCCATCTCACACGATCACAAGTCTTGAATCAGATGTCGGTTCTTGTCCCGGTTATGTTTTGTAGCCAAGCTATGCGGGTATTTATCCCTTTGTCTTTCCCTTGATATTTCCCCCACCAAGTTCCGAAATTTTCAAGTTTATTTCTCATCATAACATTCCCCAATACAGGCTCCCACTGTGTGAGGATGGGCCGAAGCCGAGGCCTTGACACAAACAAAATCTGGCTCCCACTGTGTGAGGATGGGCCGAAGCCGAGGCCTTGACACAAACAAAATCTGGCTCCCACTGTATGAGGATGGGCCGAAGCCGAGGCCTTGACACGAACAAAATCTCGCCTCGCGGGGGATTTGAACACTTGACTACCGAGCACGGAGTGCACTAGCCACTAGGCTGATTTGTTGGTTGGTGGATTATGAATCATTAGCAAGACTGAGTTGTATCTCTCCAGTCAGATTCATTGGCGTTCAAGTCGTCTAAAGCTCAAATAAACACCAACCAACTAGTAGCACAACGCCGGAACCAATACACGAGATTCACACACGATAAAACCGCCCTATATCACAGCGTAACCACTTATAATGGGGAGGCGGGGACAGCCGTGGTGCACAGTGGCTAGAGTACTTACCTGCCGACTCGGTGGTCATGAGTTCAAAGTAGGGCTGTACCGGATTCAAATTTTTGAAATCCGGCCGAAGCCGGATTTGGCCGGATGTATGAAGTGAGATCTGGCCGGAGCCGGATTTGGCCGGATTTATGAAGTGAGATCCGGCCGGAGCCGGATTTACAAATTAAAAAAAAATAACGTACTACATCACTTGACTTAGGTGAGTGGAGTCACTCGACTGTTCATTACTGCAGTTCATTACTATAGACATGACAATGATGACATATACTCATATTAAATCATTTAAATGTAAAATAATTACATTTACATTAGAATAAGTAATTAAGTAATATTAAGTTCCATAAGTTCAAGATGAAACATAATACATAAGCACATAATGCTAATTTAGTAATTTTAATTTTTAGTTTTCAGTTTCAGTTTTTAGTTTTCACATTGTTTTCAGTTGGCAAATTGGCAGCTCAGTTACAACTCACAACAACAGTACATTGAACAGATTGAATTTATTGAAATACATTCATTCAGTAATTTCACTATTTCAGTCAGTCAGTCTTCATTATGGCTGTGAAGTTGAACTCTCAGAGTCAAGAAGGGACGAGTTGTATTTCAGGAAAATCAACGTCTCCGCATTTTGTGGTAAAAGGCTACTACGGTGGTCAGTGATAATGTCTCCTGCAGTACTGAACAGCCTTTCCGATGGCACACTTGTAGGTGGTGGTGCAAGAAATGCCTGCGCCAGTCTAGCCATGCTTGGAAATCTTTGCTTATTGGCATGCCACCATGAAAATGGATCTGACTGTTGAGTTTGAAGTGGCTCTGACAGGCACTGTGTCACCTCAGTGTTAATGCTGTTGCCTTCGGCACTTGCAGAACGATCTGTGGTGGGATTTTCCTCGACAATTGCTTCAAAACAGCTCCATAGGCTGGACTCGTACTGTGTGGCAGTGCTCACAGAAGTCAAAACACTAGTAATACTACTACTACTACTAGTAGCTGATGGATCCTGTGGACTGACTGTGTTTGCTGAATCAATAATGGAGTTAGCTGCTAACAGCAGATGGGCTCGTGCATCACTTCTACCACGTTCGGAGAAGAAGCACAGCTTGAATTGAGGATCCAGTAGTGTGGCACAGGTGTAAATACTGTTGGATTCAATGTCCGCAAATCTGCTGCTAACAGCTTCAAGCAAGGCTGCTTTCATAGTTTTGATCCCAGCATCACTACCTTCTTTCTGGAGGAAAGCCATGAGTGTTTTCACTAGCGCTGTACCGGATTTAAATTTTTGAAATCCGGCCGAAGCCGGATTTGGCCGGATTTATGAAGTGAGATCCGGCCGGAGCCGGAGCCGAAGCCGGATTTGTAAAAATGGCCGGATTCCGAATTTACCGGAGCCGGAGCCGAAATCCGGTACACCTCTAGTTCAAAGTCACATGGGGGGGGGGGGGAGGGAAAGGCTTTCTGTTCCGCTGACCTGGGTTCCCAGGTCGACCCAATCTACAGCGAGTACCAGGAAATGTACTGGGATATAAAGGCGGAAGGCGTGATAGTTATCCCATCACCCACCAAGAGATGATTAGTCTAAAATATGGGGCGACCACCACATACCCGATACGAGATACTTGATTTTACTCATTATAACGGCGTCCGTTCATAAATATCACAGAAAGTCATAAACTAGTTATGTCGATACATTTACTGTCTAAAAACATATTTTGATTTGACTTACCAACACACACGCGCATGCACGCACCCACCCACACAGGAAATATCCGTGGCGAAGTGGTTGTGCTGCCTGCGTCACGCTCCAAAGGTTGTGGGTTCCATTGCGGACTATGACATTCGGTTCAAGAGTGCAATTTTCACGAAGACTCGTGAGGGTCGTCGCTGGAGCTACGGAGTTCGTGCTTTGTGCGACGCTTCCGTCAGGGACGCCCTGCGGAAAGAGGCCGTGCCATGTGGGGTAAAACCCGGTGCAATAGAAATAGATCCTCTTGCATTTTAATCCCTTTCAACACACAGGCACACAAACACATATACTATTTAAATTATGCACAGTATAAATACAGAGCCGGCTCCGTGGCTAAGGCGTTACGGACGCGGTTCGTGATCCCGCATACCCGCGTTAGAAACACAGCTGCACGCGATTTGGCAGCAGGCCGCGTTGCGTTGGTTTTTTACGGAATGGTATGGGTGCCGGTCATTCAGAAAGAAATGGCAAACTATTGAACGTAAACTTGCCAAGACATCACAGCAGCAAAATTAAATGCTGGCGTTGACTGCAACGTCCTGTAAAGGATATGCAACTAACTTTTTATAAATACGGAAGAAAACATTAGGACGGAATTGCAATTAAACAAATGTCTAAAAGAAAGATAACATACGCAAGCCAACAGTCAAAGTTATTTATAGTAACTCTAAAAACAGCAAACAACGTAAACAGCTAACAATGGAATCAAGAACACTTATATGCCACATACAGGAACTATCCGCCACTTGCCTAGAACACTCAGCCTTAGATCCAAACACTGAACAGGAAATACGCGCCGCGCACATACCTTCGCCGCAAGAATGAGCGCATTCTTCACGTGACACACACTGGATCACGGAGCAAACATGCGGCGCTCGTCTCTCACATTACATGACAGCCCCAGAACAGGTAACCAATAAAAGTCAGCAGCCACAGCTTAAGTGTTTCAATTGCTTCCATAAGTAAGGGAAGGTGGGCCTCCGGATTCTTTCGGTGAGAAATTTCATCAGATGTTAGGAAGAGAAGGGAAAAAGGTGTGGGGTGGGGTGGGGGGGAGGAGAGGGGAGAGAGAGGGAGAGGAGGAGGAGGAGGAGGAGGAGGAGGAGAGAGAGAGAGAGAGAGAGAGAGAGAGAGAGAGAGAGAGAGAGGTAATTTGCTCTAGAATATCATCATGTGCCGTTCCGACAGGTGTGGGCGACTTTGTTCTGGCCTCTCACACGATCATTAGAGCCTTGAATCAGGTCCATGTTCTTGTACTAATTAGACCATGTGGCCAAGCTATCCAGGTGTGTATCTCTATACCTTCCAATTGATCTTGAACAACAGGGCTGTCAATGTCTAATTTCTCTAATCAATTTACAACTTTCACTTAAAATAAAACACAGACGCTATAAATAAAATATTGAGAGATATAGAGATATTGATTCATTCATAAATAAAATATTGCACGATTTCATGCCTGGCATACTTCACTTCTTCTGGCCATTTTTTTTTTTTTTTTGTCTTGAAGTATTCTCTCAATCGTTTTCCCGCCAGTACATGGTAATTTTGCATTTTGGACAAGGTTACTAATTATAATTCAATATAAGAGGACAATAGATTCTCCCTCCCCCAGCTTCTCTAAACATGTCTCAACTTGTGACTGTGTTTGCCCTATGTTCTCGTTCTAGTGAATTCTAAGAGTCAGACGATGCCCAGGACGATGGTGGACACGGGACAGCACAGACACCCTGGGCAAGGACATGTGTCATGCATACACTGGCGAAGAGTTGGGAGTCTCTCCGGCTGGCTGTGATGTGAGGCAACTTCTACAAAGAACGTGCCACAGGGAGACCGAACTGTAATTGTGTGTACATGAATGAGGATTCGTGGTAAGCGTCCTGATGAGTGTGTTCGCTTATTGGTTCACAGCTACCATGAACTCTGGTAGGGTTGCTCTCCGCCTGGGTTCATAAAACTCATAGGCATGATTTGTTACCCCACATTACCTGCGGTCTCATCTGTGGCCTAAACAAAGTGATAGAATGGTGCACAGATAGATTATGTCATCAACTCAGATAAAGCGTCTGCGTTATGGTGCCCTCTGAATAATAGTATTGTTAAGGCCGATGTCCCAGGTCTTACAATAAACGGCAGAAATGTTAACAGGGAGGGAGAGAGCGAGTAGACTGAGATACCTGGGAATCACCTTCGACAGAAACCTCTTGTTCAAGAATCATGTGGAAGGAGGTGTTATGAGATCGGAGGTGTTATGAGATCGGAGGTGTTATGAGATCCAAGGTGCACTGAAGGCTACAGCAGCAATATACATGGTGCGAAGAATGTTGTTCATATACTACCAACATCTGATTATCTCAGTAACTGAGTGTGGTTTGGGACGGGTCAGTGCCAAAGAGTCAACTAGAGAATCGTAGGTCAGCATGGTCGAATGGATAAGAATGTGTGTTCTTAAACATCCGGTGTGCTGATGTCGAGATAAGGGGTTCAATCCCTAAACAGGACAGTTGGACTAAAATGTTGACCTATTGTCCTTGACTTCTTCTTCTTCTTCTTCTTCTTCAGCGTTCCGAGCCATTGAGGTTCTTTGCTGCAAATACAATCCGTCTCCATTCGTCTCTCTGGTGAACCTTCTCTTGCCAGTCGTTGATTCCAAGTGCTTGTAGGTCTGTACATGTATTATCTCTCCACCGCCTTCTTGGTCTACCTCGGGGTCTACGGTCATTTATTTCCTGAGTGTAAGCGAGTTTTGTTTCCCTATTATCTTCCATTCTTTCTATATGCCCCAGCCATTGTAGTCTATTAGCCTTCATGATACCAGTGATTAGCGGGGACTTAAACAGATCATAAATGTCTTTGTTACTTCTTCTTTTCCACTCTCCACTTTGTGTATCCCTAATGGGTCCAAAGATGCGTCTTAAAATTTTGTTCTCAAAGGTTTGTAACAAGGCTTCGTCTCCTTTCGTTGTACTCCAGGTTTCAGAGCCATACAGCACAACTGGTCTGATCAGTGTTTTGTATATTGTGATTTTGGTGTTACGAGATAGTGCCTTTGATTTTAGTAGATGTTGTAGTGCATGGTATATCTTATTTCCAGAGTTGATTCTAGTTTGTATTTCTTCCCTTATGATGTTGGAGCAGTTGAAGATTGTACCCAGGTATTTGTATGTTTCCGTTCTTTTAATGGTCATATTATCTATTTGTATGTGGCCAGAGTTTCTAGCCATTCCGTCTCTTGAAATTACCATATATTCTGTCTTATCTTGGTTGATAACCAGCCCCATCTGTTGGGCTTTTCCCTTTAAGTGAGTCAATATTTCCAATGTCTTTTGTTCACTTTGCCCTATAATATCGTCCTTGACTTGGGGAAGTAAATTACAAGTACCTCAGAAGTAAAAGTGGGTTAGACTGATGGCGAGGGATACTGTTAATATGTAAAGCTAATCCACACACAAAATTCAGTTCAGTTATTACTAGTAGTAGTGTGTATGGAACTACGCTTGAGTTCAAAGCAAGCGAGAGCAAAAAAATAAATAAATAAAAATAAAGAATCTAGAACGCATACAGAATGAAGCTGTGCAGGTGATCCTGGGATGCGCAAGGTGTATGCGATACATCCTAGCTTAATCATCGACCCCAGGCAAGCTTTAGGTGCTGCAAGCTAAGTCATATCTCCGAGGGGCCGCATACAATTACCAGCAACACTCCTGCATGACACCTTTAGCACAGATAAGGACCACAGGCTCATAAGAGGAAAATCATGGATAGCTCAGGTATTTACACAATCAGAGAAGTGTGTATGTCTAAGTACATTGGGAGAAGAAAGTTGTGGGCCACAACATCAGAGAAAATGTTAGATCAAACTGGACCAGGGTGCAGGGATTGGCCAGCAGACAGCTCTGAATGGAAATAATTCACTGACAATTCATGTCTGGGTGATGTAACCATCTACACAGATGGCTCAGTGTTCAGAGGAAAAAAAGAATGGCATGGGGGTTCACAGCAAAAGTTAATGGCATAGTGCAGGAGAGCCTGGCATATTATACCACAACATCTAGTCTGAGAATAGAGGTGGAGGCAGCCACTGCGTGGTTCTGATGGCTGGAGGACAAATAGCACACATGTCATGATTGTAACGAACTCACAGAGCCATGCTGAGAAGGGTAATAACAGGCATGTTTCGTGCAGTGACACGCTTCAATTTACAAAATCAATGATAGAAAACATCAGCTGGATCCTTCTACACGGCATGCTGGAGTGTTGGGAAAATGAGCAGGATAGATGGCAACGTCTGCTCCGCCAGGTGGGATATTGGTGCATGATAAGGCAGATGTGGCCAGGTCCCCTTGGGATCATATATATAGTATGGAAGAACAGATAAATCATCATAGTCTGGAGAGAATGGTGAAGTAGGCAGTGACCAGAGGATTTGGCCAATGCTCAGTACTCCAAGGAAAGGCCAGACAGACACATAATCAGACTGCATCTGGTATCATTAGTATCAGGACTCTTCGCTGGTTGCTGCAGATCAGGACGGAGAGCATGTGGGAATATCCTGAGTGGTGCGATGTCGGTTCTTGACTGCACTTATCAGCACCTTGGTTTGAGATTAAACCCACAGCAGTAATTTGGAGGTCAGCATGGTAGAATGGCTAAGAGAGCTCGTTCTTAAACATTCAGTATGCTGATGCTGAGGTAGGCGGTTCAAATCCTATACCGGTTAGTTGGATTAAAACTACAAATTAACAAACAAACTTACATTCAGCAGCAACCAGTGAAAACTACAACTGAACATACAAACTTACATCTAGCAACAACTGAACCACGTCAGTCTTGCCTGCCATGGCTGCCTCATGCAGACAAGTTCCCTTCAGCGTGCATCTGTTTATATTCATGCCAGCTTGAAGCAACAACCTGAGACAACAAATCATCAATCATCAACAGTGTTCAACACCCCAAATATTACTGATGCATAATGCAAAGAAATAAAGTAAATAAATAATAGTCTCTACTTATTTACAAACTGGCTCTTTAGTGAAGGGGTTACGAATGTGATCGAAACACAGCTGTGGGTGATTTGGAAGCAGGCTGCCTTGCGTTGGTTCCCATACAAAGGTATGACTGCTGGTTGTTCAGAAAGCAATGGCAAACTACTGAATGTTAACTTGCCAAGAAATCACAGTCAAAACATTCTGGAGTTGACTGCCATGTCCTGTAAAGGATATGTAACTAACTTAACTTAGTTAGGCATCACTGATGTATTCCAATTAAAAAGCCAAGAATGTTAAGAGATTATTCTTAGAGATTATATTCTAAGAGATTATTCTTGGACAAGGCCTTAGGTTCATACCGGCATACGATAAGCATTGCCAGTAGTAGCTTGTGCTCAATCTTTAAACCTCTGGTAGTCTCTGTGGCAAAGTGGTCAAGCCGTTTGACTCGTGTTCCAAAGGTTGTTGGTTCGATTGCGCGTCGCGCCCTTCGGTTTACGAGTTAAATGTTTCGGAGGCTCCTGTGGGTCGTCGCTAAAAGCTACGGAGTCGTGCTTTGTGCGACGCTTTCCATGCTACGGAAAGAGACCGAGCCATATGGGATAAAACCCGGTGCAATGAAGTTGACCCTGTCGACTTTTAAGTGACTTTAAACCTCTAATCCCGAAACAACCAAATAAATAAAGATTATTCTTAGTCAGCATTGCAGGAATTGTTGAGTGACAGGTCACTTTACTGTATACCTGTGTCTGACATGACCTGGGCTCCCAGGTTGACCTCACCCCACGTGTGTACTAGATAATATCTTGAGAAGTAAAGGTGGCTGGTGTGATACTGACCCCATGACCCCAGAGAGCTGATTGGTCTACACAAATATGGGTCTAGCACCACATGCCCTTTCAGGCATATATAATGGGCCAGAACTCTTCTGTTTATTTATGTGATCATATATTAATTAAGTGCCATGGGATGATTAATAGTCTCAAGAGACTTCCCATATCTGCCTTAGGCTTATATACAGTAGTTTTCCTTATGCAAACCCCTTTAATTTGATATATAATACAACATGTCTGCTACCATATTAACAACTTTTAAGTCATAATTGAGACACACCCCTACTTCAAATTTTCCGTCATCCATTTTGTTTGGTCTAAACCTTATTTTTGTTTGGCACTGAATCTTTGGGTCTGTTGTTGATCTGTATTCTATACAAATATTTACTAGCGTGACCTGTCCTGCTGGGGAGCAGGTCTATCATTCCAGAATCTTCTGTGTTGGACTTCTATCCTGATTAATGAATTATCTCTGTACAAAAGTGTACATCAAGCGCAATGTGAATAATGGATTCTCTAAAATTATAATAAAATCATAAATTTGTACAGTTGTTGCCAACATGCAAGCTTTTTTTTCTGTAACTTAAAAATTGTCATCACATATTTCCGATCCTGAAGGCACATGTGGTGTGTAATGCTGATCTCCATTAATTATTTAATTAATTAATTTTCGTTTGCTGTCCATATTTTTCCTCTCTTCCCACTCTTCTTATGTTGTTTTTCTTTAGGTTCACTTTGGTTTCTAAACCTTTTTCTGTCCTTGTGTTCCCGTTCAAGGATAATTTTACCTTGCTTTCCATGTATTTATCCTACCATTAGTAATTAGTTGTTTTCTTTAGTTGTGTGTATTTTGCTAGCTTGTTCATAGCTGTCTATTTAGACACATCTTAAAGAATGTCTTCAGTTTTGATGTCATATTATTTATGGAATGCTGTTCTGTTCAATGATACCCACAGTACTGATTGTAAACCTATGATAAACAGTTTTATATCTTTGATAAGCAGCTTTGCACCTATGAAGGACAGTTTTACACCTATAATAAGCAGCTTTACACCTATGATTAACAGTTTTATATTTTTTATAAGCAGCTTTACACTTATGATGGACAGTTTTACACTTATGATGGACAGTTTTACATCTATGATAAGCAGCTTTACACCTATGATGAACAGTTTTATATCTTTAATACGTAGCTTTACACCTATGATGAAGTTTTATATCTTTGATAAGCAGCTTTACACCTATGATAAACAGTTTTATATCTTTGATAAGCAGCTTTACACATATGATAAACAGTTTTATATCTTTGATAAGCAGCTTTACACCTATGATGAAGTTTTATATCTTTGATAAGCAGCTTTACACCTATGATGAAGTTTTATATCTTTGATAAGCAGCTTTACACCTATGATGAAGTTTTATATCTTTGATAAGCAGCTTAACATCTATGATGAACAGTTTTACACCTATGATAAGTAGTCTGATACATAAATTTTAACATCTGATTGACTGTATACAAGGGCCATCCTCAGAAAACTTGAATCTATTAATTAATGTCCTGAATCTTCCTTTTCACTCCCAATCAGCAATCTCACTAGCTGTCACTCACTCACCCTCACTGTCATTCACTTACATTTGCTTACTCTCACTCACACTCACTGCCACTCACATTCAGTCACTATACTCACTAACAAGCACCCTATCTCACTAAATGATGCTCACACCGCCTCAGTGTCACTCACATTCACTTATAATTATATAATCCCACTAACTGTCAAGAAAGATAAACAAAAGTAACTTCTTACTTCACAACTTCCACATGTCCATTTCTGGCTGCCAGGTGAAGACATGTCGTTCGATTATTATCCAGAGTGTCAGTGGGAGAGTCTTCTAGGAGTTTCTGGCACAAATTGCTTCTCAGCAACAGCTCAACAACCTAACAAATAACAAAATAAAATATTAGTAACTTGCTTCATGTACTAAAGACAATCAAAGGACTCTTTATACACGCCTAGAAGCAAATTGGATATATCATGCTAGCCTCATATTTTCATAGACTAATTGGTGCTAGAAGGCTCATGTAGTGAATATCACACCAGCTGCCTTTACTTTTACAGATATTTCCTGGTACCTATGTTAGTCTGAAAGCAATGGCAAACTACTGAACATAAACTTGTCAAGAGATCACAACAGCAAACAATGCTGGTGTTGACTGCAACATCCTGTAAAGGATATGCAACTAACTACTGCGACACATGCTTCATGTATACAGAATCACAACTATGTTTGACTGATTCACACTGTACTAACGAAAGTATATGACAATAAATGATGAAATAATGACCAAAAATATCTATAGATCTTTATTCATGTTAGTTGTTTCCTGAACTCAGCTGTTCATGATTTTGATACATCTCACCATTTTGGCAAGAGGTTATCTCTCTCTCTTTCTCTCTCTCTCTCTCTCTCTCTCTCTCTCTCTATTCAACTGGAGATTTGTTCCTTTGAGTAACTATTTATCTGGAATTTCCTCCCTTGTTTAACTGGTTATGTGGGATTTCCTCCCTTGTTTGACTGGTTATGTGGGACTTCTGACCTTGTCTAGTTAGTTAGTCAACAGATCATCCTCATTGCACATTGAACCATTCAGTTCATAAGTGCTCGGATCCCCTCCTCAGTAAATCCTGCAGTGTGTAGCGGCTCACGACACCAGTTCTGTGTTGGTTTACTACTCTTCTTTGGTTTCCTGCGTTGTGTTCTTGTTTGGCCACGCCTCTTTTAACTTGCGGTTCTCGCAGCCTGACCATGGTTCAGATTCCCAGTCATCGCTTGGTTCTCGTAAACAACTTACTTCTCGCAGAGCATTCAGAATGTCTGCCTCATCCATGGCTTGTCCGCCTTCCACAGGAGCCCTACCTGCAAGCCTGTACGCCTGCTCATTTCCTTGTACACCCGCATGCCTTGGCACGAAGATGAAACTAATCTTTGCCAGCCGAGACCGCTCCAGAGACAGCAGCTACTCTCTTCGGACCCATCCCATCTCTATCATCCTGAGTATACTCACTGAGTCACTTAGGGCACATGCCTGATTGAATTTCTGTGTCTCAAGTCATGTTATTGCTTTACTTACTGCTATGACTTCCATAGTTAGGCTGCTTGTGGTCAAAGCAAAAGCGACAGACTCTTCCTTCACACTTTTCCCTCCGGCCTGAGCCCTAAAGGCCCATGAACTTTTCACTCCTCGGACGACTAACCCATCCATGTAAATGACAGCATCATCCTCTAACGAATTCTCGAAGATCAGAGCCTGTACTTCCGCCTCCACAGCAGCTGGATTTTCTTGTCTGCATGTCCTGTCTAGTTGGATGCACACTGAAAAGGATGTACAGAACTCTACTGGCACTTATACCCACTCCTCGCCAGGTTCTAAGTCCTCAAGTGAACACACCTGCTGAAGAATGTTTTCGGCTTGACCCATCCACGACTTTCCTCTTTTCAACCTGCTGCCCTTTACCTTGTTAATCTCGCTGTGCAGTGGATGTTGTGAGTTTGCGTTGACTCTGAGATAGGCACGTGCTTGGCAAAATTGTATTCTGTCCCTCATGGTTGGAAAATCAAGAAGGTAGCGCATCGCCCTGCATACTGTCTGTATCTCTTGTATATCCAAGAACAATGTGCATAGCTTCGTTCTGTATCCAGAGGTAGGTGGGAAAACACCTTGCCTCTCTAGCTGGCTTGATATTTTTCTGGCAATTAACTTCTCCAGCAGCTTGCCTATTGTATTCTGCATGGTTATTACTCAATATCCCTGAATTTTTGTGTGGTCTTTGCCAGGCTTCGGTAAGGGAATCAGATAGCTGTGTAACCACTCCTCCTTGATGCTAGCACTCCTTATACTTTTGTTGTACATGTCTGCTAATTTCTCTAGCTCGTTGTCGGTACACATATTGATGTTGTCATATCTTATGCCATCTGGCCCTGGAGTGCTGTTTTTTGAACATCGAAGCTTAGCCTTGATTTCTTTCACTGTCACTGTCTTCATCCGAAATGTTCTGGGCCTTGCACCTATCTGAGATGACCTCCTTGGCGAGATTTCGGCCTCTCATGTCTGTCTGGTAGATCTGCTCTAGATAGCGATCGAAGAGAGGTTTGGCCTTGTTCTCGTCAGTCCTCTGCCAGCACCTTGGAAGTCAGGAATACTCTCATTCTTGACTACCCCACTCATGCTTTTATGTAGTCACCAGAACAATTTCAGTGACTTGTCTGTGCGTACTCTGTGACATACCTCTGCCCATTTTTCACTTTTAACCACCTTAACCAGTTTTTTGAAGTAGCTTACTTTTGTGTGCATCTCTCTTCTAAGTGCATACAGGGACTAGGACTGGCAACTCTGTTCTTTTTGGCATTTTGCCATTTCCTTACAGCACTACGCTTATCCACCCAGGTCTTTTCCACCTCAAAATTCCACCAAGGTGGCTGCTCCCAGCTTTTTTTTTTCTGCCCTGAAGCTTTCTGCGCTTGTTGCACCTAATTTTACTCACCACACCTTGCCCTGTACTGTCATACTGGAACGACTTGACCGTTCTGACCTTGTCTGATTGTTTATATAGAATTTATTCACTTTTATGACTCCCCCCCCCCCCCCACCACCCACACTTGTTTGGCTGTTGTGTGTGAGAATTCTTCATTATAGTTTATGGAGGATTTCATGACATATCTCACTGTTTTTGTGGGAATTCTTCCTATCTTCTATGTGCAAATTGTTGATTTCTCTGGCTATTTATGTTGAAATTCTTCATTTATTTCACTGTTTATATAGAAGTTCTTCCAACATCTCCCTGGTTTTTATAAAAGTCTTTCAATGCTGTTATTGATTCCCATTTACAGTTTCTCCAACAGTTTCTTCAATGTGATTAACACAATTATTGCAGTAAATTTAGTCTTTATTTTCCTGTACCTGTCCACGTTTTTGAAATTCTTTGCTGTAAGCACCTGCCATCTCCATTATATTCTCTCTAGTCTAGACTGATTCTCATATATACAGTTATGTCCAACTAATTAATCTGATGCATATTATCTACTGCACAGAAGTGAGCAAGTAGCAATCTTCAGAATCCATAGGGAACATTATAGATTGAGATTCAATATGTCCAAAAAGCTAAATATAGAAGGTACTAATAAAGGGTTCAGTAGGTAAGGAACCTATGACAGGTCAAGCAAATCGGTAGGGAATTTACTTGGTCCTAAAAAATACTGCTCATGAATTATAGAGGAAACAGAAGAAAAGGCACTAGTCACAAGTATGGAATTTCAATAACCTCGCCCATGATGCGTAACAACATTAGTGGAAGATAGCAACAACAAAAACTGATTAATATAACCATGGAATCAATAAAATAACAGCTGCAAGAGTGCAATACATGTAAATACCAATCAAATGCTTTTGACCTAAATTCCAAGAATTACCATAGAGATGGCAACAATCTCAAAGTTGCTTTCTATAAATATATTCAGGCTGACATATGAAGATGCAAAATTAAAGAGAAGAATAGTTTTTTAATGTTCTCCTATGTCCCTCTTTATTCAGTACGTTTTAAGCGCGAAGTAAAACCCTTATTTGTTTGTCTGCTGGATTCCATTTGTTTCACATTGCTAGTCAGTCATAACTGGAAACCACCACAGACTAAGCAAAATGCTGTTTCTGATCATTAGAAGCAGTTTTTTTTTAAAGAAGGCTATTGATTTTTGCTTATCTCCTGTTTGGATTGATGATGTAACTGGTAGGCGTACTTACATACAGTGGTCACCATTTGTCATTGTTTTTACTACCTTTGACTTTGCACCAAATATTCTTCTACGACATTTTATTTTAAAATCTCAGAAGCAGACAAACATGGGTACAGATCAATACTACAAGTTACTGAGCTGTAATGTATTGTAGATATGACTTAAGTAGAATACTATTTTTTTTTTTTAAAGTTGCATATTCTTTACAGGATGTTGCAGTCAACCCAGCATTTTTGACTGTGATTTCTTGGCAAGTTTATGTTCAGTAGTTTGACACTGCTTTCTGAACAACCAGCACTCATACCATTGTATGAGAACCATACGCAAGACAGTCTGCTGCCAAATCGCCCGCAGCTGTGTTTTGAATTGCATTCGCAACCGCTTCACCACAGAATACTACTACTGATTTTTTAATACCAAACGGCAATGACATTTAGGAAAATCCACAGGGGCAGAACATCCACTGCTGTTTGGTCTAAAATGTGTGGGACCAGTACCATGTAGTACCACTAATACCCGTGAAGTGAAAAGGGAAGATTAGAGAAGCAGATGTTGTTTCTTGTACTGTGAGCACCCTAAATAAAACGTGTTAATATTGTGTCAAAAAAAAAAACACACCAACAAAACGTCCCATTGAAGGAACCTGCTGTGGATATCTGAAGTGTTAACACGATCATATTGTTGTAGGATTTAGTGCACAGAGGGATAGCCGACCTGTGCTTTCCACCCCTAATGTACAACGAAAGAGTGTGTCAAAGGGAAGTAACAACTCACCCTGCTACGGCCAAATTCACAGGCTAAATCTACTGGTGTTCTGAGGTCCTTGTTACAAATTGTTGGGTCTGCATGTTGGTTCAGCAGTAGAATAGTCTGTAGACACAAAAACACGAGTTCAGTGTGTATACTGTAAACATATTAAATGTACCAAAGTATGAAACAAAATGAGATTACAAGTGTAGAGGGTAATATTGCCCACATTTTGCAAGCATATAACAGTATAGATCCCCACACAAATTGATGACTGTCTTGCCCTAATTTAAACATTGTGCCACAGCAGTTTCTGGCTATGAATCTATGATGTGGTAGTACCATCACATTTGACAGGTCTAGAGCAAGAAGGAAGAGGCGGAGAGTCTTTCCCTCACTGTGGCAAGCGACAAGCCCAAGGGTTGATATTTAGCATTCCACATTCCCGTAGCTCCAGTGTCTTTTTACTCTTGTTATTCGGTGTCCACGATTCACAGGCTTACGGTAGCATGGGTAGTATACAACATCCAAAAACTGCTTTCTGACTTCTAAAGACAGATGTCGGTTGATAGTCGTGGTTCCAACTTAATGGCAAAGGGTCACCCCATAATGCTCCATTCCTGTGCCAGTGAATATCACACAAAATACTCCTCACTGTCCCATGTGAAAAATGGAACACAGAATGTTCTACATCAGAAGAAATGCTGCCTTTGTTTGGATTATCTGGCATGTTATGTGTTTTGCTTTCCCTACCTGTTGTAATCATCAACCCTAGATAATTGGATCTCTCTACTTGTTCCACTGCTTATTCTGTTTGCTGTCACTGTACACTCTGGTTGTATTGTGTTTCTTCATGGTGACCATAACTTTTGTTTTTGCATTGTCAATTTTACTCGTTTATGTTCCCATTCAGTGGTTACCATGTCTATCATTTTGCAATTCCTTTTTGTTTCTTTACATGAACACTATGCCATCAGCAAAATGTAGATTATATATATTTAATCTAAACTAATCCCATAACAGATATTGTTATCGGAGTGATAAGTGTTAGTTCTTTACATACACTAGGTCACAGAATAATAAGACGGAGCGACTAGATCACTTCATCGCTGCCTTTCCTCCCAATTAAATGTCCAAAATATTCATAAATATATTCCAATATCATTCTGTGGGGCAACCCCACAGCTATGTGAATAGGAAGAATGCCATGGCGAGAGAAAAGACAAAGAAAGAAGTATTACAATAACTGGGATTTCAGGAAATTTTACTAAATGAGTCAACGTCAGACAATTAAAAGTGCTTTAGATATATAAAAAAAAAGACAGCTCTTCTAAAAGGATGCACTGAAGGGGAAGTGTGCAAGAGAAAGACAATGTTGGATGGTGGACAACATCCAGAGATTAAATGGGAGAAGACTGTATGGGTGCACCATGAAGATACAGAATTGAGAATGTTGGATACTCATTGAAGCCGACCTTCATTGTAGAGACGGCATTTGATTGATTGAAATTATTTACCACATCATAGTGTCCATGCTGAGCTGCCAGATGCAGTGGTGTCTCCCCACTAAGAGCCTGTTCATTGACCGGAGACCCACCATGTAGCAAGATTTGGACCGGCTGAGGTACACCTTGCCAAGTAGCATAGTGGAGGGCTATCATACCTGGCAATGAAGAAAACAACATGGCAAGTTTAAAAGATAAATCTATTAAACGAAACAGCGGTGAATATATGATGTACAATGTAACACACATTAATTATCAGTTATGAAAGGAATATCGCTATAGCAATCATGACAGGCTTGCCTACTGGTCTGGTAGTCATGGGTTTGATTTCGCATTGAGGTGGATTTTAATAATTGATTTTAAAGTTGAGTTGATCCAGACTTAAATGGGTATCAGGACTTATCTTGTTAAGAAGATTTTAACAATTGATTTTAAAGTTGATTCAGACTTAAATGGGTATCAGGACATGTCTTGTTAAGTGGATTTTAACAATTGATTTTAAAGTTGATCCAGACTTAAATGGGTATCAGGACTTATCTTGTTAAGAAGATTTTAACAATTAATTTTAAAGTTGATCCAGACTTAAATGGGTATCAGGACTTATCTTGTTAAGAAGATTTTAACAATTGATATTAAAGTTGATCCAGACTTAAATGGGTATCAGGATATGTCTTGTTAAGTAAAGGCAGCTGGCATGACATTGATCAATTCGCTCCTAATGTTCTGATTGGTTTATAAAAATATGGGGCTAGCAACATGTGCCCAATAAACCTCAATATGTGGGAAAAAGGTCCATTACATTTTATTCACACAAGACAGGTCTATAGTTGCTCAAATCTCCTGCCTGAATAAATCCATCACTGTAGAGCAGCCAACTGTACCAGCTTTGTGTTGTCGCATGCTTCTTTGTGTGGCATTCTGTTCGGACTTTGTGAATCCTCGCTTTCAGCTCCCACATTCTGGAGACTGCTGTTGATACACATCCAGTAAATGCACCTGCTCTGGCTGATTCTCTCATGCCATTGCGCATGTTTGCTTGATCTTTCTATTACAGCTTGCTTGTCAATTCATTTATTATCTTCAAGCCCCGCAAGGCCTAGCACAAGGATGAAGGTGACATGCATTTAGTGCAGTAGTAATAGTATGTTATACATCTTCACAGAACTCATTTGAACAATATGTTATACATCTTCACAGAACTCATTTGAACAATCACATAATATTTCCACTCCAAAATACAAGGTGTCCTGTGTCCATTTTCATGTTGGTAGATCACTGCCACTTCTTCAAGGAACCATTTGTTCCATCACTGTCCCCCCCCCCCCCCCCCCCCCCCCCCAAGCAATCGTGACATTTAATATGGCTACAGCTGAGTTGCAAAGACAACTTATCACAAACACCAGAAAGAGGCAGTCAAAATTTTTTGGCCATGTTAGGAGAAGACAAAAACTGGAACATGTGACAACTGGAAAGATTTGCGGAAAGAGAGATAGAGGAAGACAGCATGAGAAGATTCTTGACAGTCTTGTGTCATAGCACGGAAGGGAGTCAACACACGAAATGATCCATGCTGATGGAGATCGCAATTTGTGAAGAGGCATGATCGCCCACACCAGTCGGCAAGGTACGGGATGATGATGATGATGATGAAAGTATTTCAGCTTCCAAGAATTGATGTTGTTTATGAGTCAGTTTTCTTCAATGTTCACATCTTGTAGAATGTCAATGTTTTTGTTTTTCTTGGTCAACAATATTCTAAGAACTCTTCTGTAACAGTTCAGCTAAAATGTCCAAATTGTCTTCTTTGGTGATGATGATGATGAAAGTATTTCAGCTTCCAAGAATTGATGTTGTTTATGAGTCAGTTTTCTTCAATGTTCACATCTTGTAGAATGTCAATGTTTTTGTTTTTCTTGGTCAACAATATTCTAAGAACTCTTCTGTAACAGTTCAGCTAAAATGTCCAAATTGTCTTCTTTGGTGATCGCCATAGAAGCGATGCATGTCCTCAAACATTTTACTGTAACTTGTTTGCTGGTGTTGTGTCCCAGGTTATATTTCTACCGTTTAAACTCTGCATTGCTGTGGCCAGCCTACACTTGCACAGAATATTCTATGAAATAAACACAATACTAACCTTTGTTATCACGAAGTCCAGGGGAAGCACCGCTGTCCAGCAAAGTCCGCAACATCTGGGCACTGGACATAAGTGCAGCTTGATGAAGTGCCGACATTCTGTAGCAAGAGACACAGCAATTATCAACAATTTTTCTGAGCTTCATATCTGTACTTATTGAAAAGTTCGGCAATCTTCTGACCCATCATAATTCAACCTTTCTGAGTCCATGACTTGCCTGACGAACTTCATTAATACTGCAGCTTCCTTGTGTACTAAGTGGTAACACTCTACCACGATCTCGATATTTTAAACAAGTAGTAGATGGTCTTCTTCCACACCATGAGGTGTACTGGCTGTATGGTGCTCACCCCATATTTTAAAGACAAAACAGCACTTGACGTTTGATGTTTTCTGTATCATGTCAGCCGCCTTAACTTCCCAGAACTTTTCCTGGTTGCTATGTTGTGCTGGGTCTGCCTGCGAGTCCAGGTCTATTTTTGAAAAATCCCCAGCTTTGTGGAGGATTTGACCACATGACCATCAAGTTAACAGACGAGCATCCTTTGATATTTAAGTAAGTAGAGTAGGTCAAGGCCCCTTTATATGCATGACTTTACTGGGCATCTTGGAGCTATACCCATATTTGTATCCACCAAACGGCGTTCAATTCCACGGCTAGTCTGACTTTATTTAGCAGGAGAACTTTGGGAAAGCTTTTTATGAATGTAATTTAAAAGACAATTACAATAGGACTATCTGTGAAAAAAGAATTACAGTACAAGAATCGATACACACAACAGGCCCTTTGAAAACCCCCAGTATAAGAAAAGAAAACAACATAGATAAAGTACATGATTTTTAGTTTGCAGCTGAATACTAAAAAAAAAAAAACATTCACCGAAAGTACCCATGATAGCTAAGCATGGCTACAGGTTGAAAACTTGTGTTATAATCCATTGACATCTTTCAGGACAAAAGCAAACACCACCCCCCCCCCCCCACACATTTTTTTTTTGCTTAAACAGGTTCAGTGTTAAACAAACAATAGGTTTGGACCAAACGAAAATGGATCACGGAAAATGGGAAGTAGAGGTGTATCACAGTTATAACTTTAAAATTTTTTAATATGGTAACAGATTATTATTAAATAACAAATCAAAGGGGATCGCATAATGAAAACTACTGTATATAAGGCCATGGCAGATACGGAAAGTCGCTTAAGACGATTAATCATCTTATGGCACGTAATCTGGTAACTTTGTAGGGTCAACTGTCATTTGTTAACTCTGCCCTATTTGCTTTACTTTAGCCTGAACTCTGATCATTTGTCTTCTGAACGCTCCCATTCTGCCTTCCTCCCGGAGCCGTACTACAGGAGAGGGCACTACAAACTCACAGAATATCTCCCTGGTTTAGCCCATCCTCGATGCAGCATGTAAGTTGGAACCCAGCCTACACCATCAATACTGCAGTTGAATGGTATCTATCACCAGCGGCGAGATAAACACGCACACAGTAAGACTGATAGCTAACTGAAGTACGGGTATTCTGCGTTCTAATAGCTAATTAGTAAAATAATTTTTATTTTTGTTCGCTCGCTACTGTAACGAAGTCTATACATATGCTACAACTACTAGTCTAATAGTTGCAACTACTGGGGGAACGTTTAAATTGCGGATTGGAATGCTGATGTTTGCTTTCCATATTTGTCCCCCGCCATCAGGCGAACCCACTCCGACTTCAGAGGTACTTGTAATTTACGCTCGCAAGTCAAGGACGAGAGACATCAGCCATAACCCTCGTCGCCCTCCCTTAATTTATACTAATACTTTTAAACTGGGAAGATCGGGACACTAGAGCCAAAGAGATTGGTTGCTTTGTTGGGTGATAATAAATTCGACGGGGGTATTGGTTATACATTCTCGGGTGGGGGGGGGGGGAGGGAGAAATTGGTTATACATCCGGGGGGGGGGGGGGAAATTGGTTATAAATCCCCTGGAAGCATTTAGCTTTAACTCTTAAGCCCGACGTACCAACCATTGACGTTGAATTTCTCTGAGCCCTGAAATCGGCTTGCATCTATCGGAATGGACGAACCAACGAACTTGACTTTCAAAAGGTTAAGAATTTGGTCCGCAGTAAAGAATTGTTTCCCAATCCGGTACAAAAGTATCATCATCACGGGGGCAGAGCTCCCAAGCTCATAAATAGTTCTTTCCCCCCTCTCCAAGCTTAGACACCAGCGGGGTGCGCAAGGCTAGTACTGAAACTTCACATCCGCGGAGAAGAATATAAAGATGTGTCTAGGTCATGATTCAACACAGCAGATATGGACTGGCTATGATGAGACCTAGGCTGGTAGTGTTTCCAACACAGCAGATATGGACTGGCTATGATGAGACCTAGGCTGGTAGTGTTTCCAACACGGCAGATATGGACTGGCTATGATGAGACCTAGGCTGGTAGTGTTTCCAACACAGCAGATATGGACTGGCTATGATGAGACCTAGGCTGGTAGTGTTTCCAACACAGCAGATATGGACTGGCTATGATGAGACCTAGGCTGGTAGTGTTTCCAACACGGCAGATATGGACTGGCTATGATGAGACCTAGGCTGGTAGTGTTTCCAACACAGCAGCTATGGACTGGCTATGATGAGACCTAGGCTGGTAGTGTTTCCAACACGGCAGATATGGACTGGCTATGATGAGACCTAGGCTGGTAGTGTTTCCAACACGGCAGATATGGACTGGCTATGATGAGACCTAAGATGGTAGTGTTTCCAACACGGAAGGAAGGGGTAGGAGAGAGTAGGGGGGAGTTTAGGTATTTAATTGTCAACAGATTCCAAGCCAGTGCCCAAAGGGACAAGAAGAGACAAATGACCTGCTGATTTGAAACAGAACAGGGACAGTAATGAAGAACACACACACGATCCGATAGTCTTGTGATGGCGTGAGATGGAGAACTGTAATCACTCACGTTTACCTGCGTGGCACTAGATGCTGATTAATTCTGACACTACAGCGACTACAACTCATTAGACTAATTGAGGTCACAGCCGGACAAATGCAGCACCACAGGCCGAAAATGTAAAAAAAAAAAAAAAAACGCGTGGAAACTAGCAGAGGCAAAAGACACTGCATGTTTTATTAATTGGAGGTGGTAAAAATGCAATACCGTTCACATTAGCATAATTGTTAAACAACTAGCACGTTGCGGGATTGAAATGAGTTCGAGATAAGTCATGGCGCCCTGACCTACTGGCAGATAAAGATACCTGTATCATGGGATAGTTAAAAGCAGAGTGGGTTGGATCTGATCTATTTCAGAACACTTCTGTATAGTTGATGTAAAGAGAAACCGTTAACTCAGTTTGCCATATTTTCTATCATTTCTGGGCTAAAATTACTTTCCAATACTTCACTCACAAAAGCGATCATTATCTCAAGACCACAATAATCCAAAAAATACGGTGGGCGGGCAGAAGGCCAGTCTTTCAAGAAACAAATGAAGCCCTTAAATTGAATAAAGAAGGAATTAGATGTACACCTTCAAGATTTTTTGGGTATGCAATGGGGAAGAAATCAACCTGAAAACTTAGTGACAACTATCAATATTGATGGGAAACAAGCAATGAGAAGGCAAAAAGATAAATACATGGCATAACCATGAGCCGGCTGCTCAGAAAGCAATGGTGGGGACTTGGGCTGCCAAGTCGGCCTAGAATGATGGGGTTTGGTGGGGACTTGGGCTGCCAAGTCGGCCTAGAATGATGGGGTTTAGTGGGGACTTGGGCTGTCAATTCGGCCTAGAATGATGGGGTTTGGTGGGGACTTGGGCTGCCCAGTCGGCCTAGAATGATGGGGTTTGGTGGGGACTTGGGCTGCCAAGTCGGCCTAGAATGATGGGATTTTGGTGGGGACTTGGGCTGCCAAGTCGGCCTAGAATGATGGGATTTGGTGGGGACTTGGGCTGCCAAGTCGGCCTAGAATGATGGGGTTTGGTGGGGACTTGGGCTGCCAAGTCGGCCTAGAATGATGGGATTTTGGTGGGGACTTGGGCTGCCAAGTCGGCCTAGAATGATGGGGTTTGGTGGGGACTTGGGCTGCCAAGTCGGCCTAGAATGATGGGGTTTGGTGGGGACTTGGGCTGCCAATTCGGCCTAGAATGATGGGATTTGGTGGGGACTTGGGCTGCCAAGTCGGCCTAGAATTATGGGGTTTGGTGGGGACTTGGGCTGCCAAGTCGGCCTAGAATGATGGGGTTTTGGTGGGGACTTGGGCTGCCCAGTTGACCTAGAATGATGGGGTTTGGTGGGGACTTGGGCTGCCCAGTCGACCTAGAATGATGGGGTTTGGTGGGGACTTGGGCTGACCAGTCGACCCAGAATGATGGGGTTTGGTGGGGACTTGGGCTGCCAAGTCGACCTAGAATGATGGGGTTTGATGGGGACTTGGGCTGCCCAGTCGACCCAGAATGATGGGGTTTGGTGGGGACTTGGGCTGCCCAGTCGACCCAGAATGATGGGGTTTGGTGGGGACTTGGGCTGCCAAGTTGACCCAGAATGATGGGGTTTGGTGGGGACTTGGGCTGCCCAGTCGACCTAGAATGATGGGGTTTGGTGGGGACTTGGGCTGCCCAGTCGACCCAGAATGATGGGGTTTGGTGGGGACTTGGGCTGCCCAGTCGACCCAGAATGATGGGGTTTGGTGGGGACTTGGGCTGCCAAGTTGACCCAGAATGATGGGGTTTGGTGGGGACTTGGGCTGCCCAGTCGACCTAGAATGAGCACCAGTAAATGTGGGAAATAATGGCGACCGGCGTGATGTTGACCACATCACACATCGAGTGCCCATTGGTCTAAAACTTGGGGCTAGCATCATGTGACCAATACGCCTCAAATGGGTCCTTACAATTTGTTTTTTAGACCACATGTCCCAGACGCCTCAAGATGTGCACAGAGAGCCTTTATTATATATTTGAAATGTAATTCCAACGTAATTCTTTAAAAATGGCGCCCACCGCCGATGCTATGGAGATGGTGTACTGAGCTGAGACTCGCCTAGTTTTCTCAGGAGAGAATTCGATGTGAATTCGAACCCTTGACCAGCGTGCCAGCATGCAAGCGTCTAGCCACTACGCTACAAAAGCTCCCGCGACGAACATGCACCCTTTCAATGTCCTTGACGTGTTAACTGATTAAGTGCCATGGGTTGATAAACCGTCTTTTTCAAACTTCTCGTAACTGCCATAGGCTTATAAATCAAACTATGGTTAAAATGTGTCTACAGCAGTTGTCTTTAAACAACACCTCTTAACTTGATATTAATACAACGTGGCTGCAGCCATATTAGCAACTTTTAAGACATAACTGTGACATACCCCTAACTCTCATTTTCCGCCATCCATTTTCGTTTGGTCCAAACCGACTTTTTGTTTGGTCCAAACTTTTTGTTTGGCACTGAATCTGTTCATTTGTGTTTATGTTCGCTCGCGTTAAACTTTAGCGTAGTATTCACACGGACTACTACCACTATTTTTTTTTTTTTTGGGGGGGGGGGGGGGGTGTGTTCGCATATCCTTTACAGGACATCGCTGTCAACATCAACATTTTTCAGCTGATTGTTGATTTCTTGGCAAGATTACGCTCAGTAGTTTGCCATTGCTTTCTGAGCGAGCGGCTCACATACCCCATAAGTTACTGACGCGGAGAGAACTGCTACCTATTCTCGCAAACGTAACGTTACTCACGAGAGTATACGGGATTATGGAGAAAAACGTGTAACCCCTAGACCAGGCAGACCGGCACTACCACTAGTAGTTGATACAATTAGTGAGTGCACTGGACTGGATAGATTTTGCATGAGGACTAACTTTCGCTATTAACAGAGCCCCTGGCCATAAGGCGAACATTCTCGAAATGTTAATTAATATGGGGCAGAATGTAAAATGTAAACATGCACAAGCAAAAATTCCAATTACGTCCCCTAGAACAAATCAGGTCATGTGCGCTGAGAGTGCCAAGTATGGCATACCAACTTCCCACTTTGCGAACATTACAGGTAGTGTGCGCTGCCAGTTTCAAGTATGGTGTACCATGGTGGTAATATTACGAATTTCCCATACTGCGAACACCACAGCAAGGAACATGTATGTGAATGAGTAATTTGGATGCTCTCATCGCACGCTATGCGGCTTGTTCCTATTCCTCGGTAATGTTTGGGGTTTAAACAGGGAGACGGGTTGGTGTAGGGGTAGTTATTCTACATAACTTTTCTTCTCAACCTGTTTTGAAACACGTATATTAGAGATGTGTCTGTTTAAAGTAACCATGTTTAGTAAGCAAATATTGGCGTAGATCAGAGATGTGTCTTTTTAACGTAGACATGTTTAGTAAACACAAGGGTTGGAGTAGCTTAGAGGATTCACACTCAGTCTTCCAAAGGATTCACAACTAACCAATTCATTTCACTTTTTTTCGCATATCCTTTACAGGACATTGCAGTCAGTACCAACATGCTTCAGCTGCTGTTGATGTCTTGGCAAGTTTTTTTTACGTTGAGTAGTTTGCCAATGCTTTCTGAACCACCGGCTCACATAACTCCGTAAGTAACCAAAGCGACGCGATGAGCTGCCGAATCTCGAGCAGCTGTGTTTCGCACGAGAGTATAGGGATTACGAACAACGTCCTCAACCGCTCCGCCAGGGAGACAGGAATAACCCCAGGGCTGTACCTCTAGTATACCACATATAATCTTACCAATACTTGAGATTCAACCCCCAACTACTCTGTTGGTTAGCCGGAACACTAATCTTATAGTGTAACAAGTTTAAACAAATAAAGTAAAATAGCGGGTGGTGAAATCACGAAGGTGTCTATTTTCAGAACGCTCATAAACAGTTCTACTTAAAATAGCAGCTTCTTAAAATCCATGCCGTGTGGGGTTGGCGATCTTATCTTTCCACAGCCCTTTGTCGCGTATGCTGCCACCCATTTCTGATACAGATGTTTCTCCATGCCATTATATCAAACTGTCCAGCTCTTCTCTCCTGGTCTCCCTCTTTCTCTCTTTTCCTAAACCTTTCTCGTTAAAGCAGCAAGCCTTTTTTTTAAAGAGCGGAAGAATGTAGTCGGAAGAGATAAATAATTATCCTGAAAAGTTTGCCTTCCATTCCCTAAACCATCTCCCCCATCACTTCTAATTTATCCTCACTCCGTCTCAAACCCTTGTTTCCATAGCTAAGTAAACACTCAACAAATCCGGAGGCATCTGAAATAAATCCATGGGCAGATCGTTCCATACCTCGCGCATGTAATCGCCGTGTGCGCGCCTCTCGCTGTACAACCACAGAGCCAGGATTAATCATAAGCGGGGCATTCAACGCGAAATCGTATAACATGGCCAGGCATGTATATTGATCCATAATCTATAGCCTGGGAGAAGTGATACAATTAGAGATATAGGCTTCCTTGCAAATCTCGGGATAAGTGGACAGGAGTTTTGAGCGCAATATATCTCACTAAATCAAGCACGTGTTTGAGCAGTTAATATTATATAACAGACATTTACTTCCCTCTAGATACTTTCATAGGTACGCAGTGTAACTTTGCTTGGGCGACGAGTATGGACACTGATTGTTGATTGTTGTCAGCAGCTCATAGACGTTGTATTTGCTTGCAATGGCAGTGGAAATGTGGTTTCAGAAAAGACTAAAGAATACCATGGAAGGGACAGACAAATGAAGCAGTCCTCCAAGAGACAAGTAAAAGACGCAAATGTATAACAGAAATTAGATGTATTAAATATTTTGTTGGGGACATTATAGGAGAAATCAACAAGGAAACTTAGTGAAACCGAGCACATTTTATGGGGAATAAACAATGTGGAGACAATGAGATACAATACTGTACTAAATTGGTTTAGCCACAAGGTATGGGCCGAACAAGAACATAAACCTGACCCACGACTGGCGATCCTGTGAGATGGCGAGCTATGACCGTCGACCACCTATCGGCATGGCACACCATGCTTGTTATAATTTTCGAAGGCGCAACAGACATTCTGCTGTATGGTAGAATACGTTGCCAGGTTTTTCAGTATGCTCAGACCAAACATAAAAGGTATAATAGCACATCATGCATTGCCTGATATACAAGGATAATATGTAGCTGATCATACATGGTTAGCTTGGTAGACATAATTATACATTATCAAACTTAAGAAGTCGCAGTTTGAAACCAAGCCACCGAGGAATGTCACATGATATTGTCTGTCCAGCACGAACAAATATACAGGCAACGAGTGCACAAGTTGCTGGTCAAGTCAGTAACAGACCCTTATACTCGCCTTTAAGGAGCCTTGGCATACGGTGCTTGACCTATATGTTTATAGACTAGGCGACACTAGGTGAGTGATGTAGTCAACATCGCACCGGACGCCTTTACTTAACAAGATATCTCCTGGTACCCATTTTAGGCTGAATCGACATGGCAGCAGACGTCAATTTAAAGAAATCAAAACCGCCCCGATGCGAATCGAACCTATAACCTCCCGGTCAGCAGGCGAGCGTTTAGCCACAACACTACCGAGGCCACGACAGCTCTGAAGACGGGGACACATTAGTGGGTGGTGACCTTTCACTGTGTCATCAGGATATCGACCACAACAGCCATCTAGTGCCTGTCGGTCTAAAAAAAAAGAAAGAGAGGTTACCATGGAACCAGAGAAAACAGAGGACGTACTAGGAGAATCTGGCTGTGTGGCTCAGGTGATAGTGAGATGCGCTATTTCAAGATTCTCGGTCAAATCGAGCAAATCGAGTCGAGGGCTCGAAACCAGCTGCCGGCGATTTGGAAGGAGGCCGCTTTGCGTTGATTTTGACTGTATACGGTGTCGGCTCTTCAGAAAGCAATGTTAAATAACTGAAATAACATTGCCTTGTAAATCAAATACAGCGAATACATGCGGGAGTTGCTTGCAACGTCTTGTAAAGGACATGCAAGTAACTTTAACTAAGAGAATCTACATTATACAACCGTGCAAGGACACGCTGATCTACAGAGAAGAGAAGACATGGAGGGACATGGTCAGTCCACTTACAGACCAGTCTTCTGAGCCAACGAATGAATGAACCAGGTCAGCACGGCCGAATGGATAACAACACGTGTTCTTAAACATCCGGTGTGCTGATGCTGACGTAAGGGGTTCAACCTCTACACCGGACAGTTGGACTGAATATCGTCCTTGACTTGGGGACGTTAATAACAAAGTACATCTGAAGTCGGTGTTCGGAGTGGGTTTGCCTTATGGCGAAGGACACTAGTAATAGGGAAAGCTAATCCACACGTAAAGCGAGCAAGTGCAAACAAAATGAATTAACCCACACATTTAGAGCCTCTTGTAACAGCAAGCTCACTGTCCGTGCTTCTACACCAAACATTTAGAGTCTCCTGTAACAGCATAATCACTGTCCGTGCTTCTACACCAAATATTTACAGCCTCATGTAACAGCATGCTCACTGTCCGTGCTTCTACGCCAAACATTTAGAGCCTCCTGTAACAGTATGCTCACTGTCCGTGCTTCTACACCAAACATCAGTGCTGGGAATATATAACATTTGACGGGAGTCAGCGTTGCCGAATGGACAAGAGTTCTCGCCTCTTAAACTTCTGGTCTGCTGTTAGTTTGTTCAACCCGTACACTGGTCAGTTGGACTAAAATGTTGACTTCTCGGCCATCACTTGGAGACGTAAATGATAAGTACCTCAGTGGTCATTTTAGGACATGAGGCCCGCCCCTAGAGAGTGTTCAGAAGGTAAGGGGATGAAACATTCGGCGAAGGGGGACCTCTTCTGATGATCGGAAGCCTCATGTAGTTAGTGCTTGTTCGGCAGCAGAGTGTTTCTTGCCACTGACGCCAGGTAATGAAGGAGGTGGGCGTGGTGTTGACCACACGTGGGACGGAGTATGCCGGGGAATGACCTGAGTGCAGTGATGTAGATTCTGAAATCCACTATTTAGAATATTTGATTATTCTTATTTTAAATTACTGTTTACCAGTAATGTTTATGTGAAAGCTACGGAGACATGGTTTTCTAGAAGAATTATGAGAACAGATAGAAAGAGAGATGGTAATATCTTGAAAGAAGTTAATTCACAAAGAGAACTGGTTAATCACATCAGAAGAAGGGAGTCCATATTCTGTGGGCATGTCATAACGCTAGAGGACGCGTCTAATTCTGTCCCCTACTTCTATGAGCATCAAACAATACGTGGTATTTATTTATGAACTGTCTTAGTAACCTCAAAGGGTTCCCCAATTGATATTTATAAATATAAGAAGAGGGAATTCTCATTGTAAATTACTGTTTATCAGGTGCTGATACAAAATAATACATATTTTGCTATCAACGCCAGATTAATGCGTATAATTTCTCGTAACTTGGCTAATCGATCCCACATAACAGCAAAGACTAACTCTTAGAACAATACATGTTATACAACGATTTCCGGCTTTGGACGGTTATTACGTCGACTTACGGATGTCACGATATTTGCAGTATCGACTATCCAACTATGACATTATTTCACATAACACAAATGTTTTCAAGTTGTGCAGTCAATTAAATCTACCGCTTTTGGCCAAATATTTCCAGTTAAGTGACTCAAGTCATTGATTTTACAAGTGGGTCGCAGAGTTGCTCCACTCACCGAATCAAATGGGAGATAAAATTTATGGCGCTGCAGGAAATTTAACAATCATAGAAATGTGTATGCGCGCGCATGTGTGTTAAGGCACACCAGCCCACGCCACATAACCCAAGTATTCTCGCTGATCATGTCTGAATCCCGATCGAAACTGTTTAGTTTATCTGAAGACGCAGTCTAAAGACCCTTACCTAATATTCATATATCCAACAGGTAGACCCAGTCTAAAGACCTTTACCATATATCCACATATCCAATAGGGAGACCCAGTCTAAAGATCTTTACCATATATCCACATATCCAACAGGTAGACCCAGTCTAAAGATCTTTACCATATATCCACATATCCAACAGGTAGACCCAGTCTAAAGATCTTTACCATATATCCACATATCCAACAGGTAGACCCAGTCTAAAGATCTTTATATATATCCACATATCCAATAGGGAGACGCACTAGCGGAGTGGCTAGCCACTAGCCTGCCGGCCCGGCGGTCATAGGTTCACATCGCAACGGGCCAGACTATTTTTTTAATTGACCTGGGCTCCCGAGTTGTCCAGTCTAAAATGGATACCATCACAGCATTTCTCTGACCGAAGCAGAAGCCAACAATCGCTCATATAAGATCCAGAAACCTTTACTGCCGCAGAAAGTCAAGTGTGGGGAAAGCGTACAACTATTAGGAAGTCTCGAAACTGGCAGGCAGAGTGCGGACACACATGAGACGAGAGAAAGACGCCCGGAGACATGAACCGGGCGGTGCATGTCCCTAGAGAGGGTTAAGGAGGTAAGGGACTAAAACATTCCGAGGAGTTCTTCTGGTGATCGGAAGACTTCTATAGTGCTTGCTCCGCGGCGGAGTTTTTTCCAGTGGTGGCAGAAAATGTCTTTGGCGATGAAGGTGGTGGGCGTGATATTGACTGCGTCACCCCCGAAGTACCGATTGGTCTACCATATGCCCAATATACCTTAAGGCGTGTCAATGAGTCTTTACTCTACATCAGTAAGCCCCTATGCGAGTAAAAGAGGCGTCTAATTCACTGACACGTATTCTATCGGGTGTTTGTGAAGTCTTACTACACTTTGTATGTAGAACAAATTTGAAAAATGAAGTGCATGATGTCATTTAAAAATGTGATCCACGGTCCATCGTGACGCAATATGCAGCGAATGGCTATCGTCTGCTGGAGTAATTCTTTACACTCCAAACAGAATGGTGTTATCAACGGAACAATTTTTTTTTTGTTCAAATTTGTTTTACATACAAAGTGCAGTGAGACTTTACAACCACCTGGCATCAAGGAAATCAAACTACCTCATAACAGAATAGTGGGTGATCGGAGTGGCTAAACACAGCATTTCACTGAACAAACTATTAACGCAGAGATGCCAATCTTCTCTCAGGCGCACTATAAATATCATGTTGTGAACAGTCATCAATTTGCGTGTACTTTTTTGTTGAACTTAGCTTGAACAGCGGCCTCTTCGGTCTACTGTTTTGACTTCCAACTGATTCTAGTGACTGCAGCTTCCATCGACTATGAAGTGTATTTTTAGTAGCGGACTTTTGTGTTTGCATTCTGGCAGCGGCCTTATGCATGTATACCTGTGCGATCTGTTGGTTTGTCGAAACTCATGTTTGTTCATTTTTTCACATAGGGCAGTGAGGAGCATTTTGTGTGATATTCTCTGGTACAGGAACGGAGCATTAAGGGGCGACACTTTGCCGTGAAGGTGGAACCGCGACTAACTAACTAACTAACCAACTAACTAATGTACATTTTAATGTTCGCCGCGGCTCCCCCCCCCCCCACAACCCCTATTATTTCGCTCATATCCGAGAAGCCCTGTGTCCAATGAAAGAGGTAAGCTATTCTCGAAGGTTTTATTGAAACATTTCATCATCTGGATATATGAATGTTTACACCTGAGACGGATGCCTCACTCACCCCTCCCCCCCCCCCCCCCGAATCTTTTGTGTAAAGTCTGTTTTAATTGTGAACTCTGTTTCCCGTTTGCACTTTCTGGATAGCAAACAAGTGGTCGACTTCCCACAACACAGTTGGGTCATACCAATGTTCTGCTCTCTGTGGGTTTGGCAGCTTCTCTTCCTCCTCTCTCAGGTTTAACAGTTCCCCATCTTCTTCTCCATCTAAGGTTTGACAGTCCTCACTCCTGTCTCTCCTTTTCAGGTTTGACATACACCAATCTTCTTTCTTATTCTAAGGTTTACCAGCCTCCCTACACTTTCTCGTTCTAAGATTTGAATCACGCATCTTTTCTCTCTTTCTGAAGTTTGACAGTCCCCCCCTCCCCCCCTTCTCTCTCTCTCTCTCTCTCTCTCTCTCTCTCTCTCTCTCTCTCTCTCTCTCTCTCTCTCTCTCGCCATCTCAGGTTTTTTAGATAGATAGATAGACAGAGAGAGACAGAAAGAGAGAGCAAGAGAGACAGAGAGAGAGAGAGAGAGAGAGAGAGAGAGAGAGAGAGAGAGGACACGGCAAGCGGTAAGAGTCATCAAACAAGCGCTACGCAGACACGAAAGCCATTTAGACAGAAACATGAATAGACCACAATGGGAGCGTGGGGACAATAGAAATGTCTCAATTGTGACCAAGACTGCGAAATGGGTTGAACAGAAAGAAGCATTGTTTCAAATCAGTGTTTTTGTGCTCCGGAAAAACAGAGAGCCAAACACAAACAAATTATAGGCATCCATTCTAGAAAGAAAGATATTTCACAGCGCACACTGCCAATTAAAATATTTCAATACTATTGTTTTCTTTATGAACAATTTTTCATTTGACTAATGGCGCATTTGCACGCGCACACACAAACATGCTCATAGATCCTCAACATTTGGCAATAAGCATCTATATAAACACACTTTATATGGGGCAAACCAATGTGTTAAATAAATATCTTTCTTTCTGTTTGCTTGTGTGTGTGTGTGTGTGTGTGTGTGTGTGTGTGTGTGTGTGTGTGTGTGTGTGAGCGCGCGCGCGCGCGTGTGTTTTGTATGTGTTTTTTTAAAGATGTCGCATTAGTGTTTTCTTGTCTCCGATCCCCGGTGAAGGATTTGTAGGTGCAACACTTGTGATCACACTGCATTTTCTGGTTTTGCTCATTGATTGTCATGAGAATATGAATGTGTGCACGTGTGTGTGTGTGTGTGTGTGTGTGTGTGTGTGTGAGATAGATAGAGAGAGAGAGAGCGAGAGAGAGAGAGAGAGAGAGAGAGAGAGAGAGAGAAGACAGAAGAGAGAGTAGAGAGAAGGTGGGAAGAGAGTGCGTGAGAGAGGGAGAGACAGAGAGAGAGAGAGAGTGTCAGACATACAGAGACAGACCGACTGATCGATCGACCGACCGACCGACAACAGAGGTGGCATCTAATTTCTCCTTCCTCCTCTGTGTTCTGTGACCAGATAACTATTGGTGAATGTATTTCTCATGTTATTTCAGGGGCACTTAAGTTCACTGGCGACTGATAATGTCTTAAGGGAAACTATGAGTTAAAGTTAGGTGCATGTTCTTTTACAGGACGACGCAATCAACTCCAGCATATTTGGTTGTTCGGATTTTCTTGGCAATTTTACATTCAGTGAACACCCTAAAGTTAACACCATGTACCCAGTACGGCTCTACGTGTAGGCTAAGGATCTTAACACTTCACACCTTAACAATGGTATGTGACACACCTCAACAATGGTATGTGACATACCTCAACAACGGTATGTGACATACGACTAACTTTCTTGCACAGTATTAAGAAAACCACATCACATTACAAGGGCATAAACAGAACTCGTGATATTACAAGGACATAAACAAAACACATCACATTACAAGGACATATAAGTAACAAAACTTTACAAGGACCTAAACAGAACGTATCACATTATAAGCACATGTAATGACCAAACCACATCACAAGGACATACAATGAACAAAACACATCACAACAACATACAATGAACAAAGCACATCACAAGGATATACAATGAACAAAGCACATCACAAGGATATACAATCAACAAAACACATCACCACAACATATAATCAACAAAACACATGACAACAACATACCATGAACAAAACACATCACGAGGACATACAATGAAAACTCACCCGTCAGCATCCTGGAAATTGACATTTAACTTCTTGTTATTTCCGATCAGTTCTGAAACAAACACCAGCAACGTGCACTCATTATGTAACGCACATACACATGATCTTGTCACTAGTAATTTGCAACCATTATTAACGTTATCTGTCATGTACGTATTATTAATTTGTTACCTATAACTTATTCACTATATCTGTCATATACGTATTATTAACTTGTTACTAGTAATTTGCAACCATTGTTCACTTTAGTCATATGTGCCTTATTAATTTGTTACCAGTAAATTGCAGCCATTGTTCACTTTATGTGTCACATATGCATTATTAAATTGTTACCAGTAACTTGCAACCATTATTCGCTTTATCTGTCACATACATATTATTAATTTGTTACTAGTAACTAGCAACAATTATTCACTTTATCTGCCATATTCATATTATTAATTTGATACTGGTAACATCCACTCATAAAGCACTGTATATATACACACAATACTAACTAACTTGTTACAATTAATAAGCAACCATTAGTCATTACGTCTTGCATATACATTTTATTAACTTGTTACTAGTAACATGCACTCGTGAAACATTGCATATACACACTGTTTACATGTTACTACTAGTAACATGCCGGTCTTCCTGGTCTAGGGGTTACACGACTTTCTCCGTAATCCCGTATACTCTCGTGAGTAACATGACGTGCGCGACAATTGGTAGCTGTTCTCTCCGCGTCGATAACTTACGGGGTATGTGAGCTGGTCGCTCAGAAATCAATAGCAAACTACTGAGCGTAATCTTGCCAAGAAATCAACAATCAGCTGAAAGATGCTGATGTTGACAGCGATGTCCTGTAAAGGATATGCACACACACACAAAAATAATAATAGCTAGTGTCATACACAATCTCTCATTTCATCTAACATATTCATAATATTACCATGTTGTTAGTAATATCCCGGGACACGCCGGTGTGGCGGGAAACGAGCAGACGGACAGATTAGCTGGGTCTACACCACGTGATGGGGTACTGGTGCATGATAAGGCAGATGTGAACAAGGCTCATTGAAATGGTGTGTATAGTGCAGAAGAGCAGATAGATCATCACAGCTTGGAGAGAATGGCGCTGCAGGGAGTGACCGGCGACTCTGGCCGACACTCAAACTTCCCAGGAAAGGCCAGGCGGACACATAATCAGACTGCTACTAGTACTATTAGTATATGGGACTCTTCGCTGGCCGTTGCAGATGAGGACGGAGCACGCAGTACGTATAGGAATGTCCAGAGTGCATTGATATCGGTTCTTGAAACATCTCACATGCACTGATCTTTTATTGCATATACAAATTACTAAACTGTTTATGGTATCATGCAACCATCGTTCGCATCATCTATCATACATCTTATTAACTTGTAACAAGCAGTATGCATTCATATTTATTGCATATACACATTATTAACTGGTTATCTGCAGCGTACAATCAAAATTTATTGCATTTACAGGAAGGTTGTAAAACAAATGTCTATGGTGCAAACCAATGTGTTCATTAAATAAATATCTGTCTTTGTAGTAAGGTAGGTATTTTTATATAAAAGATGTATGAGTGTTCTCTTGTCTTTGATCGCTAATCAAGGATTTGTATACGCAACACCCATTCTGTCACTTGTGATCATGTTTGTTGACTATTGGCATTTTTTTTTATTTGTTCATTGATTGTCGCGCGCGCGCTAACGTACGCGCGTGTGTGTGTGTGTGTGTGTGTGTGTGTGTGTGTGTGTGTGTGAGGGAGAGACCGAGAGACAGACAGGCAGCAAGAGACAAAGACAGACAGACAGACAAACAGACAGACAGACAGACAGACAGACAGACAGACAGACAAACAGACAGACAAACAGACAGACAGAGAAACAGACAGACAGAAAGGGTAGCTAGAAACAGAGACAGACAAAGAGAGAAGAGACAGTCAGTCAGACAGACACACAGACAGACAGACAGACAGAAGATAGACAGACAGACAGACAGACAGAAGATAGATAGACAGACAGACAGAAGATAAACAGACAGACAGACGGAAAGGGTAGCTAGATAACAGAGACAGACAAAGAGAGAAGAGACAGTCAGTCAGACAGACAGACAGACAGAAAGGGTAACTAGGAACAGAGACAGATAAGGAGAGAAGAGACAGACAGACAGACAGACAGACAGACAGACAGACAGAAGATAGACAGACAGACAGACAGAAGATAGATAGACAGACAGACAGAAAATAGACAGACAGACAGACAGAAGATAGACAGACAGACAGACAGAAGATAGATAGACAGACAGACAGACAGAAAATAGACAGACAGACAGACAGAAGATAGACAGACAGACAGACAGACAGACAGAAGATAGACAGACAGACAGACAGACAGAAGATAGACAGACAGACAGAAAATAGACAGACAGACAGACAGAAGATAGACAGACAGACAGACAGACAGAAGATAGATAGACAGACAGACAGACAGACAGAAGATAGATAGACAGACAGAAGATAGACAGACAGACAGACGGAAAGGGTAGCTAGATAACAGAGACAGACAAAGAGAGAAGAGACAGTCAGTCAGACAGACAGACAGACAGAAAGGGTAACTAGGAACAGAGACAGATAAGGAGAGAAGAGACAGACAGACAGACAGACAGACAGACAGACAGACAGACAGACAGACAGAAAGGGTAACTAGGAACAGAGACAGATAAAGAGAGAAGAGACAGACAGACAGACAGAAAGACAGAAAGACAGACAGACAGACAGAAAGAAAGGGTAACTAGAAACAGAGACAGACAAAGATAGAAGAGACAGACAGACAGACAGACAGACAGACAGACAGACAAACAGACAGACAGACAGAAAGGGTAACTAGAAACAGAGACAGACAAAGAGAGAAGAGACAGTCAGTCAGTCAGACAGACAGACAGACAGACAGACAGACAGACAGACAGAAAGGGTAACTAGAAACAGAGACAGACACAGAGAGAAGAGACAGTCAGACAGACAGACAGACAGACAGACAGACAGACAGACAGACAGACAGACAGACAGACAGACAGACAGACAGGCAGGCAGGCAGATAGAGAAGAGACAGACAGACATAGGGAGACAGACAGACATAGGGAGACAAACAGACACAGAGAGAGACAGAGAGAGACAGAGAGAGAGAGAGAGAGAGAGAGAGAGAGAGAGAGAACGAACGAACGAACTTTATTTTCAAAGGGTAGGAAATTGGGCACGCAGGCCCGTCTTACATTCGGCACTTCCAATCACTCATCTTTCGTTCATCAATAGTGCACGATACATTCACATAGGAAAAAAAACATTGTCAAATGAATGTGGTAACCATAAGCAATGCATATTACCATGTTGCCTGAACACATCAGGCACACATAACTCCCCCACCCACCCATCCCCCACCCACAGACATCCTCCCACCTACACACATCTCCCCATCCACACACACATCCCCACTCATCCCATAACCCACACATACTCACCCACCCACATACCCTCCACCACCCACCCACACACCCCAACCACTCAGCCAAAGACACATCCCCCAACCATACATCTCACCACCCACACTCACATCCCCATGCCAACCAACACATCCCGCACCCACCAACACACACATTCCCCCGCCCTACATACATTCACCCACCCATTCTCTCTCTCAGAGAGAGAGAGAGAGAGAGAGAGAGAGAGAGAGAGAGAGAGAGAGAGAGAGAGAGAGAGAGAGAGAGAGAGAGAGAGATTGTGTAACTACGTTCAATATCCCCACATCATCAACGCCGACATAACTATGAGGGGCAATAAAGCATAAAAGTGTATCTGAAACAAACATGCTTACGACAATGTCACTTTCTTTTGTTTATTTTAATGTCAACTTGTTACTTGTAACATGCCTCTGTTCCATTTTATATTCAAACGTTTACTACGAAAGATCTGTGACATGTGTAAAATGGGATGCTAACCTTATCAGACACAACGAAATATCGGAAGAAAATTGTATGCGGTGAGATGTCTGTTATGTTTCAGGTTTATGCTTGTGTATAATTGTCTGAAGAAGAAGAGAGGAAACCGTTCGAAACGTATATTTACTTTGTTTCCTTGTGAGTGGAAGCGTGAACCTTAGCTAAAACAATAGGGCATACAACTGAGGCCTTTGAAATGTTGGTATGCAGAAGACAGGGTCGTGATTCACAGGTGTAAAACAAAAAAAAAGTCCCGAAAACAAAATTACGAACTGCGTCCGTCACGTCTTAGCCACGGAGCCGGTTCTGCGTAGACTCCGGTTAAAACATTTCTGTAGTTTATCTGTAACTGATTCAGTCCGTGTTTTTGATTCACGCAGCAGTACGGATTTAACGTTAGACTTAAATATTCTAAATTTGTTTAGCTTCTTTTGACATCCACACATTTCCTAGTGCCCTGAAAGGTCCTCTTGCTTTTTGTATTCTTGTGTTAATGTATCTGTCTGTTCTCCTATCTCTGCTTTCTAATTCGGTTTATGATTCCACCTCCACATAACGATCTACTGAAAACTTATGGAGGAAACTGCTGAGGACAAAAGAGTCAGGCAGCCAGTTTTTCATTACCTCCACCCCATTCAACCCCAGATGGGGAGTTATACTTAGGGTCCATCCCAGTCTCAGATTAATAGACTTTTGACCAAGTCAGCCACATTTCGGAAATTAATTTGAAAGAGATTGTAAACAAAAGAGAAGGAAGGGGTGCAACAAATATAAATGCAAAAACAGAACCAAGATATGGTTAGGATACTTCTTCTTCTTCTGGGTTCATCCGTTTTTTTTTTTTTCTTTTTCAGATGTAACTGCGATGTGCCAAGTTTATTTGTGACCTTAGGCCGACACATCCGACTTCTGCGGGTGTTTGTTGACCGGGTTAACCTTTCCGGGTGGTTAGGATACAACCTACCAGAATTTACAAAGAAGACTCAGGAAGAAACTGCTGGAGATCCATTTCAACCAACCTTCACTGCGGAAATTCCCCTTATGATGATGAATGTCAAGTAATAGAGTTACATTTTTCAAATGCATTTGTAAAAGAATTTTTGATCCTCATCACTCGGAAATAAGATTCATTTTAAACCCAGACTTTCGGCAAAGAGAAACTACTATTTCACAGACACAAAGTTGAAATAAGTTAGTCTCAATTTGTAAAAACTGTGCCCTTCTTATCTCCCTGGAGCAAGATCCAATTCTGTCAGCCTTAACGAAGGAAAGCAGCCGTAGAGCGCCGGCGAATGGGTCCGTTCTTTAAGCTTCAATTTAGCAACTGTCAGAAAAGAAAATCTATTGGTTTTTTTACTACTCTACTGGGAGGAGAAATCCTATAACTTCAAATCATTTCAACATGAACCTGCAAAATAGACTGGACCGACGAATGCCATTACTAGTGAAAAATTGCTAGGGGAATTTGAAATTCCTGTTTATTATAGGCGTAGGATATCTGGTTTTAGCATCTCCTTCCCGCACCAAATTATAGACTTTCTTCATTTTTCTGGGAAATGATTCAAGGAAGGGAGTTAGTCATAACATGATAAAAATGTCAACTAGTATATGCGACATTTTAAGCATTTCGCAACTTTCTCTGATAAAGGTTTTTTTTTTTTTAACTCTCGATGCACAAGCGACGGATGGGAGTGTCAGGTTTGCCTATCTTATTCTCTATCGTGCCTTCTTTCTCAGACTTCAAGTGGGAATCCGAGCATCCAGGCCACTAGAAGTGTGCTGCATATCACAAACTTCACCGAAGAGAACAAACAACAATCTTCAGACTCCGCAAATAATTTAACGTATGAAAGAGAGTACTGAAGTGTTATATAGAACCTATTTTGTTGTATGACAGTAAATCATGAAACGTGAATGGAAAAATTAAGTAGAGCTTGCTTGCTTGCTTGTGTTCGTTGGCTTGAGCTCCAACGCGAAGTCCTGTATGTCAGATGAAGGCATCCTGTTGTCCAACATCAGTGTGATGTCATACAGGACCTGAGATTTGCGTGAGTATCCGTTGTCCCATGTCTGGCTTATTGGTGTGCAGACTGGTGGTTCCTCGCCGTACAGGCAGACACTCTCCGACTTCGGAGGAATCGGCGATCCTACTGACTTTAGCCAGGACCCCGAAGGGACCTGTTGCCCAGGACGCTCGACGAGGACGCGTCAATAGGTCTTGGCCAGTATATAACCCGGCCCTGGTGCCTTGGAAACACCTCTGCGTCCCAAGAAGAGCTTGAAAGCAATGGATATGTGGTTTCTGAGACGCATGTGGCTGAAATACCACATGTTTCATAAAATAAAGATAGGAGGTATCGATGAATGTAACTGTGGAACTGGTACAATGACAACTAAAGTTGCAATAGTGTCAAACATATGCTAACAAGATCAATTCATTTTGGGCTGCGCCCGCCCCATTTGAAGACATACTCCATGAAGATGTCAACAAGCTCAAGCTGGCTGCTGCTGTGGTTGGATATATTTACGTTAACGTCTGAAGGCCATCGAAGAAGAAGCCTTCAGGTCCTGTATCCGACATGGACAGAGGCTTTGGTTTTAAGCGCCTTGATATCTACGCGTCAGTAAGTAAAGGACCCATTACACGCATCAACATTTTCATCATCATCATCATCATCATCATCATCATCATCATCATCATCATCATCATCATCATCATCATCATCATCATAGAACAGGGCCTTCGAAGACTGTCGCTCTCATCACCGCCCGCCAAAGACATTCTTGATCCGTTTCCTTGTCTTCTGCTTCATGCATGTTCATTTCCGAAGGGCTGTAATATCGTATGCCTATTTTGGTGTTGGTTGTGCCCTCCCTCTCTTGTTCCTAGAACCACGCATTTAATCAGTGTTCTGTCCAAACCATTGTGACGTGTAACATGGTCACAATATTTAGGTTTCTGTGACATACTGCTTTTTACAAGCCAGTTTTCTTCAATATCCAGACTGTGCAGATTGTCATTATTTTCTTCTTCTTTGCCCAAGATATATTCTAAACACTTTTCTGTAACATTTAATTAGAAAGCACTGACTTTCCTTAGTAATTGCGAAATGATCCATGACTGACAATCGCTTGTTGCCACAGGCAACGCTGCATGTTCTCAAACATCCAACTTTAATTAGTTCGCTGGTGTTGCCATTAGCATTAGCGACTGCAAATGGGAATTTCCCTTCATCCAGTTGAAACCATCATGGCATTTTTTACACTTTCCAGAAGTTTACAGGGCGGTGTCTTTTCAAATAACACACCACAAAACAGTGCCAATGCAAGACTACGGTTAATCTAATCAAACATTTGTTATTTGAAATATTGATAACTTAACTGATGCGTGTTGTCAGAAGTTGTCTGTTCGTCGCTCAACATTCGATACTAATCGATTTTTAAGGAACCTTAGAAACTAGTCGATATTTAGAGACGCTGTTCCGTGTGCCTATTCTGGTGGTGTTTATTTATTCGCTGTCTGTCACTTCCTTCGTAAATTATGGAACGCGACCTTTTAATAAAATCTAGCTTTTCAGTGGGAGTCTTTTATTCAAAAAGATTGGGGACCTCTGAACTAACCAAACAAGAGTAAAGTAGGTCAAACTATAAATAGTAAAGATGTTATATGGGTCAAGATGAAGGGTGGGAGGTTGGCGGGTAGACAGAGAAAAGCAGCTCAACGGAAACGGCTGAAATATGCTCTAAATCATTAACACTTGGAGTTGGTGTGAAGGAACGGACAAAGTGGAAATGCTTCAGTTTCCAGCTCTTCAACGCGGCATCCAAATGTAGCCAATTTCTAATCCGAGCACATCTCCAGCCACCACCTACTTCAGTAGAAGCGGGATTTCTTTTCCTTGAATGTGTAACAAAGAGAACATTATAGGGGAACGGTCATATCAGCGTCACTTGCGGAGACGCACTTTGGTCAGGCGCATACCTTTAGGTAGCGGGCCCGCTGGCGTAGTTGATAGCGGATGGAGCTAGTCCGGGAAGGTTAATCCGGTAAAAAATTTACTTGGCACATTTATACATTCAGTAGTTTGCCACTGCTTTCTGAACGATCGACGCTCATACCATCTAAATCAACGCAAGACGGTCTGTTTCCAAATCGCATGCGACTCGACTCGGTGTGTCGGGGAATTGTAAAACGCGTCCACTGTCCCTAAGCCACAGCGCCAGCAGATCCATAATTAGGGGAGATGATATTTAAGACAAGTACATAGCTCGGGGAGAACTATTAAAGGCAGATTCCGGAGACGGAAATAGAAAATTAACGCATACAGGTTTTAATGAAGATTCTTGAAGAAAAAGAAACTAAACACGCCAGATCTTTTAAAACATTATTAATGGCATAAGGAATATACACAATTTGGGGTGGGGATGGAGAGAGGGTGAGAGAGAGAGGGGGGGGGGAGAAGCAGAAGCAGCAGCAGCAGCAGCAGAAGAAGAAGAAGAAGAAGAAGAAGAAGAAGAAGAAGAAGAAGAAGAAGAAGAAGAAGAAGAAGAAGAAGAAGAAGAAGAAGAAGCAGAAGCAGAAGAAGCAGAAGAAGAAGAAGAAGAAGCAGAAGAAGAAGAAGAAGAAGAAGAAGAAGAAGAAGAAGAAGAAGAAGAAGAAGAAGAAGAAGAAGAAGAAATTTTGAGTACAATATATACGGACTAATGTTATTATAAGATATTTTGTGTAAAATATATACAGACTAATGTTACTACTACTATTATATATTTCACTGTCAAACTCAATAGGAAAACAAAACATGATACTTTTAATGAGGGGGGGGGGTATAATTTCGAATCAAACATATCTGTGTGAAAGATGTGCGACGATTCTCAGTACCTATGTTTCACCACAATCATTCTCAAAGGGGGGCGGTCCTGTCCGCTTAACTAACCAAGCAATCAGGCATACCACTTGTCAATCAATTCCCCCATTCATGCAGACAACCAATCAAACAACCATTCTATCAGCCAACGAACTAATGAACCAACCAATCTGCAATCCAGCCAACTAATCAGGCAACCAAGCAACTAGTCAGTCAACTAACCAGCCAACTAGTCAACCAACGAACCAAGCAACTATTCAATCAACCAACCAAATTTATCAACTAGTCAACCGATCAACTAAGAAATTATACAAGCAATACGTCAGCAAACCAAACAGCCAACCAATCAAAAACCAGTTAACAAACCAGCCAACTATTTCAACAACCAACCAACGAAGTAATCAACCAACCAAATTAGCCAATCAACTAGTCGACTAACCAGCCAAACGGTCAACCAACAACCATCAATCAACCAGCCAGCCAAACTACCAACCAATCAGCTAACTTACCAACCAGTTATCAAGCCAACCAGTCAGCAATCCAATAAACCATCTGTCAACAAACTAACCATCCAGTCAACCATCCAGTCAACCAACCAACCAACCAGTTTACTAGCCAAAGAGCCAAATGGTTTACCAAGCAAATAGTCAACCAACCAACATGTCAATCAACCAACTTATCAAATCAACAAATCATTCAACCAACTAGTTAGTAAATAAACCAGCAAACTAACCAATCAGCCAGGGGACCAATCAACTATAGCCTGTTTACTTTTGTCTGCCCCAATATAAAATTCCATATCTCAGTAACCAACTGAGGGAAAATTATGAGATTTAGCATATAACCTTATCATTATGTCCACCCAACAAAAAATTTTTTTGTTCTGGAGATTGTACAGCAGATTTCAATGTTTGTTTACATGCGGTATATAATTTACGGGTCAAAGATTAAGTTAAATGTATTACACCTTCACCCAGACGCAGACGCGCTTTTTTTTTTTTTTAAATTATCTCGTGGCTCACGTTTTGGCACCAACGTCGCGCAGTTAAATGGGATTGTTCAGAGGTGTTCAATGTGGGTTCTTTCATGACACGTGATTATAGAAATAAATATATAAATAAAAATTACCATTAATATAATATTAACAGCTAATATTTGAATGTGTGAATATTGTTCAATGGGATTGAATGTGAAATTTTGTACACTTCAAATCATCGCTATGAAGTTGTACACATATTTTTGTCAAGAAGCTGATCGCAGGAAACTGTTTCATACTGTTACAAATCCCGAAAAAATAACAGTGCATGCATTGGGTTTGAGTAAACGGTCATATCGTCGATGGGTGCAAGAATCTGGAATGAAACTAACACGCGATAAGCAAACGGTAGGTAGAAAGGCAATTGTAGACAGATTTGACAAGGATGTCATAAGGCTATTATAAAAATGCTGGATGCCAAAGAAGCAGTGACTGTAAGAAAACTTAGGGTTTGGTTGAGAAAGAACATAACATAGAGCGATCCAAAACAACTTTGTGGAAAATTATAAGGACATTAGGCTTCACTTTTAGAAAGTACAAGGGAGGTAGAAATATCCTTTGCGAGCAACCGCATTTAGGAGCCATGAGAAGCAGATTTTTTTTTTTTCATATCCTTTACAGGACATCGCTGTCAACACCAGCATCTTTCAGCTGTATGTTGATTTCTTGGCAAGATTACGCTCAGTAGTTTGCCATTGCTTTCTGAGCGGCCGGCTCACATACCCCGTAAGTTACCGATGCGATTCGAACCACTGCTGATTCTCACCGTCATCACGTTACCCACGACAGTATACGAGATTACGGAGAAAAGTCATAACCCCTAAGCCACGAAGCCGGCTGAGAAGCAGATACCTACGTGAAATAAGCGACATGCGCAAAGAAAATTATGACATAGTGTATTTGGATTAGACGTGGATCAATGCGCACCACTCAAGTGAAAAGGCATGGCAACCAGTGGATGGAAAGATAAAGCGATATGTGCCCAGTAGTAAAGGACAGTGTTTAGTCATAGCCTATGCTGGTAGTACCCATAATGGCTTACTACAGAATGCTGGACTCGCGCTCGTATCAAAGCATACTGACAATAGGGATTATCATAATGAGATGAATGATAATGTCTTTAGAGATCGGCTCGAGAATACAGTACTTCCATCCCTTGATAGAACGTCTTGTCTAATCATGGACAATGCATCATATCACAATGTTGTTGCCCAAGAAGACAGAATACCTACGGCATCGAGCATATGGCTCCGAAGGGAAAATATACCATTTCCAGAAACATATTTCAAGCTACAGTTGTTGTCTCTTGTAAAACAGGCGCAAAAAAAGCAAGAAATATCAAATCGACAAGTTGATAGAAGAGCATGGCCATAGGTGCTTGAGTCTTCCGCCGTACCATTCTCATTAAAACCCTATAGAACTTGTGTGGGCTAACATTAAAGGATAGGTGGCAGCTGACAATACTACATTCAAACTGTCTGACATCAAGATACTAACCAAGTCCGCGCTATTAAATACTGATGAAAGTTACTGGAAAAAATGTGAGGACCATGTGTTGAAAGAGGAAGAGGACTATTGGAGAAAGGATGTATTTAATTTTGTGCAACCGAGAGCAGTCATCAACCTACTGGAATAGTCCGACACAGATTAAGGTCTGGGCAGTTGGGAGACCTCAATCCACGTGCACACTAACTGGGATATTTTGCTCGAACTATTCAGACGAATTGCAGGCCCTAAACATTACAGCATCAGCACAATGTGAGTGGCAACAGGTTGTATTCCATAGTGATGAATTTTCAATTCCGCAAGCCCTCAGCGGTGACAAACAACTGGCATTGAAAAAAACAAAAACAAAAAACACTAAACGCATTGAATAACAACAGAAGAGTAATATTGCGGTGGAAACTGACATATTGTGGCATAACAAGAAACGTGAGAGCAAACACGTTGTCAAATTAGGGGACAACACACGTACATATGAATCAATCTATAAACTTCAATGAAAAGAGGACCAACATCTTGGTCGTTAAGAAAAAAAAGCCCACTACAGAGACACTGACAACTATTTTCATAGTGCAAAACAGGTAATCATGTTCCGTCTCTGAACGGTAAACAGCAGAGTAGACAACCTTTCACGAAGACTCAAAGCGGGTCTGTCACCCATGTGTACGTGTGAACAAACTACACAGACAGCTGAACAGATCCTTAAAAATTGACACATAATGACTAAATTGCGGTATCATTTATGGTCACTCCATACGCACATTAACGCATAGCTATTTGGAAGCTTTTACGAACTCCATATAAAAAGCTAAATGCATCCTAGTAACCTGACTCCTTGTGTACGCATTATTAACCAGCAGCTGAAGAAACAAGAAGGAAATGAAAAATAAGGTAAGAAATATATTCCTTCTACTTTCCTGTCAATTTACACATTATTTACCCCATGCCTCTGTAAATTCTGTCTTTACTAATATTACACATTGCACCCCTCTCGGAAGTCTCCGTGGTGAAGTGGTCAAGCCGTTTGACTCGGTTGTATGTTCGATTCCGGGCCGCGTCCTTCATTTCACGAGTGAATTTTTTCGGACTCCCGAGGGTCATCGCTGGAGCTACGGAGTTCGTGCTGTGTGCGACGCTTTCCGCGCTGCGGAAAGGGACTGGGCCATATGGGATAAAACCCCGGTGCAATGCAGTCGACCCTGTCGACTTTTAAGCGACTTTATTTTATTGCACCCACTCCCATACGAATCTGGCTACGCCTTGTACTTGTGTCGTTAACCGAAATGACGTGCTTTACTATAAGACTAGTTTGTTAGCGTGAATTAACTAAATTTTCGCCAAAACATCAAAGAAATGTCGCTGCTTTCGATGATTTAAGTTGCCTTTGGACCTATCAAAGACATATTCCTTGAGTGAGTGGGGATAAATATAAGACGGCAGGAAATTTTTCATAATGATGCAACAGATAGTTTTCATAAAAATTGATCGTGAATAAATGCATTCATTTCTGAACAGACTATAGTCAGTCAACTAACGAACTATTCAATCAACCAGATAGCCAATGAACCAATGAACAAACCAACTAATCAACCAATCAACCAACCAACTAGTTAATCAATCAGCAAATCACTCAAACAGTAAGCCTACCAATCAACTAACTATTCAACCAATCAACTAATCAATCAGTCAACCAAACAGCAGTTAGTCAATCAACTAATAAACCAACCAAACAGCCAACCATCATGCCAACCAACCAACCAAATCAGCTAACCAATCATGTACATTTACCTTTTACATCCTCACCCGGGTCTCAACAAGCCGCCACCTTCGAGCCACTAACGAGCTAACTAGCAAGAGAAAGTACTGCAACAACCAGCGTTTAACATCTTCCAAGTTACACAAACACTCTAGATACGCGCGTCATAACAGTAAACAGGCCATTCATATGCCGGCTGGGATGCTTTTCTTGCCGCTGGGAGCACAAACAGCAGCAGTGATGCTAAGTGATATTTCTCCCTCCAGGGCATCAATTTCAATAAAAATGTAAACAAACTTACAAATATGGAAAAAGAGTTATCCTCGCGCAGCGTGGAGCTCATTTTACGTGGTGGGAGAGAGAGAGAGAGAGAGAGAGAGAGAGAGAGAGAGAGAGAGAGAGAGAGAGAGAGAGAGAGAGAGAGAGAGAGAGAGAGAGAGAGAGATCTATGAGCAGAAATATCTGGGGGAAAGTCTTATCTCAAGAGATGAGAAATGTGCAGACGCGGGAACTCACGAGAAAGAAAGGCAGCGAACGGAAGAAACTATCTTTAATAACTGTAATCTTTAATAAATAAAACAGACGAAAGGGAGATAGGACATGTTAACAAATGTAAACCATCCATTCCATCCATTGGACTGGACATTTCTCAGGCATTAATTCCACGGCAAATTCTATGTTTGCATAGTCGAGTTTTTATTTTTTTTTTTTTTTCAGAGGTCACCAGTGAAGCGATGGCATTTTTCTACATGCCAAGACGGCATATTGGTGACCTTGTCTTTACTTTCGAAGACCAATGCTATAGACTGGATCGACCTTGGCTGACCCACACTGAGAAAGAAAAAAAGAAGAAACTCCGGCCACTAATGAAATGGAATCCGGAACTAGTTTTGGCAAGCCAGTGCACAAACCAGTGGACCACCACGGCTCTTTAGCTGTTATAATCCACTACTATACATTTGTTTTTTTTCGTTCGCATATCCTTTACAGGACATCGCTGTCAACATCAGCATCTTTCAGCTGATTGTTGATTTCTTGGCAAGATTACGCTCAGTAGTTTGCCATTGCTTTCTGAGCGACCGGCTCGCATACCCCTAAGTTACCGACGCGGAGAGAACCGCTACCAATTCTCGCGCACGTCACGTTACTCACGAGAGTATATGGGATTACGGAGAAAGTCATGTAACCCCTAGATCAGGCAGACCGGTCTACTATCCATAGCCACAGTTAATGTATGTATCTATTCACAGTAACGACTGACCACGTGTCTCGTCTGTGTGGGTGTCTACCCACAATATATATATATACACACACATGAGTCGACGTAGCTGAAAGTTTAAAAGCGCTCGCTCTTAAACTTCCAGTCCGATGACGGCGAGATAGAAGGATTCAATCCGTACACTAGTACTAAGTTGAATTTAAACGTTGACCTCTCCTTCAGAAAGCAGTGGCAAACTACTGAACTACATTGCCCAAAAAATCAACCTGGCGTTGATCGCTACCTCCTGCAAAGAACATGCATCAATATTTATTTATTTATTTATTTATTTATCCCCATGGAAGCTTCATGATTGCTCGCTCTATCACAGTTGTATCCCCGTTCAACGAATTATTAGGGGTCTTCATGACGGAAATCCTTGAGGAGGTCCTAACCAAACTACTCTCTCTCTCTCTCTCTCTCTCTCTCTCTCTCTCTCTCTCTCTCTCTCTCTGTGTGTGTGTGTGTGTATGCGCGTGCGCGCGTGTAAAAATATATCTGCAAGCGTCTATCTTTCTTTGTCCGTGTATCTACCTTTTCATACGAACCTTTGTCTGTGCAACTATATTTTATGCTCATATCCATCTACGTTTATTTCGATATGTTTTATCGTTCATATCGTACGCCCCCCCCCCCCCCACACTTTCAAGGCTGCATCCATAGATTCCCCCTACAAACACATCTTTGTCTATGTATTGTATTTCGTGTAAAAGAAATACCAGAGTGGCGATATCGCCTACTTTGAGAACCTTGCCTCAAACCGTTAACTACAAAAGTCGTGCCTCCCACACAACCAACGGCCACTGGTATATTTGCCTTAGAAGGGCAAACATGAAGAGGGGGAACGAACGATAACATCAACAAAAACGACAGATTGCAGACGTTTGTTTACTATTCCCAACACTGGCATGCTGTGCGTGTACGTGATATATCTAATTTACATTCCACTTCGTTTTCTTCACTATATTATCTTCAGTCGGTTCCGTAATATTCTTCACAATATTATCAGTCGTTGGTTCTGTAATATTATTCACTATATTATCTGTCGTTGGTTATGTAATATTATTCACTATATTATCAGTCGTTGCTTCTGTAACATTATTGTTCTGTGACATACAAAAGTGCGTGTCCTTGGCAGGACGCAGTGATCAACCCCAACACCCGGTTGATTTCCCATACAATTTCACGTTCAGTATTTTGCCCTTGCATTCTGTGATACATTTCACGTTTATTTTCAAACGCACTTCAACCATTCCTTCATGTGTGTGTGTGTTCCCGCGCGAGTATGTTTCCACGCGCCTGTGAGAGTTTCATTTTGTGTAATCTTTGTCTCTTTATCATCAACCTCCGTTCAGTTTTTCGCTATCCAAGAGCTCATGTTCGTATTCGTGAGACTCTCGGTAACGTACGAGTAGCGATAATAACTGCCACGCATACATCAAGATTACCCCTGCTCGAATAGAGAGTTTTTATTTCAATTTAAGGACAAGGAAGCAGAAATTACACCAGTGATTCTAAAACCATGTGATGCCACATTCACCCTACAGCTGTTTCATCCATTTCTTGGGGCCATGGGTTATGCCACATGACGATGCGTCTTCTTCCTTTTCTTCATTCCTCTTTCCAGGAAGTTCGTCACACCCAGTAATGCATGTCAAAGGTCAGCGTGTCCGGCTACGCCGTGCATTTGTGTAAGGTTTGCTTCCTCTAGACCAGTGTTTCCCAAAGTGGGGCCCACGCCCCACAGGGGGGCAATTCGATTGTCAAGGGGGGCAATTCGAAAATGGAAGAAATCGGCTGAATATAACAAAACGGGGAGACTTGAGACTGAAGTTAACTAAATTGGAACCTGACATAAGATCTCTTTGCAGCAATCATCAAGCGCAAGGATCTCATTAAATTTAAATAATAAATAATTACTAATAATTAAAATAATATAGACAAATCTTTCATTAAAATTATTTTATACTTGAATTTCAGTTCTCCATTATATGTTTTGAAAATTTACTTACTGTGTTTGCTCAATAATTACCTAGTGATTTCTTCCTAAAACCTATCATTCAAGTTTCTTTAGTGAACATTTCAATTTTTGAATATAAAAAATAATGTATATGTTGAAAGGGGGGGGGGCGTGGGGCGGGGGAGGGGGGCAATATGAATTTTAGAAAGGCTTAAGTGGGGCATGGCACAAAAAAGGTTGGGAAACACTGCTCTAGACCAATGGGGAAATTTTAGGGTTTCCTGGAGATGGGGAAATTAAGATTATTTCAAGTTCGTGTTAATACAAGAACCGATTACTTCATATTGTTTTTCTCTCTATACTTTACGGCTCCGTACTTCTCGCCCTTTTGAAATTCGTTTTATAACGTAAGAGGACCCGAAAATCACGTTTTATGTAAACGTCTAGACTTGTTCTAGTATGTGTTATTAAATTTAGCTTCCATTTTTACGTACACTGTAGGGGCGGAAGGGGGGGGGGGAGGTTATATGAAGGAAATACGAAGGAGGTGGGGGGGGGTGACATTCTGAACATATGGTGAAGAGGTGCAAGGGCAAAAAAAATATTGAGAACCACTGCTACATATATATTCCATCCAAGACAACGGGCTCTGTCTATACGTGACACGATGATTCAAAACTGCTGGATTACAGCAGATTCTCTCCTTTTTACTACTGCTTCCTTCCGCGTCATCAAAACTGCTGGATTACAGCAGATTCTCTCCTTTTTACTACTGCTTCCTTCCACATCATCAAATCTGCTGGATTACAGCAGATTCTCTCCTTTTTACTACTGCTTCCTTCCACATCATCAAGCGTGAGATTGAATACTGCGAGCAGGGTCTTTTTTTGGATAACCCTTCAGACAGACATACTCATCCATCAAGCCTACTTGTATGTTGTGAATTAAGTTTCTTCTTCCTCATATTCATAACCATATAGAATATGTGAGGAGCTGCTGCCCGAGTAGCTAGAACGCCGGCTTCTCCTTCGGGAGACCCGGGTTCGAATCCTCGGTAAGGTGTGGGATTTTTTTCTGTCGGGGGCAAAAAGAAAATCCTAATCTGCACAGTTCGCGGCGACTGCACTAGCCAGGCGGCCTTAATTTTTTCAGGCTCAAAGACACCCCCCCCCCCCCACCATACACCGCAAGGTACTATATTGGCAGTAAGTGACAGTTTAATGACATAGATTATGTATCTCTGCCAGCAGGTGCTCATTTTCCAAAAACAAAATCAAATACATTTAACTTTTTATATGCAGGCGCCTTCCTATGAAGGATAAGTGACTGGCTACCAACTTGGTCCTTGTGACGAAATCACATTCGGGCCTAAAACTATTTTTATTTTTAACAAATTATTTCTCTCTTGTTCATAGAGAAAACCGAATACTAGTTTACTAAGCAATTGAAAGGAAGTCACAAGCAAGTCAAGGGATCTGAAAGAAAATGTTCCATTACCCAGCAATCGGGAAATGTACATGGAAAGATTATTAAACAGCAGTGCAACAAATAATATAAGTGGTATTAACTTCAAGAAAATATTAGATTAATATTGCTCGAATAGCTAGTTTTACTGGGGGATTTTTCCTTTCTGCTTAAGGTCAGAAAAACAGAAATAACGTGATAGCCCAAGTTTGTTCCGGGCATGGCACCTAAAGAAGAAGAAGAAGAAGAAGAAGAAGAAGAAGAAGAAGAAGAAGAAGAAGAAGAAGAAGAAGAAGAAGAAGAAGAAGAGGAGGAGGAGGGGGAGGAGGAGGAGTTGATGCAATGTCACAAGAAAAAGAAGAAGACAAGAATGAAACAGAGGAGAAGGAAAATAAAAGGAAGAAGGCAAATAAAAAAATAAGTCCCGTTGTATTTCCTAAGTACAAATCCACAATCTAGAATCATTTTTAACGACATTACTCTGGCAATATCAGACATTCTCGGATGTTCCGTGTTTTCTTGCACACCGTCGGTGGAATTCAAGAAAGAACTGCTGCATCTCAAACGGGCAATTTACACTACCAGGTCCAAGTTATTGTGTGTAGTTGCTAAAGGCGGACATTCTCTTGTACAACGGGATGTTATTGTTTGCCGAATGCGTGGTCACACACAACACAAGCTGCAGGCCAGAAGTGTATACGACAGCGAGATGGCTGTCGTGGCGCGAATGTTTGTTTAACCCACTTAAACAGGAAATTGGGAAAACAAAAGACATCGTTTGTGTTGAAGGTACTAGGAAAACTAGAATATGACACTTGCACTTATGCAACTCTTTAAGTTACAGCCACTTTGTTACCTTCCCGCACTTCTTCTTCTACCACTTCTTCTTTTTATTCTTCTTATTCTTCGTCGGCTTTGTCGCCTTCTTCTTCTTCGTATATGTTCGATCTAAATATATCTAAGAAAGCAGCAGTCATTTTGAGCTTGCTGACTCTCGACAGAGCCTGTCCTCGAATGGACCAGGTGTGTACGCAGAAAATCAACTTATTTCATACAACCACTGCCTTCGGGTATGAAACACTCTCAGTTATGTAAAGAAATTTCCCCTACATTTAGCGTAATCATAGAAAGTGTGGTCATCTTCTTGGTATGGGATGGACACGGCATATTTGGAGTAACCAAAGATACACGTACACATGTGTGATACTCTTGCACGCGTGTGATACTCTTTGACATATCCGCACCATCAGTTTATTTCATTAGTTTAAAAGCATCAACATCGTGTTGGCAGAATTAGGGGAGAATAGATAGATAGATATGAAAATGAACTCATTAGTTGCATCAAGCATGTGGCTCAACACGTCCCACTTTAATATTATTTCTGGTTTACTTGCCTGTAGCCCCTGACTGTCCCCAGTCTACCTACAAGGCAGTAGGTATGTATGTGCATCTCTTCGTCTGGCTTCTATACCTCGACTCGCCCGACATAGGAGACCCTACCACTTGCTGTCCCATCGTCGAAATAGCTCTCGGGGGTCGTAAGATGGACGGACGGAGACATTCATACAGAGTGACAGACAGACAGATGGATAGACGAACGCATGGATGTGTGGGTAGGTAGGTAGGTAGATAGGTAGGTAGTTAGTTGGGCAAGCAGATAGGCATGAAAATGGCTTGTTGTGACGGATAGCTGATAGGCACACAGCAAACAGCTAGGGGGAAAGGCGGGGGTGGAAGAGCAAATAATAAAGCACGAGCGCCATTTCCGGTCTTTAAAATACACACTTCATTGTCATTTAAGACTAAGAATAATTTTCGATCACCTGTGTGCATGCACATATCCACTCACACCACACATACTCACACTTAAATAGACACACACATACACCACATACATTCACCACTGCCCGTTGCTCTTGCACACATTTACCCATCATTCTCACGCGTCATTCAGTTTACATTCCTGCCTCTCAACGCGCTGTTAACCTCCATGAGATAGGAGTTTAGCCGAGTGCAGTCCCTAGAGTCATCTCCTAGCCCTATTTGTATATCCTGCAAACGTATTAATCACGGTTCTTCCCTTCGTTACACGTTTGAAACAGGCGATTGGAGTTCTACGTGCAGCCATGAAACGATGCGTTCTGGTGCAGTTGTCAGTTCTGATAACGTTGGGTAAATGAAGAGAAATTGATAAATATGATGAAAAACGTGGGGGAGGAGGGAATAAGATAAGGATTAATATGCTAATAGTTTGTTGGTTGATTGGTTGGTTGCCTGATTAATGACATTCAAATGATTGGTTGGTTGGTTTTAGGTTGGTTGATTGGTAGGTTTTTTTTTTTTTTTTTGGTTGGCTGGTTTAGTTAGTTAGTTAGTCGACAGATCATCCTCATTGCACATCGAACCATTCAGTCCATAAGTGCTCGGATCCCCTCCTCAGCAAATCCCGCAGCGTGTAGCGGCTAACGACGCCAGTTCTGTGTTGGTTTATCAATCTTCTTTGGCTTCCTGCGTAGTGTTCTTGTTTGGCCACACCTCTTTTAATTTGCTGCTCTCGCAGTCTGGCCATTGTTGTAGATTCACAGTCATCACTTGGTTCTCGCAAAAGTCTTACTTCTCGTAGAGCATTCAGAATGTCGGCCTGGTCCATGGCGCGTCCGCCCTCCATAGTAGCCTCACCTGCGAGCTTGTCAGCCCGCTCATTTCCTTGTACTCCCGCATGCCCTGGCACGAAGATGAAACTAATCTTTGCCAGTCGAGACCGCTCCAGAGGCAGCAACCATTCTCTTCGGATCGACCCCTCCTCTATCCTCTTGATCATGTTCATTGAGTCGCTAAGGAAACAAGCCCTAGTGAATGTCTGTGTCTCGAGCCATGTTATTGATTTACTTACTGCCATGACTTCCATGGTCAGGCTACTTGTGGTTTCAGTAAAAGCACCAGAGTCCTCCTTCACAATTCTCCCTCCGGCCCGAGCTGTAAAGGCCCATGAGCTTCTCACATGTCGGACGACCGACCCATCTGTGTAGATGACCGCGTCACCGTCTAGCGAATTCTCGAAAATCAACGCTTGTACTTCAGCCTCAACAGCAGCCGGATTTTCTTGTCTGCATTTTCTGTCAAGTTGGATGCAAACTGAAAAGGATGTGCAGAAGTCTGTTGGCACTTGCACCCACTCCTCGCCAGGTTCTAAGTCCTCAAGTGAACACACCTGTTGAAGAATGTCTTCGGCTTGACCCATCCACGACCGTCCTCTTTTTAACCTGCTGCCCTTCACCTTCCTAATTTCACTATGCAGTGGATGTTGTGTGTTTGCGTTAATTCTGAGGTAGGCGCGTGCCCTGCAATCTTGTATTCTCTCTTCAATGGTTGGAAACCCAAGAAGGTAGCGCATCGCCCTGCATGCTGTATCTCTTGTACATCCAAGAATAATGCGCATAGCTTCATTCTGTATCCTTTCCAGCCGTTCTATCTGCTTATGGCTGAGAGTCAGGATTGCCATTGCATACTCCAAAACAGACATGACCAACCCCTCGTACAGAAGACATAGATGGCGCTGCTCACAGTTTGCTGCCGCCATCACCCGCATCGCTGCCAAACCCCGCTTGGCCTTTGTTATCACCTGGTCTATGTGCACATTATAAGCAAGGCTTCGATCAAACCGTATCCCCAGGTAATTCATTGCCTGCGTTCTTTCCACCATCTCTGAACACAGCATTACAGTTGGTGTTGGAGTGTTGACAATATGATTATTCAACGAGAACCAAGTCACTGTTGCCTTTGTTGGGTTGACCATTGCCCCAGCTTCATCACACCAAGTACTTATGCGATTGAGTTCGGTTTGTAGTTCCACAGCAACCTCCTCTCTATCCTTCCCCTGACGATACACTAAAACATCATCGGCATATGACAATGTCCTGCCAGGTCCAGTGATCTGCTCACTGGTGATTCTCACTGGTTGGCTGGTTTATGGTTGGCTAGTTGGTTGGTTGGTGAAATTCGATTACATCGTTGATCGGCTGGTTGGGTTCTGGTTGGCTGGGTGGTTGGTTGGGTTCTGGTTGGCTGGGTGGTTGGATGGTTTATTGCTTGGTAGTTGGTTGGTTGTTTGGTTGGTTGGTTGGTGAGATTTGATTAAATCGTTGATTTGTTGGTTGGGTTCTGGTTGGGTGGGTGGTTGGTGAGATTTGATTACATCGTTGAAATAATTGGTTGGGTTCTGATTGGCTGGGTGGTTGGTTTGTAAGATTCTATTACATCTTTGCTTGGCTGGTTTGGTTCTGGTTGGCTGGGTGGTTGGTAGGTTGGTGAAATTTAATTAAATCGTTGATTGGTTGGTTGGGTTCTGGTTGGCTGGGTGATTGGTTGGTTGGTGAAGTTTGATTAAATCGTTGATGTGTTGGTTGGGTTCTGGTTGGCTGGATGATTGGCTGGGTGGTTGGTTTGTAAGATTCTATTATAACTTTGCTTGGTTGGTTTGGTTCTGGTTGGCTGGGTGGTTAGTAGGTTGGTGAAATTTAATTAAATCGTTTATTGGTTGGTTGGGTTCTGGTTGGCTGGGTGATTGGCTGGCTGGGTTCTGATTGGCTGGTGAAATTTGATTAAATCGTTGATTTGTTGGTTGGGTTCTTGTTGGCTTGTTGGTTGGTGAATCCTGCGGAAGACGTCTAAGTCTCGAAAAGATCTAGCCCCATCCTGAGTGAGGTGGATGCAGAGACCTTTCTCCCGACCCGCCACAAAAGATCTAGCCCCATCCTGAGAGAGGTGGATGCAGAGACCTTTCTCCCGACCCGCCACAAAAGATCTAGCCCCATCCTGAGAGAGGTGTATGCAGAGACCTTTCTCCCGACCCGCCACAAAAGATCTAGCCCCATCCTGAGAGAGGTGTATGCAGAGACCTTTCTCCCGACCCGCCACAAAAGATCTAGCCCCATCCTGAGAGAGGTGTATGCAGAGACCTTTCTCCCGACCCGCTACAAAAGATCTAGCCCCATCCTGAGTGACGTGGATGCAGAGACCTTTCTCCGATACAAAAGTACCCAGAGAACTGCCCTTTCCCTCTCCAAGCTTCAAACATGCAGGGTATGCAAAACTGGTGGTGAAAATGTACATCCCTGGGGAGGCATTAAGATGTGACCAGGTCATCATTCAAAGCACCACCTACCTACCGGTTCAGATTAGGCCCGGGAAGGTCATGTTTCACCTGTGGGCTGTGGGTATTTAATTGCTAACATGACCCACAGAAATTACTCCTAAAATAATTTTTTTTTAAAGTCCCGCAGAAGGAACTTGTTGCGGGTATATGAAGTGCTAGGACCATTACATTTTTTAGGCCTGTGTGTCTATCCTTCCCGTAGCTAACGTTGAGAGTCAACATCGAACACTCGTCCGACAGCTTTACCCACTGTCGGCGTAACGTATTCCTTGTTTTATAAATGGTTTAAACAGAAAACTCGCTGGTTTTAGTTACTCACAGAGTCGCTGCTGCTAGTGCTGTTGCTACTGCTGTTCTGCTGTTGCTACTGCTGTTCTGCTGTTGCTACTGCTGCTTCTGTTGTTGCTACTACATACTGCCACTTCTGTTTCTACTACTTCGTTTGCTACTATAAACGCTACTTTTACCGTTGTTACTGCTGCTATTGTTACTGTATTCAACTGTAGATTTGAGTAGTTCATGCTAAAATATTGCTTGTCCCTTCGCCAACAATTCCCTACTGTAAACAAAGTGGACATAATATATATGCGGACCTCAATATCTTTTCATTTGTCAATGTAGCCCTACGCACACAAAAATTGCCCACCCCTGCCGTAAACCATGAAAACCTTACACGGTAGAGATGATGGAGCTTACAACTAAGACAGGCAGGTAGATTTGGCAAAAGATAGAAAGAAAGAAAACTGAGACAGACCAGGAGAGTACACTCTAGAAAGAAAGAAAGAAAGAAAGAAAGAAAGAAAGAAAGAAAGAAAGAAAGAAAGAAACTGGGAGACAGGCAGAGTATACGAACGAAAGAAATCATCAATCAAAGACGGAAAGAAAGACAGATGCTAAATCTACTAATTAAAAAAAAAAGTATTACTTCCCACAGCACGGGGATAAATAGCAAAGACAGTTTAGGAAATTCCCCCCCCCCCCCAAAAAAAAAATAGAAGGAAAAAAAAAAAAAAAACACGCACACATAAAAGACTAAAGAAAAGCCCAGACAAGACGCCGTCCCTTTGATTACATGCGTGACTACTTTCAGAACCTCATTTCTGGAAATGCCCTGGTCAGCGAAAGTGGTTTATGGCCAATCTTATGCCTGGTTATTTCGCTGTACGGCGGTCACACGGGTCATTAGATCAGCGGAACTGGGTGAGAATACAAAGACAAAATTAAATCTTTGTGATTTTCTCGGTATGAAGGCGATTGGGGGGGGGGGGGGGGGGGAGAGAGAGAGAGAGAGAGAGAGAGAGAGAGAGAGAGAGAGAGAGAGAGAGAGAGAGAGAACGGTGGAAACCATGATAACAGCAAGACCGATAAAGCGGGAAGAGAGTGTTTTGAGCTCCGAGGTCGTGGCGTAGTTTACTGTTTGCAGCAGATTTTACTCTTAAAGTTATCAGATACTACTACGGGAGTTCTAAGGTCAATTATTTTCATTTGGGTACAGGGGTGGGGGAGAGGTGGTCTGGAGGTATAACTTTCGCTTTTAACTGAAACAGCTATGACTCATGACGAATAATGACGTGAAAGACGCGGTTTTATACAAATTAATGGATTGGCGACATCAACTACCAGCACCGGCCCGACATCAACTACCAGCACCGGCCCGACATCAACTACCAGCACTGGCCCTACATCAAAGACGAACTGCTACGACAGCAAGCGAGCGCACAAAAAGAAAAAGAAAAGATTGCCCACATCATATACATTGTACAATCACACAGAATGACATTTTATATATACACTAGCTGACCCTGCCCGGCTTCGCCCAGTCCCTGGTGGGAAGCATCTCATTTAATTCATATAAGTAGTCATATAAGTTCCCGTTCCCGTTACCGACTATCTGTCTGTCTGTCTGTCTGTCTGTCTGTCTGACCCGGCCCGACATCGCCCAGCTCCTGGTGTGAAGCATCTCATTTAATTTATATAAGTAGTCATATAAGTTCCTGTTCCCGACTGTCTATCTGTCTGTCTGTCTGTCTATCTGTCTGCCTGACCCTGTCCGGCTTCATTAAATTCATACAAAAAAAAAAATGTAACTTAAAAGAACGTTCTACCACACACCATCCATTATTTTTAATGAAAACTCTTTCTAATCACCTGCATGACTACAGTAACTTCTTAAGCAAAAAAAGATGAGTTACAATGTTATGCATTGTGCATCATTTTTATGAAAACTTTGAAAATGCCTTACAGATTGTATCATTATTTATTATAACTCATATGCCGGTACATAACTATGGACAAAGAGTTTATAAATCTTTGAAAACGATGCCACAATATGACTATAAGTTATACAGAAATGTTATGCCCCTTGAAATAACTTTTACAGAGTTAGGTCCCCTGAGATATATGAAATTATGATGAAAAATGAAAAATGAAATAATACTGAGTAAGTAGGCGATTTCACACTAACAAAATATCACAGTTGACAGCTCTGGAATGAAAGGAAGGCGTGTAGAAAATTTCATCTCAATCGGATGGGCCGTTCGCGAACAAATAAAGGACATACATACATACAGAGATACATAAATACGGACGCACATCCTAATTTATATATAAGATATATATTGTTGAGCACACGATGAGTTTTTAAAATGTCCATGATGTAATCCGAACAGCCGTGAAGGAACTGAGGGCGTAACACTGCAAAACGAACAGGGATGCTTCATAATACGAAAGAGGAAGATCAGAAGTTATCTTCAGTATTACAGTTCTTCTTCTTCTTCTTCTTCTTCTTCTTCTTATTATTATTATTATTATTATTATTATTATTATTATTATTCCTTATCTTCTTCTTGTCCTTCTTCTTCTTGTTCATCATCATCATCATTATTATCTTCTCATCTTCCTCCTCCACCAACATTCCTCTTCTGAGGGGGTCTGTCACACCATGTCATGCGCTGGACAAGTCAGTGTATCCAACGTGAGTATGCATGTGTGTAAAGTTTACTTCCTCCAGACAGATTACACGCATAGGTTCGTTCTTTTCCCCGTAATAATTCTGCCAGGGTGGCGTCCTGACAGATTACTCTACATGATTACCAACTGTCGTGGGATTGTTAACTCACAACATGCCCTCGGAATCAGGACTTTCTCGGATTTATCCGCAAAGGCTAGGGTCTGATCTGACTACCCGAGAGATGAGGGCGACGTATGGTATTATTTTGAACCAATAGATCTTGTAAACAATACTCAGCCATATTCAGGGATTCCAAACCAGTAACCTCAGAGCTTGAGAAGGACGCCGAAACATCGCAGTCGCGTTCTCCCGGTTGTATCTTTTTCACATTTTCTAGTATATTATTTCGTTACATCAGTTCCTTACCATGTAATCTCCCGCGCTGTGATTTTGTGTGTTATTTTTTTTTAATCTTCTGTTCTACAACACGTATCCAACGTTTCCTTACCCCCCAATAAAACTTCCAGTGCGTCATGTTTATAAAAATAAGACTTCTTTATTTGAGTTATCATGTCCAATCAGTTCTCAACACAAGCTACAGCTTGACACTGATTGTATTAAGTACATTAAATGATTTCATTGCTTGTGGCAATTTCGCGTTGCGAGCATTAAAAAAAATACCGTAGAGACAAGCAGAAACATTACGCAATCGTGCTCTTTCGCCCACGCGCACGCACTTTCATAAGTTGTGATAAAATACTGAGTATGTCTTACAGCTACATCCTACACAAGAACCATACAAGTGAAGGAAGTTACGTCTGTATTTAGAGGTGTATGTTACACTGAGGTGGTCAATAGTAAAGTGAGAATTTGTGTTATTTCGTGTTGTTTGTCTGGCATCTTCAGTCAGCAACCGGGGCAACCCGGAGACCGTTGAAGTTACATAAGGAGGGAGAGGGAAAAGATGTGGGGGGAGGGGGGAGAAGCTGTGTGTGTGAGAGAGAGAGAGAGAGAGAGAGAGAGCGAGAGAGAGAGAGAGACGGGGAGGGAGAAGAGATGTGAGTGAGAGAGAGAGAGAGAGAGGGGGAGAGGTGTGTAAGATGGGTGGGGTTTGAATGTGAGAGAGAGGAACAAAGGTGTGTGTGGGGAGCGTGTGTGTGTGACAGAGATAGAAGGTGTGTGTATGTGTGTAGTAGACAGGAAGGAAGAAAGACAAGGGTAACAATGAGAGAGAGACAGAGAGAGAGAGAGAGAAAGAGAGAGAAAGAGTGAGAGAGGGAGAGAGAGAAAGAGAGAGAGAGAGAGAGAGAGAGAGAGAGAGAGAGAGAGAGAGAGAGAGAGAGAGAGAGAGAGAGAGGCTTGTATTCCAACAGAGGTGGGAGCTGTATTTCAGCACACCTGTTAAGTTCAACCTCCACTATTTGATATACAATAATTGCACTGGTCATTGATCCTGCGGAGAAACATAAACAAAAAGACACAGAAAAATGCATAATATGCAATATATGACTGGCCGAAAGCTAGCATAACAACTTTAGTAATTTAATCACAACCTCAGCCAGTCATAGATATATTAAACTAAAGAACCATGTCTAGTAATTTAATCACAACCTCAGCCAACAACAAATATATTAAACAAAAAAAATGTTTAGTAATTTAATCACAACCTCAGCAAACGACAGATATATTAAACAAACAAGTCCCGAAGCAGAAATCCGCTCTGGGTCTGTGATGTGACAGGACCATCATCACATTGTCTGTGATGTGACAGGACCATCATCACATTGTCTGTGATGTGACAGGACCATCATCACATTGTCTGTGATGTGACAGGACCATCATCGCATTGTCTGTGATGTGACAGGACCATGATCACATTGTCTGTGATGTGACAGGACAATCATCACATTGTCTGTGATGTGACAGGACCATCATCACATTGTCTGTGATGTGATAAGACCATCATCACATTGTCTGTGATGTGACAGGACCACCATCACATTGTCTGCGATGTCACAGGACCATCGTCACATTGTCTGTGATGTCACAGGACCATCATCACATTGTCTGTGACGTCACAGGACCATCATCACATTGTCTGTGATGTGACAGGACCATCATCACATTGTCTGTGATGTGACAGGACCATCATCACATTGTCTATGATGTGACAGGACCATCATCACATTGTCTGTGGTGTGACAGGACCATCATCACATTTGCCCTGAATGCACGGAGGAATTTGTTTTAAAACGACAAGCTTATCAATTTAGCGACTGATAGTTCTGTCAACTTCTGGCTGGCAAACGTCATGACGAGGACATACAATTCCTGAACAAAATACATGAACACACCCAGATTCCCCATTTGCTTACTTTCAATATATCATCCGCCAGCAAAACTATGTTCAAACATTTTAGAAATGGGTCATGGCATGAAACTTGTTGGGTGGACTTCACTGCTGTGTGTACTGGCATTCAACGAACCACCGTCTGTTTAGCCAGCTGTTGGATGGCATTTGATGGTGTACCTTTTTACACTGAAATGCGTTGGTTGTCACGTCACAAAGTGTTAAGAAGATTTAACATTACTACAGATGAAATTATTCTCTTTTTAGGCATGAAAGGACAGAATACAGAGCATTAAAGGCAATAATTGGATACGGGATCCAACCTTTTCTAGCAGACATAACTTAACATATGTACAATGTACATCCGAAGTTACAAAGCAACAAACAAATATTTATGCAGAGTTATATGATGATATGAAATGTTCAAAGTCAAAACAAACAAACAAATCTATGGAAATCACAAATTTCAAATACAAATTTGGCTCATTTCAACGCTAGGAAAAATCTATACAAAATAATAACGGAGAATCGGATATGAGCTTTGCAAAATATAAGATTTGAAATCCCTATCCGAAGAATGTCATCAAAGATATGTAGATTTATCCGTCTATGAAGACGATTGTGCTTTGTTCACAGCATCATTTTCCTCCGTTGCTGCAGCGGCCAAAGATAATAACAGATGGGGATTTTGCAGATGCAATCAGATTATTGGCTCAAATCAAAATTCAGCGAAGTGGGATCATTCAATGATTCTGCCTGCCTTCCTCGCTGATTTGAGAATATCGGAGGTTTGCTGCTGCAATTCAAGCAATATTCGATTCTACTTATTTGTGTGAACGATTGTTTTCTTTTATGAAGGACATAACCGAAACATCAGTAATTAAAGGAGGAACAAGCCTGATGTTGAAAAATGTGCATCTAAAAAGTGAACAGGCATCAAACCACGGTACCAAGATTAAACTAAATCACTGAAAATCAAAATGTTCAAACACATTCATTGTATAAAATGTATGAATAATTACTGTATATGTTTTCATAAATGTATCACTGTATTTAAATCTGTATCAGAAAGGTAAAGACAGGTAAGCTTCGTGCAGAGTGGCGTGCTTCAATTACAAAATAGGGAACACCTGTTGCACCTTTTCCCGAGGAAATGCTGGTGTAGGGGGAAACGAGCAGTCGGACAGACATGCGAAGTCTGCACCGTTTGGTGGTGAACTGGTGCACGGTAAGGCAGACATGGTCAGAGCCCTTTGGGATAATGTGTATAGTATGGGAGAACAGATAAATCATCATTGCCTAGAAACAATAGTGGGGCAGGATGTAAGCAGCGGATCTGGCCGACACTCTGTACTCTGAGAAAAGGCCAGACAAATACATAATCAGATTGCATTTGGTACCATTCCTACTTGGACTCTTCGCTAAATGTTGAAGATGAGGACGAAGCATGTATGGGAATGTCCCGAGTGATGTTGGTTCTTGACTAACTCAACTCAACACATCTGCACATTAATAAAAATTATACGGCCTCATGACAATAGTTTTTTGTTTTTTTAAATATGTCGAACGACGTGTCTGCACTTTGGGTATTTCCATTAGTGCTCAGTCTTCCAATGTAGCAGTCATCCCTAAGTATTATGTATAATAATGGCGCCACTTGGTATTTCTCAGCTTGACATGCCCGTCCTGTGTTTCCAATCATTGATGTATACTTCTTTTCCTATGTGTAATTGCTAATCAATGCCAGATAATTTATCCCCCACGTTACCTGGGTTCTCCATGCAACGTCGCCTGCCTAATAAAGTTTTGCCCCGCTAAAAGCACGTCGAAGGACTCTTTCAAAAATAGCTTTGCTTTATGTCCCCATTCAGGAACACATTTGCACTCAATGTTTAATTCAGTCTCATTTATTCAGAAAGAGCGCGATACATTATCAACTCGAGTACCCAATAAGAAACATTACATCACTATGGCAGACCGTTTCGCATGTTTTATTCATTACCGTGCCCGAGATTACACGTGAGCCATAGACAGATATGAACGCAGGCATGATTAAATAAATATCCAGTCGGTTCATTAACACTGGCGGCAAGGGAAAGTTATGGAAATCCGTTTGGTTTCAGAACTCCGTTTGGTAGTCACTGGGTGTATTACAAGCAAACAGGAAATGGTCTTTCTGCTACATGCGTATGCGTTCTTCTGCTACTCTTGATGCTCCACTGGAGCAAAAGTTCTCGAACAGCTCACGACAAGCAGAAGTTATGGAAATTCGTTTGGTTTTAAACTCTATTTGGTGGTCATTGGGTGTTTTACTAGCAAACAGGAAATCGACTTTCTGCTGCAGACGTCTGTTTTCTTCTGTTAATCTTTATTCACAACTGGAGAATGGTCCTCAAATAAATTCACGTCAAGCAGAACTATTGTTTATTCTATCGCCTGCAGCTCGTTCCGTGTCTTTCACATTTTATTCACCTGTCTCTAATTCTCCTCTCCGTGTGTTTTAAGTCTTCCACTATTTCTGTTTGTTCTGTGGGTTCCAGAGGAAGGACTTCCTAGTTTTACTATTATCAGGTTTTCGCAGTGAGTGTCCTATTATCAGGTTTTCTCAATGTGTGTCCTATTATCAGATTTTCTTAACGTGTGTCCTTTTATCAGGTTTTCTCAATGTGTGCCCTATTCAACGCATCGTATTTTTCATATCTTGTGATTCACTTGAATACGTTTAGTGCTCTATTCACGCTCCGCGTTAATGATTCTGTCCTACCACTGCAGGCATATTATTGGCAGGTAGCAGTTAATGAACTGTTTCGGTCGTTGTCCATGTTAGGTCACACACCCAGTGAATGGGTCTCACTGACTCTCCTTAGGTAAATGTGAAGCACCAAGCAAGCCCCAAAGCATGTCCCACGTGGCTGGTCAGACTTCGCTGGACAGCCAAAGGAAATCTGGCCTAGTCACGACCTTTCTTGACACACCCTGGGCGACCGGCACAGACCTCAAGCAAACCGACCTGTTCGTGACGCAACGTCGGAACAGACGCAATGCAAATAGTTGGTTAGTGGAGGGAGGGAGGAAGGACGGACGGACGGACGGACGGACGGACGGACGGACGGACGGACGGACGGACGGACGGACGGACGGACGGACGGACGGACGGACGGACAGACGGACAGACGGACAGACGGACAGACGGACAGACGGACAGACGGACAGACGGACAGACGGACAGACGGACAGACGGACAGACAGACAGACAGACAGACAGACAGACAGACAGACAGACAGACAGACAGCCAGCGGAAGAGGGGGAATCAAACCCGGTGCAATAAAATAAAAGTTTAAACCCATTTTTACAATGAAGTGCCACGTGATCTGAAAGAAAATTCTCACCTGGAGAAAGATTTTAACTTTAAACATAAATTATTCAAAATCAAATTGTACTTGACAACATGATGAAAGAATTACCAGTACTGTTCCTGCAGTGAGAGAGAGAGAGAGAGAGAGAGAGAGAGAGAGAGAGAGAGAGAGAGAGAGAGAGAGAGAGCGAGAGAGAGAGAGAGAGAGAGAGAGAGAGAGAGAGAGAGAGAGAGAGTAATAAAAGATTTTTTTTTTAAGTAAAGGATGCTTTTAACCGCTTTGAATTTTTATTTATTTTTTCCCCTCGCTAGCTTTGAACTCAAGCGTAGTCCATACACACCATTTTCTAGTAGCACTGGGCGGAATCTTGCATATGATAAGCTTTCCCTATTACAAGTGTCCCTCGCCATCAGGTGTAATTTACGTCCCCAGGTCAAGGACGAGAAGTCAACATTTTAATACAATTGTCCGGTGTAGGGGTTGAACCCCTTACCTCGACATCAGCATATCGAATGTTTAAGAACGCGTATTCTTATCCACTCGGCCATGCTGGCCTCCTACGGCTTGAAGTGTTGCTGGGAGATGGTGCTAGACACTATTTGACAGGCCAATCAACACTCGATGGGTATTTCGCCTATATCACATCAGTCGCCTTTACTCTCCGGACCATTTCGCTTGTACCCATTTTAGACTGGGTCGATCCATGAGCCCAGGTTCAAATTGCTTGTACAAATCTGCCCTGGGTCCCACGCACAGTTAAATCATCATATTCCTCGTCGATGATCGCACAACGTGAACACATTGTAATTCAAACACCAGGCGCCGCGGTTTACCCGCCCCGGTGTCGCCAGGTCATCACACGGAATGAAAACTGGCATCCATTCCCCACTGGCAATGACATCCAGAGCAGACTCGATGGATATTAAGTCTAAAAACAATCCTCATCCCTTCTTTTTTTCCATGTGTATTTTTAAAACTCTTGTGTCAGATTCCGATTGGCTGTTCAAGGTTATTCTCTGACAGGTTCCTGTGAGTTATTTTGCCTGCAACTCGATTACACATTAATTCATGACGAGGCACACAACAGACGAGACATTGCTCACACCGCGGGCACAATCGGACGGGTCAGATGTAATCACTGCTTTACACGTGAATGCGTCACCATTACTGTAGAGACAACAATGCGAGTGCGTGTTTACCACTTCCTGTCATTTTTTTTCTTCTAATTTAAGTCGGTGTCTTGTCTCTTGGTTGAGTGGGTGTTTTTTCTCGTAGTTAAGTCGGTTTCTTTTCTCCTAGTTCCGTCGGTGTCTTTTCTCCAAATTAAGTGTCTTGTCTCCTAGTTAAGTCTTGTGTCTTGTCTCCTAGTTAAGTCGATGTCTTTTCTCCTAGTTAAGTCGATGTCTGTTCTCCTAGTTAAGACGGTGTCTTTTCTCCTGGTTAAGTCGGTGCCTTTTCTCTTAATTAAGTCTGTGTCTTTTCGCCTTGTTAGGTCGGTGTCCTTTCTCCTAGCTAGGTCGGTGTTATTTCTCATAGTTAAGACGGTGTCTTTTCTCCTAATTAAGTCGGTGTAATTTCTTCTAGTTAAGTCAGTGCAACGGTGTATTACCGGGGCCCCAAGGGGCGAGTCAAGAACAGTAACTCTATAGACTTTCTGTGCGTGTCGCAAAAGGCGACTATGGATGGTCACCTGGTATAAAAGAAACAGCCACCACGCAACCACCCATGAACTGGCCTACAGAGGGCTTGACCTGCGTGGCTGGGGACCTATACTCCATATAGGAGTGTCAAGGGTACAAGAAGAGAAGGAAAGAAGCAGGCAGTGGCCGCGGATTATACAAAATACAGGGCTAGCATCACATATCCACAACACCTCAGTGAGTGGAATTTACTTTAAGTGACGGTTACATCAAGTAAATTCCACTCATTGAGGCGTCCTGGATAGGTGGTGCTAGCCCTATATTTATGTGACGGTTACATCAAGTAAATTCCACTCATTGAGGCGTCCTGGATATGTGGTGCTGGCCCTATATTTATGTGACGGTCACATCAAGTAAATTCCACTCATTGAGGCGTCCTGGATATGTGGTTCTAGCCCTATATTTATGTGACGGTCACATCAAGTAAATTCTACTCATTGAGGCGTCCTGGATAGGTGGTGCTAGCCCTATATTTATGTGACGGTTACATCAAGTAAATTCCACTCATTGAGGCGTCCTGGATATGTGGTGCTGGCCCTATATTTATGTGACGGTCACATCAAGTAAATTCCACTCATTGAGGCGTCCTGGATATGTGGTTCTAGCCCTATATTTATGTGACGGTCACATCAAGTAAATTCTACTCATTGAGGCGTCCTGGATATGTGGTGCTAGCCCTATATTTATGTGACGGTCACATCAAGTAAATTCTACTCATTGAGGCGTCCTGGATATGTGGTGCTAGCCCTATATTTATGTGACGGTCACATCAAGTAAATTCCACTCATTGAGGCGTTCTGGATCCGCCCTTCCAAGCAATCAACTATCAAAGCAACCACCGTTCCAAGCAATCAGCTATCCAAGCAACCACCCTTCTAAGCATCAACTATCCAAGCAATCACCCTTCCAAGCAATCAACTATCCAAGCAACCGCCCTTCCAAGCAATCAACAATCAAAGGATCCACCCTTCCAAGCAATCAACTATACAAGCAATCAATTATACAAGCAACCACCCTTCCAAGCAATCCGTAGGATCAAGTCTGTGACATCGCATATCCCGCGTCTCGTGTTGATGTTCAATCATCTTATATCAACAATATTTGAGAGAGGCGCCATAAACGGTTACAAATAAAACGGAAAGAGTGAATTGAAAACAAAAATAAGGAAACGGGCTGTTTTGTTAACAATTGGCTAGATTTTGGGAGAGAGAGAGAGAGAGAGAGAGAGAGAGAGAGAGAGAGAGAGAGAGAGAGAGAGAGAGAGAGAGAGAGAGAGAGAGAATGAAATACAATACTGGACTGGACGGCGAGGTGACGGAGGATGGGGTGTCAGTAGCAGAGGCAACAGACGGCATTTGAATACCAGAGCTTGGGGTGAGATTAGCTACATGAGTATACAGAGAATTAGCAGCAAAGGACGGGAGAGGGGAGAGTTAACATGTGCAGGGCAAGAACAAGAAGGAGGAGGAGACGGTAAGAAGAAGAGAAAGCTGTGGCGGAGGAGGAGGAGGAGGAGGAAGACGGAGGGAAAAGGGAAGAGGGTGAGGACGAAGTAGATGAAGAGTTGTCTGAGATGTTCACTCTAACAGAATATCTACAGCTTGGAAAGTGGTGATTTGTTTGCGTTCGATCGCTTTGAACTTAATCGAAGTCCATGCACGTGCTATTACATCTAGTTCATATGACTGATTGTTGCGTGTGTATTAGCTTTCCCTATTACCAGTGTCCCATGCCATCAGGAGAACCCACTTCGCCTTGAGAGGTACTTGTAATTTAAGTCCCCGAGTCAAGGACGAGAAGTCAACATAATCCACACGCACAAATCTGTCCAGCACACAAGAAGTAGTAGCACCAATGCAGGATTTACGTATAAGCTACACAAGATATAGCTTGGGGCCCCCAAGAAAGTGGGGGCCCCAAAAAATACTGTCCGATTGAGCAATTGTCATATATGTATATATGACATAGAATATCTGGACTTATAAAGGGCCCCAATTTTTCAAATAGCTTAGGGCCTTATCAAGTCTAAATCCGGCCCCGAGTAGCACATGTATGGACTACGCCTACAGATGTGAGTGAAATGTAAGTGTACGCTTTCATAATCGATATAAACCATATAGGACGAACAGATCGCCAGGACAAGACAGTTGAAGAAATCTGCAGGTGTCCTGTTGGCTATAAAGACCGAGGCCATGAGGGAGATCGTGACTGCAGTGTCACTACCAATTTTTATTTTTTTTAGTTGCATATCTTTTACATGACGTCAACACCAGCATTTTGCTACCGCTGTTGATGTCTTGGCAAGTTTTACGTTCAGTAGTTAGCCATTACTTTCTGAACGACCGGCTCACATACCAACATGTTAAAACCAGTGCGACACGGTCTGCTGTGTTTCGAACGCGGGTAAGCGGCACTACGAATCGCGTCCGCAACGCCATCGCCACGGAGCGCGGCACTAACAATTAGGAAGCTCCAATTTTACGCGGTCAATAACGAGGAAATCAAAGTGCACACAGCAAGAGAAAGTAGCTTTTACACAACTGGGCAGTCTGCAGAGTTATGATGTCGCTAAGAAGTTGATTGGACGTCGGTTCATTACCCTAAGTTTGTAAGTCGATATGCTATTTTAACCACCGGATCAACATTTCTTGCGTCTATTTCATTACTAAAGATGGCAGTTTGTTTTGTTCCCGCTCGCTTTGAACTCAAGTGTAGTCCATACACGTGCTAATACTTCTAGAACGCTGGACTGATTTTTGCGAGCAGGTTAGCTTTCCCTATTACCAGTGTCACTCGCCATCAAGCGATCTCACTCCGACTTCAGAGGTTTTTGTAATTTACGTCCCCAAGTCAAGAACGAGAAGTCAACATTTTAGTTCAATTGACCAGTGTAGGGGTTAACCCCGCTGCCTCATCTAGAGGATAGGGTTGAACCCTCTACCCTGAACAAGCATCAGCCAACCGGATGTTTAAGAACGACCGCTTTTATCCACTCGGCCATGCTGTCCTCAACGAGGCAGTAATTTACGAGGGAAGTCAATAAGTAAGTCACAAATGGCTGTAGAAAAATACCTAAATATGATAACAATTTGAAACCAGATAATTTGTATAACTATACATACATTGTCCCTTTATTTGTCAACATAATTTCCACCAACATTAATACACTTATCCCATCGTTTTATCAGTCCTCCCAAACTGGCTGCATAGAAATGCGTGCTCTGTTTTCTAAACCACGTTTTCACTTCCGGGTAACCACCTTGAGCACACTTTCTTAAATTTCAATCGATCATGCATCATGCTGTATGCTGAACCATGTGAGCACCCTATTGCAGATGCTACAGAGTCTATCGTTACTCGCCTGTCACCTCTAATCATCTCCTCCACCCGCTGCACGGATGCTTCTGCTGCAATCTCAACAGGACGACCAGATCGGATTTCATCAACAATTTTAGAGCGTACTTGAGACAATTTTTCTACCCAGCTATGCGCCGATTTACGGGACAAACATTTGCCAGCATAAACAGGAAGCATTTCCGTATAAATATCCTTTGCAGGCAGTCCTTTTTCTAAGAAAGAAAAAAAAAAACGCACAACAGCACGTTGCTCTTTGGTTGTACACTCCGTAAGTACAGTCGCCATTTTGTTTATGCGCTGAGCATGTGCGTAAGACACCTAGCGACGCCTGACGAATGGGAATATAAAGTTCGATGTTGCTGTCACCTAATGACACCTGTAGAAAACATCAACTACATTTACCTGCCATCCCACAGAACTGTATGACTTACTTATTGACTCGCCCTCGTAGAAAGAACAGTTATGGAAGGCATGAACCGGGAAGAAGAAGCAGGCATCGACCAACACGAAGGTGGGAACGGGACATTAATGATACACTTGGGATGAACATATATTTGTTTCCGGGTCACAAAGCTGTTTATGAGCCAGTTGTATTCGACGTCCCGAGCTTGTGAAATGTCAGCATTTTACTTCTTCCCCCACGATATTATAACAAATGTCTTTTTTTTTTCTTTCTTCTTCTTCACCCACGATATTCTAACTAATGTCGGTCATGTTTAAGTTCAAACGGCTCAATTTTCTCCTTTAGTGATTGCAAAAAAGTCCGTATTTCACAAAATTAGAATAGCTAATGCGACCTGTGAAGGCTCCGATTAAAATACAAAAAGACCAGTGTAAACATCTTAAGACATGTTGGGCATATGGTGCTAGACTTATAATTTTATAGACGAATCAGCACTCGTTTTTACTTCCCAAGGCACTGCCTGCTGTCCCCAGCACTCGTCTTTACTTCCCAAGGCACTGCCTGCTGTCCCCAGCACTCGTTTTTACTTCCCAAGGCACTGTCTGTTGTCCCCAGCACTCGTCTTTACTTCCCAAGGCACTGCCTGCTGTCCTCAGCACTCGTCTTTACTTACCAAGGCACTGCCATTTTAGACTGTGTCAACCTTGGAGCTGAGGTTAATTTTACAAATCCGCCTCAATGCGTATTCGAACCCATACCATCGGGCCGGCAGCCCACTAGACTACTGTGGCTCCCCAGACCATGAGTTATTGATCTTAAAGACCCACGAATGAGAGTCGTTGAAGAGAGAATTCTAGACACGGGTGGAACAAGACTGTTCCGGAACATGTTCGTTGTGCAGGCATGATGGGACCTGTCAGTGAAAACATCTGCAACATTAGGAGGGACGTGAGTGGGCAGGAGCTATTGAGGAGACGTGATTAAGACGCCTACCAGCTATCTCAGGGACTCATTAACTTGAGAGAGAGAGAGAGAGAGAGAGAGAGAGAGAGAGAGAGAGAGAGAGAGAGAGAGAGAAGAGAGAGTGTGTGTGAGAGAGAGTTGAAGACCCAGAGGGGGAAGCTAAATATCGACAGAAAGAATTAGTGACATAGAAAGCAAAACAGAGAGATATAGAAGTGGGACAAGGGCAGAGAGATGAAGAGAGAGAGAGAGAGAGAGAGAGAGAGAGAGAGAGAGAGAGAAGAGAGAGTGTGTGAGAGAGAGTTGAAGACCCAGAGGGGGAAGCTAAATATCGACAGAAAGAATTAGTGACATAGAAAGCAAAACAGAGAGATATAGAAGTGGGACAAGGGCAGAGAGATGAGAGAGAGAGAGAGAGAGAGAGAGAGAGAGAGAGAGAGAGAGAGAGAGAGAGAGAGAGAGAGAGAGAGACAGACAGACAGACAGACAGACAGACAGACAGACAGAGAACACGACAGCGAGAGACGAGGTAGAGGGACAGAGATATTAACAGAGAAAGAGACAGACAGACTGACATATAGAAAGAACGAGACAAATATATATATATATATATATATATATATATATATATATATATATATATATATATATATATATAGAGAGAGAGAGAGAGAGAGAGAGAGAGAGAGAGAGAGAGAGAGAGAGAAAGAGACAGCGACATAGAGGGGGAGAGAGAGAAAGAGGCATACAGACATACAGAAAAACGTCCAATATGCCATGATGGCTTGGGAGCGGCGGTCACTTAAGCGACTACGCGGGCTGCAGAGGCCATGTTACGGGTTTGATGCTCCGGGGTCGGGGTTTCGTGTTCCAGGACCGGCGTTTGATGTTCCGGGGCGGGGTTTGATGTTCCGGGGCCAGGGTTTCGATCTTCAAGGGCTGGGGTCTGATGTGCCAAGGTCAAGGGTTGATGTGTCAGAATTTGATGAGTCAGGATTTGATCTGCCAGAATATGATTCTCATGTGCCAGAGTCGAGGTAAGATGTGTCACGGTTTGGATTTGATGTACTGCAGTTTGGGTTTGATGTGACAAAATAGGGGTTTGATGTGCCAGGCTGCGAGTTTGATGTGACAAAATCGGGGTTTGATGTGCCAAACTGCGAGTTTGATGTGACAAAATCGGGGTTTGATGTGCCAGGCTGGGAGTTTGATGTGACAAAATCGGGGTTTGATGTGCCAGGCTGGGAGTTTGATGTGACAAAATCGGGGTTTGGTGTGCCAGGCTGGAAGTTTGATGTGATAAAATTGGGGTTTGATGTGCCAGGCTGGGAATTTGGTGTGACGAAAGTCGGGGTTCGATCGCCAGGTTTGGGGTTCGATGTGCTAGAGTTTGGGGTTTACATACCTGGGTAGATGGTTGATGTGTCAGGGTCGACGTTTAATGGGTCAGGGTCGGGGTTTGATGTGCCAGAGTCTGAGTTTGATGTAACAAAGTCGGGGTCTGCTGTGCCAATGTCGAGATTTCACTGACCAAGATACCACAAGACATCTTGACCTTCAATCACAGCAGTGGAGATAATTCACAGACACTCTGAGACAATCAGTGTTTGTAATTTCCCAGCAGGAAAGTGGTCTCCCCTGGAGTTCTTACAATCAATGAACTTCTTTTCCAGGTGGCAGACTCGAGATAATGTTCTACATCAACCCCCCCCCCCCCTCCTCTCTCTCTCTCTCTCTCTCTCTCTCTCTCTCTCTCTCTCTCTCTCTCTCTCTCTCTCTCTCTCTCTCTCTTTCTCTGATCTTTGCCTCATCTCTCTCAGATATGGCCCTCACCTCTCATGTTATACCTCCCATCTCTTTCTCATCTCTGTCCTCTTTCTTTCACTTTACTCATCTGTCATCTTTCACCTTTCTCATCTCACATATCTTTTAAATTTCATCTAATTCTCATTTCTGACCTTTGTCTCTCATTTCGGTCTCACCTTTTTCAACTCTCTGTTTTCTTTTACATATCTCTCGCCTACCTCATCTTTCTTCAATCGCTCTTTTATCTTTCTAACCTTTTTATCATCTTTTTTGACTGTAATCTGTCTCTCATCTCTATCCTTTCTTCTCACTTTCTCGTCTGCCATCTCTCTCTCTCTCTCTCTCTCTCTCTCTCTCTCTCTCTCTCTCTCTCTCTCTCTCTCTCTCTCTCTGTGACACACACATCTTTCCCACCTGTCCGATTATATCGTGTAGCCAAGCAATCTCTTTATCTTTCCCTTGCACTTTTTCTTTCAACTTTACCGGTTCTCACTAAGTTTTCAAGTTCGTTTTTCCTCTTAAAGTGCACAACAAATCTTGGCTACCAACGGTTAATTAATTAAATTAATTTACTCTTTACATCTATGAAGCCGCCCCTCTCTCTCTCTCTCTCTCTCTCTCTCTCTCTCTCTCTCTCTCTCTCTCTCTCTCTCTCTCTCTCTCTCTATCTCGCTCTCTCGGCATCGTTCTAATTTTCGATTTTCTTTCAAGTTTTTACGGACAGCTCTTGAATTTTTTAATACATGCAGCAATGCACGCTGGGAATTGTCCAGAATTTCACTTCCGGATCACATGTTTTGAACGGCTAGGCAACAAAACCAATAAATTATCGTGACTCTCTAGCCAACACAAACATCAATCACACATTAGCAAAGCTGACACTGTAGCGAATCTTATACACCTGAGCCGGTAACATACTGGTATCATCTATTTACAAAAGGTATGCTGACGGGAATAATCTATTCACGCAACAAATGTAATATAAGCATCTTACAGACATTACCTGGACTGACAGAGATAGTCAGATATGATCTACATGACGAGTGCCTACAATGACAAAATCTATTTATGCGGTGCGGTAAGAATTTATAATCGATTTATATGGCGTGGCAAGATTTAATTATCAATTTACAAGCTGCGGTAAAGTGTAATAATCAATTTACATGGTGTGGGATGGAACAGCGGTAATTTATTTACATGATGTTGGAAGACACTGACATAATCTATCTAATATTTCGGGAAGGAATAGACATACTCTATTTACACGGTGCAGAAAGGAGTATATATAATCTATTTACACAGAGTGGTAAGACGTCGGAATAATCTGTTTACACCGTGAGAGAAGGGATTTACATATCTAAGCGCAGGGTGTGAAATAGAAAACGCACAATCTATTTACACGATCTATTAAGGTACCGAAATAATCTATGGGGCAGAAAAACAAACAAATAACCTATTTTTAGAAGATGTAATGACAACAAGCTGCCATCAGAATTGATAATGATGTACGTCAGGCAATATCGGCCTATTAAAAGAGGCGTGAGACAGGGATGTGTAATGTCTCCAGATCTTTTTTCCCTGTACAGTGAAAATATTTTCAGAAATATGGAAGGAATCAACATTGGGGGAATATACATCAATAACATTAGATATGCAGATGATACAGTCTTGATTGCAGACAATGAACAGGACCTGCGAAATTTAGTAGATGCGGTTGTTTGCACACAGTGAGCAACTGTGGTTAGAATTAAATAGTAAGAAGACACAGATTATGGTCGTCAGTGGGAATAAGGAAATATACCACAATGTGATATACGAGTAAATGGGCATATTCTTAAGCAAGTTAATCGATAAAGTTATCTCGGAACAATCATAACATCTGATGGGAGATGCCTTGAAGCGATTAGAACAAGAATTGCCATTGCGAAGGTAGCCTTTTGCAAGATGAAAAACATACTGACCAATAAAAAG
>OY992880.1:57061602-57063503 GCA_963921405.1 Cepaea hortensis | reverse complement strand
GACAACATTGCAGACATAGACAAGAAATTTCAAACGAATGAAGGACGAAGAGGAAGAAGAAGAAGAAGAAGAAGAAGAAGAAGAAGAAGAAGAAGAAGAAGAAGAAGAAGAAGAAGAAGAAGAAGAAGAAGACGAAGAAGACGAAGAAGAAGAAGAAGAAGAAGAAGAAGAAGAAGAAGAAGAAGAAGAAGAAGAAGAAGAAGAAGAAGAAGAAGAAGAAGAAGAAGAAGAAGAAGAAGATCTTGACTGTCTGCATATAATTTCTCTAATCAAATTATGATTTTCACTTGTTTCTTGAAGGACTGCCTCACTCACTAGGTACGTGTCAGCTGACGCCAGTCATGCCATAAGTGGGGAGAGGAATGGGATGAGAGGGGGGTGTTTGAAAAATCAGAGTAATCAATTAATCATCAACATCGTGCCACATATTATTTCTCTCCCAAAACATTGTCTTCCATAAGACTTCAGCTGAAAGCATCTCAGTTTTGGACAAATGGTCTTGCATTCCCTTAACAACATATTCCGACCCCTTCGATGTCCTGAGTTCACCGTTGTCCTGGTCGTCCACTTCTCTCTTAAATATGACTATGCCTTCCATTATCAGTCTTTCACTCTTTCTAGACTATTATGTCTTGCCAAAGACCAGAATATTTTAAGCCTTTCTAATGCGATGGCAATTAGGAGCCGATCTTCCCTGATCATCAGTGCTTTCAATGCGTCCCTGATGGCTGTTTCTTTTCGAAGATATTTTCAATAGCATGTTTCGGTACATTCCATTCGAATGCTATCATTTTATGTGCAATTTGGAAGAAGTGCACTAAACTTATAATCTTCTTCATCATCATTCAGTGGCGTGTCGTGATCAGAACTTTTCGCTACAACAGTTTTCCGAATTTTCTCTCGATCATAAGTCCGATGTCCTGTCTCTGTTACTGGCATGTATAAATAAATAAGCTGCCGCATCTTACATCTGTGTTTCTCGTTTTTATTTCCCGGTACTATTCTCTCCATAACTGTCTTTTCCAGACATTCGTGTTAAGTTTAGTTGAGTGACGACCCAACACCATTGCACTTTGGGCATTCTCATACGTGATCCGTCCTCATCTGCAACAGCTAGCGAAGAGTCCCAATACAACTGGTACTAGTATCAATCTGATTATATGTCCGTCTGGCCTTTCCTCGGAGTTTTGAGCGTCGACCAGATCCTCTGATCTCTCCCGGTAGTACCATTCTCTCCAATTCATGATGATCTACCCGTTTTTCCGCGCTATACACACGATTCCAAAGGGCCTCGACCACACCTGCCTTATCATGCACCAATAACCCACCAAGGGTGCAAACTCGGCCAGTCTGCAAGTCTGCTCGTTCCCACCACACCAGCATGTCCTGGGTGGAAAATATTCTACAGATTCTCTCTATTTTTTATTGTTGAATTTCCTGCCACTTTGTCTAAAGCATGCCTATCTTCACCTGTCTCGTCTTACTTTGCGAGTCCGTTACAATTACGACATTCGTGTGCTGATATTTCAGCTTCAAGGATGTATCTAGTTACTTTACTTTATGCTGTATGATTTCTGCAGTATGTACCTGACGAGATGCAGTCAAATATGCCAGGCAGTGAATCGTGCAGCCTTTTGTTTGTGTCTTTGTTATTCAGATTCACTACGGGACAACAGTGTTTTGATGTGCTTAATAATAATAATAATAATAATAATAATAATAATAATAATAAATCTTCTTCAATGGTGAATTTTTTTTTAGGATAGATACTGTATGTGTGTTTTTTTCAGCTGATTTGTTTTACGACATTCTAAATTTCGGGAAAGGTGATGACTAAAATATGGTATATCCTTTGCAGGACATTGCACTCAACCCCAACTCTTGTTGGCTGTGTGCGATTT
>OY992880.1:56949102-57056602 GCA_963921405.1 Cepaea hortensis | reverse complement strand
TTTATTACCAAGCTGTCTAACAGTTATTGAAGGCATCTTACGTTTTCAGCTATCAATATTAATCATCATCATCATCAAGTGCCGTGCCGGCTGGCGTAGGCGTTCATGGCTCTCCATAGATCTCGGTCTTTGGTTTTCTGGATCAACTCTGCTGCTGATATTCCTCCATGCCACCGTCTCAATCCATCCAGCATCACTTCTCTTGGTCTACCTCTGCCTCTCTTCCCCTCGATCTTTCCAGTTGTTACGATGTTCTCCAATGCCTCTCTTCTCATCACATGACCGAGGAAAGCTGTTTGTCTCTGTCTTATTGTTGTATATAATGTTCTAGTTTCATTAGCCTGTTTCAGGCAGTCGTCGTTAGTTACTCTGGCAGTCCAAGGAATTCGCAACATTCTTCTCAGGAACCACATCTCTGTTGCTTCTAATTTCTTCTTAATTTGTTCATTTACATTCCAAGATTCACTGCCATACAGCAAAACTGGTTCTACATAGCATTTCATCACTCTCTTTCTTACATTCAGTGATAGTGACTTATTGCATAAGATACTCTTCATTTTCTGAAATGCGGCTTTTGCCTGCCCTATTCTGCTCCTAATCTCTGTTGTACATCTTCCATCTGATGTTATAAATGCCCCTAGGTATCTAAAATTATCAACTTGGTTAAGGATTTTCCCTTCTATTTCTATGTCACATTTTGGTGTCACCATTTTCTTTGATATTACCATTGTTACTGTTTTCTTGATATTCAAGGAGAGTCCTTTCCTTGCACTCTCTGTTACTACAACGTCTAATAATTGTTGTAGGTCTGTTGAATTATCCGCCACCAATACTGTGTCATCTGCATAGCGTATATTATTTATATTATAACCTCCAACTAGTATTCCTGGCATCTCTTTGATCCCTCTCATTATTACTTCGCTATAAAGGGAGAAAAGATCTGGTGACAAGACACACCCTTGTCGTACTCCTAGTTTTATCTGTTCGTAACTACCCTCTTTATTTCCCATTTTAATTGCTGCTACTTGGTTCCAGTAAATATTCTTTATTATTCTTAAATCTTTTCCATCAGTGTTGATATCTTCCAACATTTTAATCAGTTCATCATGTTTTACTTTATCAAATGCCTTAGTATAATCTATGAAGCACAAATATATGTCTCTATGTTTCTCTATTGACCTTTCTATTAGTGTCCGTAATGTATAAATTGCATTGTTTGTGCCCTTTCCTTCCACAAATCCATACTGTTCTTCACTAATTTCCATTTTTATTTTATTTTTGGTTCTTCTCATTATGATTCTGAGTAGAAGCTTAGTGATATGGTTTATAAGGTTAATTGTACGAAAATCTTCACAATCAATTGCTCCTGGTCTTTTTGGTATAGCTATAAATACTGATTTCAGCATATCACTGGGTAAATATCCACTGCTGTAAATATCATTCAACATTTTGGTTAATATATCTACTCCAAATTCTCCCAAAACTTCTAATTCTTCTATTGTGATTTCATCTGGCCCAGCTGTTTTTCCTTTCTTCATACGTTTCATAGAGTCAGCGACTTCTTCTTTCAGAATAGGTGGACCTTCTAAGTTACGATCTTCTGTTAATTCTTCCCTTTCTCCTTCATATAATTCTCTTATATACTCATTCCACCTCTTCATTATAGCATCTTCCTCTAATATTATCTTTCCTGTTTTTGATTTCAAACACCCTGTATTTATTCTTATTTTTCTTCCTGTAAGCTCACTGATTTGTCTGTGCATATTTTTTGTATCTTTAATGGAATTTAATTCAATTTTTTTGCATTGCTCGTTTAACCAACTTTCTTTAGCCTTCCCACATTTATCTTTTATTTCTTTATTTATCTTAGCGTATTCTTGTTTGTCATTTTTACTCTGTTTTCTTTTGTCCATCAGTTTTAAGATATCTTCATTCATTCATTTTTTCTTAGCTATTTTGCCTCTCTCCGGTAATACTTCTTAGCTAGTTTGATGAATGGAGTCCCTTAACATTTCCCATTGTTCATCTATACTCTGTATTTTAGTTATTGCATTGTACCTATTTTTCACAGTCACTCTGTATTGTTCTTGCATTTCTTTATCTATTTTCAGAACCTCTTTATTAAGTCGCATGTTCTTAACCATTCTTCAATATTAATACATCTGCATAAATAATCTAAACGTAGTGTATAAGGAACATAACATGTAAATTAACATTAGTAAAACGGTTGTAATGACCATAACCAAAGAAGAAAACAACAAAAATTCATCTAAAATAATACCCCGTGAAATCGGGAAGGTTAACCCGGTCAACAAATACCCGCAGAAGTCGGATGTGTCGGCCTAACGGCGCAAGAACGCAGCTCTGCTGTAAACAGGCACAACGCAATCACGTCCGAATAAGAAAAAGAAAAAAACTCCGGAAGAGCGCAGAAGAAGAAGATACCCCGTGAAACAAGTAAAGAGCTTCAAGTACTTTGGAAGTATAATATCACCAAATGGAAATCAGAAGACGAGATCGAAAATAGATGCAATAAGGCAAACTAACTCATTGGACAAGTGGCACCAATACTAAAGAAAAAACACGTATCAGTATCTACTGATACTAAAATACAGTTTTTCTATCAATTCTATGCTACCAATGCCAAACCGAACAACGGCACACCCACTCCCCCGAAAATGAAAAAAAAAAATTTTTTTTTAAAGAGAGAAGAAAAATAGCCGCAACGGAAATGAGATTCATGAGAAGAATACTCAACGTTTAAAGGAGAGAGACAATCAGAAATTATGAAATCAGAACTAAAGTAGAGGTAAAAGCAGCGCTAGATTTCATTAGAAAACAGCAAGATACATGGTTCCGCCACATAACTAGGCTACCAACTAACAGTATACCACAACAAGCAATGATGTACAGACCACATGGAACCAGAAGAGGAGGCCGACCATGTAAACGATGTACAGAGGGAATAACAGAGTCTTGGGAATCTCGAAATATGAAGCCCGTAGACGGGCACTCTTCCGCTGTTTATGTTTCAATTCGACACTGTAAGGTACATGAGGAACAAGAAGAGATGAGATGATGAGATGAATGTCATCTGCATAACATCGATTGTTTATTTTATAATGTATCGCTCTTATTCCAGGCCTGTATTTGGTCCCTCTCGTTACTAGTTCTACTAGAGAGAGAGAGAGAGAGAGAGAGAGAGAGAGAGAGAGAGAGAGAGAGAGAGAGAGAGAGAGAGAGAGAGGGGGGGGGGAGGTCAGAGAGGACAGAAAGAGGAGATCCGGTGCATTATATGTTCGTGTTAGCCCACTTTATTTCCCCTTTTAATTGCTGCTCCATGTTCCTACTAAATATTATTTATATTGTACTGGGATCTTTCCCAGCAACTGTAATATCATTCAACAATTTGCTATTTCATCATGTTTTACTTAAGCTTTTAAGGCATTGGTGTAATCTATAAATCACACGTATAACATGCCGGGTGGAAATGACGCACTACACATATTGTGATAACTTCTGTTGACGCACTTCCTGTTCTACATTCAATGTCTCCAGCTAGTCAAACTGACCACTTCCTCTTCATTTCCTTGCAGCCCCATCCCTCTATCCCTCTCACAGACAGACATGTCCAAACCGACAAAGACCACAGACGCCAGCTCGTCGAAGAAACAGAAGAACAGGGCATCCGTGTTAGATGTAACCAGCATTAAAGCTCCAATGTCAGACAAAGAAGACAGTAGCAGTCTGAAAACAGTTGCCAGTAAGCTAAAGACACCTCATCCTTTAGAACAGCTGCTCGGAGCATCAGTCAAAAACTCAAGTGGACTAACGGTCAATCCAAAGTCGTTGGCTGTGGAAAACGGTGTCCTTGGTGAGATATCAAACGAGTTATCAGTTAGTTAGTCAACAGTCTTAGGTGTGAATGAGCCACTGTATGACAGAAGAAGGTACTACCTACTTTCTATTAGCACTGAATGTTGGGCGGCGCTCACCATACCCAACGGCTTTGCGCGGAGGAGCGCAATTGGGAGGGTACAAGCCTTACCCTAGTACGAGGATATTCAACCTAAAGACTAAATATCATGGCAGGGCAGACCAGGTCCTAAGCCTTGGTCGGCATCTGGTCTGGGATGGAAGCTCCGACAGGCGGGCAGTTGGAGTATTGCTTTGTTGACCCGACAGCTTCTGTAGCATGTCTTGTTCGAGACCTGTCCTCTGGAGTAAACTAAGCAGTCGAGAGAGGGATCATGCTGCATGGGCTACACCTGATCTCTAAATTCAGCCCAGGCTTTGCGTTATGGAGAGGTATAACTCCACGTTATAAACTATCATCTGTCAAGATGGCAAGGTGCCAGTCAGTCAATCAAGAGATCATCTTCATTGTATATCGAACTAATAGTCCATTAATTTCTCCGGTCCTCTCATCAGTATCTCTTTCAGCGTGTAGCGGTTGCCGACACCAGTTCAGTGTTTGTTGACTTCTCTTCTTTGGCTTCCCGTACGGCGCTCTGGATCCCTGGATAGATTGCGAGAAACCAAATTGACTACATTATGATTAGAAGTAGATTTAAAATCAATGTCTACAATGCTAAAACATACCCTGGTGCTGATACCAACTCTGACCACAATCCTGTAGTTATAAAATTACCAATAAAACTTTAACGCCCAGGAATAAGGACATCGTGGACGCCTCAAATAGATATATCAGCATTGAAACAACCAGACACCTAGGACAATAGTGTCATAAACCAACATTGTAAAATACTCAAGATGGACCATGCGTATTAAAGGATAACGTAGAGAAGGCTATTAAACACATGAAACAAGGAAAGGTTGCAGGTCCAGACAAGATAACAACGGAAATGATATCATTCTTACCCAACTTTGGCATTGACACTCTCATTCCTAAAGCGTCTGAATTGCCCCGTGTCCATCTTCGTCATTAATGACCTGTGCTTAATAATAATAATAATTTGCTTGGTGTACTATGGTGTCGGTTTTTAAATCAATCAGTGTATCAAAGTTGAAGAATCGCACCCATCCCTTGAATCATTTATTTGCCCTGCACCCACGAGGGCATTCAAGATGTCAGCCCGGTTCATTGCTTGTCCGCAGCCTCCCCCTTTCCTCCCCCTCACCCCGTACCCAAGCCAGTAACCTATCCGCGCTTCCTCCCACATCCGAATGCCTTGGCACACAAATGAAATAGAACTTAGTCATTCTGCACCTCCTCAAAGATTCAAACCATTGCCTTCAGGCCTAGCCTGTCTCGATCCTCCTTAGCATACTCATGGAGTACGTTATTGTTCACATACACTTCTTGTTTCTTATCTTTCAACTCATTCTTTCAACTCGAATATCACTGGCCCCTGCAATACTGCGACTACACACAGTTAAAGTTTTATGGCTTAGTATAATCGTGATGTCATCACTAAATTGTTGATCAGATGTTTTATAAAACGTTCTCTCTGGGCATTGTGTTGGAGTCTGTTGACAGCGAAATGTCTAACATCTATGGAGATAACACTACCAGGTTAGGTCTAAACGAAACCAGTATTGTACATCCTAACATGCCTCTCCGCAGATGTGAAGTTCCTGTAACGGCTTTTGCATATCCCACTGGTTCCAAAGTTTGAAGAAGGAAAGGAGCTCGTTGCAACACAGTGTCCTTGGCGATGGGACTTTGGTTCAGGCTGGGAAAGAAAGACTATATCAGCCTAACATTGACAGATGTTTGCCCCTTCAAGGCTTGAGCTTCATTCAAACGGACGTAAGAGTTACAATTAAATCTTCAAGAGGATTCATCAGACAATCAACTAACTAATCAATCAACCAACCAAACAACCACCAAACAAACAAACAACCAATCGATTAACCAATCAAACAATCAATCATCCTAACACACAAACAAACAACCAACAAACCTAACACACAAACAAACAACCGAACAAAACAATCAAGCACACCCAAGCAACAAAAGAAACAACCAAACACACAAACAAACAACCAAACACACAAACAAACAACCAAACAAACAACCAAACACACACACACACAAACAAACAACCAAACAAACAAACAACCAAACAAACAAACAGCCAATCGAATAACCAACCAACCTAGCACACAAACAAACAACCAACCAACCTAACACGCAAACAAACAACCAGTCAAATAACCAAACATACACACAAACAACCAAACACACAAACAAACAATCAAACACACAAACAAACAATCAAACACACACAAACTAATAACTAACTAAACAAACAAGCAACCTAACACACAAACAAACAACCAAACACACACACACAAACAACAAAACACACAAACAACCAAACACACAACCAACCAACCTAACACACAAACAAACAACCAACCAAACAACTAACTAACCTAACACACAAAGAAACAACCAAACAAACAACCAAACGCACAAACAAACAAACAAACAAACAACCAAACGCACAAACAAACAAACAAACACAAACAAACAAACGGACAACCAACCAAACAACCAGCCAACCAAACACACAAACAAACAACCAAACACACAAACAAACAAACAAACACAAACAAACAAACGGACAACCAACCAAACAACCAGCCAACCAAACACACAAACAAACAACCAAACACACAAACAAACAAACAAGCAACCAACCGACAAATCAAATGTTAATACAACACTCGGAAAAAGAACTAATTAACGAACACGCTAAGAACTCCCCGGGGACAAAACTAAGACGTAATGACTAGTATCAGAAGTAGACTATCCGATTATTTGGACACGCCGTGAAAAGGGTAAACTAGAAAAATATCAGACAGCGGATGAGATAGAATGAAGATGATAGACAGTTTGGCCCTCTGTCGTGTGATATCTGTATCGGAAATGACTGGCAGCACGCGAGGCAACAAGTTATCCATGGACGTCACACAGCACGAATAGTAAGAAGAACAAATATTTCTTGACCGTCAAATGCACACATGCTTCTGATGTTTCCCTTATCACTTGCGATTTGAATGGACTCACATAACTTGATCCAATAGTCATTCGCACACTGCCTGGCAGCCTTTTGTACATCCTTCCTCGCTTGCTTCAGCTCACTCAGAGTGTTACGCGTTGGTCTTTCCTTGTTTCTTAAGAGAGCTATCTTCTTTTTATCAATCAAGGGCTGCAGTATCTGGCTGTTTGCCGCAAACCAGTCCTGCCTCTTATGATCCACAGTGCCGTAAACCCCTACCGCTGTTTTATAAATAGTTTCCTTAAGTTTACTCCATTTATCATTTACTATACAACTTTCTGATGTATCATTGAAAGCGTCTTCAAGTTGCTGTTGAAATTCAAAGCACTTTCCAGGATCGTTAGTGTTAGTAATATTAATCCTGGGGCTAGACTTGTGTTTAGCTGTGTAGATTCTCTTTGGTCTCAGTCTAACCCTTGCAACAACCAAAGAATGATCTGTATCACAGTCAGCACTGTGGTAACTTCGAGTTAATGATGTATGGTTCAGATGTTGTCTCCGTGTGATAATGAAGTCCAGCTGATGCCAATGGCTGGATCTTGGATGTTTTCATGTGACCTTATGCATCTCTTTTGTTTTAAAAAAGGAGTTTGTAATACATAGGTCATTTCTAGTGCAATGCTCCAGCAGCCTTTGCCCATTATCATTCATGCGACCGATGTTGTATTTTCCAAGGCACACTGGCCATGAACTCGAGTCCTTGCCCACACGCGCATTGAAATCACCGAGCATATAAATGTAGTCGGATTTTGGAACTGCCTTGATTGCAGAGTCTAGCTGCTCATAGAACGTATCCTTCACATCATCAGAGGAAGCGAGTGTCGGTGCATATGCAGTGAGAATGGTGGCAAATCCACAAGAGGTTGCCAAGCGCAGTGATAATAATCTTTCATTACCTCCAGCTGGGATATCAATCATTCCCAGTAGCGAATTCTTCACTGCAAAGCCCACACCATGTTGCCTTTTTTCTGCCTGCCCTCTTCCCTTCAAAAAAAAGGTGTAATTGCTTTCCCTGAGTGACCCTTCCTCAGCGAAGTGAGTCTCCTGCAGGCCAGCAATATCAATGTTAAGACGATTGAGTTCAGCATCAATCACAGCCGTTTTTCTCACATCGTCAATATTTGTCAAGTCAGTGGAAAATCCTGGACACATGGTTCTCACATTCCAGGTTGCAAGCCGTAGCTTGAGGTTTCTATTCTTTTTATTAGTACCTGGTGCATTGGTTTTACAGCCTGCGATTCAGATTTTGTCCTAGCCCCAAGCACCCGTTGAAGCAAGCAGGCTGTGGCGGATCAGCACCCAATTGGCTGGGGGCTGCCCAGCTTGAGGCGGGCGGTAGCTGATCAGTGACACCTGTAGGTGTCTCCCACCGTCAGAGGCAACGCGTGGCGCCCCATGTCTACGCCAACTGACAAGGACTTATAACCCGTAACAGTTGCCTCTCGCTTTGATTCCGAGACCGGTTAAGACCAGGGATGGAGTTATTGCCTCTCCATAGCACAAAGCCTGGGCTAAAATAGAGAAACCATGTGTTGCCCATGCAGCATGATCCCTCTCTCGGCCTGCCTAGTTCACTCCAGGGGAAGGTTGACACCTATAATCTGGAACAAGACAAGCTGCAGAAGCTGCCGGATCAGCAAAGCAATGCTCTAACTGTCCGCCTGTCGGAGCTTCGATCCTAGACCAGCTGCCAACCAAGGCTTAGGGCCTGGTCTGCCCTGCCATGACTTATTTTGTCTTTGGGTTGCATTTCCTCGCACCAGGATAAGGCTAGTACCCTCCCAATTGCGCTCTTCCGCCCGAAGCCGTTGGCACAATGTGGGGTGTCGGGTTTGGTAGGCGCCGCCCAACATTCGGCGCTGACAGAAAGCAGGTAGTACCGTCTTACCGTCAGGTCTTAGTCAGATATGACTGAGCTACCGTAGGACAGTAGACGGTACTACCTGCTTTCTGTCAGCGCCGAATGTTGGGCGGCGCTTACCAAACCCGACACCCCACATTGTGCCAACGGCTTCGGGCGGAAGAGCGCAATTCGGAGGGTACTAGCCTTATCCTGGTGCGAGGAAATGCAACCCAAAGACAAAATAAGTCATGGCAGGGCAGACCAGGCCCTAAGCCTTGGTTGGCAGCTGGTCTAGGATCGAAGCTCCGACAGGCGGACAGTTAGAGCATTGCTTTGCTGATCCGGCAGCTTCTGCAGCTTGTCTTGTTCCAGATTATAGGTGTCAACCTTCCTCTGGAGTGAACTAGGCAGGCCGAGAGAGGGATCATGCTACATGGGCAACACATGGTTTCTTTATTTTAGCCCAGGCTTTGTGCTATGGAGAGGCAATAACTCCGTCCCTGGTCTTAACCGGTCTCGGAATCAAAGCGAGAGGCAACTGTTACGGGTTATAAGTCCTTGTCAGTTGGCGTAGACATGGGGCGCCACGCGTTGCCTCTGACGGTGGGAGACACCTACAGGTGTCACTGATCAGCTACCGCCCGCCTCAAGCTGGGCAGCCCCCAGCCAATTGGGTGCTGATCCGCCACAGCCTGCTTGCTTCAACGGGTGCTTGGGGCTAGGACAAAATCTGAATCGCAGGCTGTAAAACCAATGCACCAGGTACTAAGAAAAAGAATATAAACCTCAAGCTACGGCTTGCAACCTGGAATGTGAGAACCATGTGTCCAGGATTTTCCACTGACTTGACAAATATTGACGATGTGAGAAAAACGGCTGTGATTGATGCCGAACTCAATCGTCTTAACATTGATATTGCTGGCCTGCAGGAGACTCGCCTCGCTGAGGAAGGGTCACTCAGGGAAAACAATTACACCTTTTTTTTGAAGGGAAGAGGGCAGGCAGAAAAAAGGCAACATGGTGTGGGCTTTGCAGTGAAGAATTCGCTACTGGGAATGATTGATATCCCAGCTGGAGGTAATGAAAGATTATTATCACTGCGCTTGGCAACCTCTTGTGGATTTGCCACCATTCTCACTGCATATGCACCGACACTCGCTTCCTCTGATGATGTGAAGGATACGTTCTATGAGCAGCTAGACTCTGCAATCAAGGCAGTTCCAAAATCCGACTACATTTATATGCTCGGTGATTTCAATGCTCGTGTGGGCAAGGACTCGAGTTCATGGCCAGTGTGCCTTAGAAAATACAACATCGGTCGCATGAATGATAATGGGCAAAGGCTGCTGGAGCATTGCACTAGAAATGACCTATGTATTACAAACTCCTTTTTTAAAACAAAAGAGATGCATAAGGTCACATGGAAACATCCAAGATCCAGCCATTGGCATCAGCTGGACTTCATTATCACACGGAGACAACATCTGAAGTATACATCATTAACTCGAAGTTACCACAGTGCTGACTGTGATACAGATCATTCTTTGGTTGTTGCAAGGGTTAGACTGAGACCAAAGAGAATCTACACAGCTAAACACAAGTCTAGCCCCAGGATTAATATTACTAACACTAACGATCCTGGAAAGTGCTTTGAATTTCAACAGCAACTTGACGACGCTTTCAATGATACATCAGAAAGTTGTATAGTAAATGATAAATGGAGTAAACTTAGGGAAACTATTTATAAAACAGCGGTAGGGGTTTACGGCACTGTGGATCATAAGAGGCAGGACTGGTTTGCGGCAAACAGCCAGATACTGCAGCCCTTGATTTATAAAAAGAAGATAGCTCTCTTAAGAAACAAGGAAAGACCAACGCGTAACACTCTGAGTGAGCTGAAGCAAGCGAGGAAGGATGTACAAAAGGCTGCCAGGCAGTGTGCGAATGACTATTGGATCAAGTTATGTGAGTCCATTCAAATCGCAAGTGATAAGGGAAACATAAGAAGCATGTATGAAGGGATAAAGAAAGCCTGTGGTCCAATGATCAAAAGAAGTGCACCGCTGAAAACCTTGACTGGAGAAATCATCACTGATAAGAAACAGCAGATGGATATATGGGTCGAGCACTATTTAGAACTTTACTCAAATGAGACCAAGCTAGCGGATGATGCCCTCAACGCCATAGAGGCCCTGCCAACTCTTGACCACCTGGACACACTTCCCACTATAACAGAAGTTAAGTGTGCTATAAAGGAGCTTGCATCTGGCAAGGCTCCAGGTAAGGATGGGATTTCAATTGAGGTAATCAGGAGTGGGCAAGACACACTCGCTCTACAGATCCACCAGCTAATAGAGCTATGCTGGCGAGAAGGACAAGTCCCACAGGATTTCAAAGATTCAAACATCATAACGCTGTACAAGAACAAGGGAGATCGGAGCGACTGTAACAACCATAGGGGTATCTCACTTCTGTGTATTGTTGGGAAAGTATTTGCCAGAATTGTCCTGCACAGACTTCAAGTCCTGGGAGATCAAGTCTACCCCGAATCACAGTGCGGCTTCCGTCAGAACCGGTCTACCATTGATATGATATTCTCATTGCGACAGATGCAAGAAAAATGCCGGGAACAAAATCAGCCACTGTTTATTGCTTTCATCGACCTCACAAAGGCATTCGATTTGGTCAGTCGTGAGGGTCTGTTCAAAGCACTAAAGAAGATTGGCTGCCCACCAACTCTTCTGTCCATTGTGGAATCGTTCCACACAGGCATGAAGGGTATAATCAAGTTTGATGGCTCAACTTCAGAAGAATTTGAAATCAAGAGTGGAGTTAAGCAAGGTTGTGTACTATCCCCCACCCTCTTTGGGATATACTTATCACTTCTACTGAAATATGCCTTTCGTGATCAGGATGACGGTATATACATTCACTCACGCTCAGATGGTGGCCTCTATAATGCTCAGAGATTGAAGGCCAAGACCAAAATTAGCAGGGTACTAATCAGAGAGTTGCTTTTTGCGGATGATGCTGCGATTACGACCCACTCTGAGGAAGAATTACAACATCTACTATCTGCATTCTCCAATGCTTGCTCTGAATTTGGTTTAACAATTAACAAAAAGAAGACACAGATTATGTCACAAAGTGCACATGGTGTACCATCAATTTTTATTGACGACGCCGAACTGGAGATAGTAGACCATTTTACGTATCTAGGATCAGAGGTAAATAGCAAATTATCCCTCGATCAGGAAATCAACATCAGGATTGGCAAGGCAGCAACAACAATGAACATGTTAGCAAAAAGAGTCTGGGAGAACAGGAAGCTTACTGCCAAAACAAAAGTCCTCGTCTACCAAGCCTGTGTCCTTAGTACTCTTCTTTATGGCAGTGAAACCTGGACAACTTACTCACGCCAAGAGAAACGTTTAAACAGCTTTCATATGCGGTGTCTGCGAAGAATACTTGGTATTAAGTGGCAAGACAAAATCACAAATACTGAAGTATTGGAAAGATCAGGTTGTGTGACGGTGTATTCCATGCTCAGTCTTCGTAGACTTAGATGGATAGGACACGTTAGGAGGATGGATGATGGTAGAATACCAAAGGACATCTTTTTTGGTGAATTACAGACGGGTAGGAGATCTCAGGGTCGGCCTCTACTGCGATACAAAGATGTGTGTAAGCGGGACATGATTGATACAGGCATTGATAATGCACATTGGGAGCACGTCGCCGCTGAACGTGTTGCATGGAGGGCAACTATCAGAAATGGAATAAAGACAAAGGAGAAAATGATTGCAGATAAAGCACACACAGAGCGTGAGAGACGTAAGATGGTGCAAAATGGTGGAAATGACCATGTTTTCACATGCACCTACTGTGGGCAAACATTTGCAGCAAGAATTGGCCTTACCAGCCACACTCGCCACCGCCAAGGATCGTAGTTATTAAGCCTTTTTGAAGCACAATGTACCAAACTATCGTCTGTCAAGACGGAAAGGTGCCAATGTAATAGCGACATCTTTAGCAATGTGCATTGGGGGGAAAAGGAGGGGGGGGGGGGGGCAGAAGAGGTAAGAGTAAAAAGACCAGTTGTATACACCTTGAGGCATATTGGGTATATGCGGAGCTAGTTCCATATTTTGATAGTCTGATCGACGTTCGGTGGGGAATTTTGTGAATATAACACCAGCTGCCTTTACTTTCCAGGGCATTCCCTGGTACGCATTTTAGGATGGGTCGACCTGTGAGCCCAGGTCTGTTAAAAACCAAAATCCCGCCTACATGGGAATTCGAATATGGGCGCACTGTACCCGTTGGTAAGCGTGCTGGTCACTGCGTAACTGCGACTTCCTGTCTGGCTATACTGCAAGTTAGGCGCTTCCGTCCTAGACTACTGCTGCTGTACATTTGCAACTGCGTCACAAGAAGTTGATGGTTATTTGTCTTCACCATTGTTAATTCAAGATTCAGCATAATAATCAGAACATAATATGTGTAAGGGATAACTAGAATAGATAAATGTATTTTAATAACTGACATTGAATGGTGTATGTGTGAGGGATAACTGGAATAGATATATGTATTATAATAACTGGCATTCAATGGTGTATGTGTATTAGTGATAACTGGAATAGATATATGTATTATAATAACTGGCATTGAATAATGTATGTGTGTAAGGGTATATATACATTATTCAATTATTCAATAATGTATGTGTGTAAGGGTTGATGATTCAAATACAAACTAGAATCAACTCTGGAAATAAGATATACTATGCACTACAACATCTACTAAAATCAAAGGCGCTATCTCGTAACACCAAAATCACAATATACAAAACACTGATCAGACCAGTTGTGCTGTATGGCTCTGAAACATGGAGTACAACGAAAGGAGACGAAGCCTTGTTACAAACCTTTGAGAACAAAATTTTAAGACGCATCTTTGGACCTATTAGGGATACACAAAGTGGAGAGTGGAAAAGAAGAAGTAACAAAGACATTTATGATCTGTTTAAGTCCCCGCTAATCACTGGTATCATGAAGGCTAATAGACTACAATGGCTGGGGCATATAGAAAGAATGGAAGATAATAGGGAAACAAAACTCGCTTACACTCAGGAAATAAATGACCGTAGACCCCGAGGTAGACCAAGAAGGCGGTGGAGAGATAATACATGTACAGACCTACAAGCACTTGGAATCAACGACTGGCAAGAGAAGGTCCACCAGAGAGACGAACGGAGACGGATTGTATTTGCAGCAAAGAACCTCAATGGCTCGGAACGCTGAAGAAGAAGAAGAAGTGTAAGGGTTGATTGGAATAGAAAGATTTATTATAATAACTGGCATTGAATTATGTGTGTGAAGGATTGACCGGAATAGAAAAATGTATTATAGCAACTGGAATTGGATGATGTGTGTGTACGGGTTGACTGGAATAGAAAGTTGTTAATCTAATTACTGCCAGCCTCCGTGGCAAAGGTCTTGCGGACGCGATTCGTGAGCCCGCTTACCTGCGTTCGATACACAACTGCAACCGATTTGGCAGCAAACCGCGTCGATCTGGGTTTTAACATGTTGGTATGTGAGCCGGTCGTTCAGAAAGCAATGGCAAACTACTGAACGTAAACTTGCCAAGACATCAACAACAGCAGTAAAATGCTGGTGTTGACAGCGATATTCTGTAAATAGGATATGCACACACACAAAAAAAATCTAATTACTAGGACTGGGTGATGTCTGTGTAAAGCGGGATGGAATAAACAGAATTAGTATAATAACTAGGATTGAGTAAGTTTGTGTCAGGGCTGGCTGGATTGACAGAATTAACATGATAACTAGAGGTGATTGAGTATATAATAAGGTCCGGGTTGGATAGATAGATATAACATAATAACAAGGGTTGAGTGAGTTTGTGTAAGGGCTGGCTGAAATATATTTAACATAGATATTAGAATTGAGTGAGAGTTGGTGTAAGTGCTAGCAGGAATAAAAAGATTGAACAAAACAAGGACTAAATGGGATAATGTAAGCTCTGACTGGGGTAAAAAGAGTTCAAGTATTAACTAATACTAATAGTAAACATTAGATGATTGTGTGTAAACACTGGCTGGGATAACAAGAATTGATATGATAACTAGGATTGAGTGTGCGTGCGTGTGTGAGCAAGTTGGCGGGTATAGAAAGAGTTAACGCGCTTTCGAGTAAAACGACAAAGTAATTGGTCGGTCACCTTCTGGTTTACGTCTTAAAGTGGATTACAACTGTAAAGATAATTTTCTGACACCCGGATTGGCAAGGCTGCTTGCTGCCATTGCAGTTCAACGTCAGTAAATATGCTCAGAGACTTGGAACTTTTCCGAGGACAAACACCGGGGACTGGAGACTCTCTCGTGGCATTTCTCGAGTTCCTCGAAGAAATCAATTGGCTAGCGGAAAGGCAGACGTGAACTAGATAATCAAGTTCGAGGTCGCCGCTGGAACATTTCATATGGAGATCTAAACAGACATGTTGGGGCGACAGGAATCGGAAAAAAACTATAGGAATCATCATCATCAACAGGGAAGCAGAGAGGCACTGTTCTACTACTTCCCCACCTCCACTTTTCCCCGCTTCCGCATCCCTTTACTATTACTATTACCATTACAATTATCACTACTAAAGTTGCTATCACTACCTCTATGATTACTTCTGTTACAAAACCTGCAGCTGTTACCACTAGGACCACCACCACCACCACCACCACCACCACCACCACCACCACCACCACCACCACCACCACCACCACCGCCGCCGCCGCCGCCGCCGCCGCTGCTGCTGCTGCTACTACTACTACTACTACTACTACTACTACTACTACTACTACTACTACTACTACTATTACTACTATTGCTACTACTACAACTGCTACTACTACTACTACTACTACTACTACTACTACTACTACTACTACTACTACTACTACTACTACTATTACTACTACTACAACTGCTGCTACTACTACTACTACTACTACTACTACTACTACTACTACTACTACTACTACTACTACTACTATTACTACTACTACAACTGCTGCTGCTACTACTACTACTGCTGCTGCTGCTACTACTACTACACCTTTACGTCTTGTAGAGACATTGTATACATTTCTTGTTAATACAAATATGATCAATTCGATATTCTATACTGTTGTCTGGTGATGCTCACATTACTTCATGCATTCTCTTAGTTGGGAAAACACTTCCTCCTGTGACATATTAATTCTATCATCAAACAGTTTTCATTCATTAAACCAAGTCCATGTTTCCCCCACGATCCCTTCATTCTCCGTGTTATCCGATCCCATTTTGACATTCGAGTCACACTTTAAAATGTTTATATTGCCATTTCTTTTATTAGCATTTTGAAACTTGATGTAAAATGTCTCCCAAACTGATTCATCAGTTTTCTACACCACTAAATCTCTGATACGAGTACAATAGGTGGTCTTGAGAACCTTTTCAATTTTCAGCTTGTTGCTGGGCACTGCTATGTTTTCTATCTGCATGGTTGTGGGCGTGTGATATCTCTCATCCATTAATGGGTGTTGTCTTCATGCCTCTAGCTGTGACTGAAATGTCTTGATTCTGTTCTATATTTATTGTGTTAAAGTTTAATTTAGCCGCTCTTATCCACTACAATAACGTAACCGAGGAATGACCTGGCTCATCTAGTATATAGCTTCTTGAGAACCCTCTCAACTGCTTTTCATGTTGTTCCAGCAAGCTTCCTCGTTGTTGCTATTCTTTGCCTTGTTCATGCTCAGATGTAATATTTCGGTAATTTTATTTTCACGCTGACGTAATATTTTCCCCACACAACACTAGTTTAGAGTGCTATTGTATTTGAGATCGAGAACACTGTGCGTGTTGCTTTCTCCTTCCCGACCTTCGCCAGTCACATTTTTAAAAACCATTCTTATAACACCAGTAAGGCTTTCTGCACCCACTCGTTAGCTGTACTAATTATAATTAAATTATATTAATAAGAGTCCATACTGCCATGTCGTTTGCAACGGATGGGGTGTCTACTATGACTAGAAAATTCTCTGTTATGTTATTTACACTCTGGGAACTAAATCTGCCCTAGGGCGTTGAGAACCAAACGCACTATCGACACTGCCACCACGGAACGTACGCTGTGAATAAATATTCCAACTCCATATGAAGAAACTATACAACTATATTTTTCCAGGCCTCTACTTTGCGGCTCAGTGGTGTCCCCCATGTCGAACCCTAACACCAAAGTTAGCGCTTCTATACGATGAGCTGAAGATGCGTGACAAGAAGTTTGAAGTCGTGTTCATCAGTTTCGATTACAGTGAGGAGTCCTTTACTCAGTACTTCTCTAAAATGCCATGGTACTCACTCGATTATTCGGAACTAGACAAACGGGTAAGTGGCTAGTGATACTGTATCAGCATTATCATGTATTATTAGTAGGCCTCTTTCAGTCCTGAAGGACTATAGAGTTGTGCCGCTGGGGAGGTACATGACAGCACCGCTGGTGACAGTAAAGTTCAATGCGAGAGTAACAATCTCTGTCACAGTTTCCGCATCTGTAAGACGAGGCGGGTTCCGCAGTAAGTGACTGCATTTTATGCCTATGCCTCCTATCCTCAGTTTGTTGGATCAGATTGTGCTCAAAAGTCCGTTTCGCACACCTCTTCTCCAGGAACGTCAGTCTGCTGCAACTCTTTCCCACGTTTTGGATATATGCCAAGGATTTTCATATCTTGTTTACACACATCCCTACATCGCATTTGGGGTCTTCCGGTTGGCCTATTCCCTGTGGCTAGTTCTCCGTTTAGGAAATCTTTGGGAATACGTTCATCCTCCATTCGAGATACATGGCCCAGTCACCGGAGGCGTCTCTGCTTGAGGAGGGAGTGCACTGTGGTAATAATCCGCTCTTTCAAGCACATGTTTGTTTGTTATGTGGTCTATGCACTATATGCCCAGGATACGTCTCAGACATCTCATATTATCATGTGCCATGTATTTAACACCCGGGAGCCATGGCAGCGCAGAGGCTAGCACACTTGACTGCCGGCCCTGTGGTCATGCGTTCGAACTCCCAAAAGCTCAGTAGCCGGCAAGGTTAATCCGGTCAACAAATGCCTGAAGACGTCGGATGTGTCGGCCGAAAGGCACAAATATCGCAGCTCTGGTGTAAACAGGCACAAGTTAGTTACGTTCAAAATAAACATTCTGGACGAACGGAGAAGGACAGGAGGAGGAGGAGGAAGAAGAAGAAGAAGAAGAAGAAGAAGAAGAAGAAGAAGAAGAAGAAGAAGAAGAAGAAGAAGAAGAAGAAGAAGAAGAAGAAGAAGAAGAAGATGAATCTCCCATAAGCACGGTAGTATTTTAACATGAGAAGTTTCACTCTCCCATCCTCGCTCATCTTTCTCTCCCTCCCTCCCGCTCCCTTCCTCTCTCTCTCTCTCTCTCTCTCTCTCTCTCTCTCTGTCTATCTATCTTAAATGTGCCCTGCTTGAAGCTGTGATGTGATAGGGCCATCGCATTGTGTAGGCCTGAATGCACGAGGAAATAGATGGCCATCTTCACCTCACTTAGCAGATGACGAGCCCAGATATAGAAGCTTCGTCCAACTGTGCTCAAGGCATTATCAGTGCGGTTCTATATTAACTTCGCTAGCGTGTCCGCTGTGAGAAGTGTGTGAACAATGATATAATGTCATGCGCTACGCTGGGCCTCAGAATACACTTGCTGCCGTGTGAAAGCTAAATTCAACAGTTTACTATAAACTACATGTATATTATATGACCGTTTTATAATTTAATTATTGGAACACTAATACGAGGAGGCTTCTAATGAAAACATTAACTGTTTATTTTTAAAAATATATTCTGAAAAATTAAAGAACAAATGTATCATTTTTTTATGTAGTCACCACTGCGTTCAATGCAAGTCCTCCTCCATTGCTGATAAAGTGTTAGGATTCCTAGCACATGGACCTCTGTGCCATGTATCATAGCCTCAGACTACGACAAGTGTCAGCAGTTTTACCCGTGCGTGTCAATGTGTATACGTGCAAGGTTGCAAGCGTTGAAGCACCAGGGGCTGGAGGTATACTAGCATTGCAGATGATGTTCTCGCATACAATCAGGTGAGGGACAAAGAAAACAGCCCAGGAGCTGCAGGCGATACTAGGGAAAGTGATGGATTGGTGTGCGGAGATGAATGCTGTTATTATTAACCCAGAAAATACATCTGTCTTATGATGCTCTCTGGACGATAGGATTGTTAAAGCTGAACCCCCCTGGACTAACATGCATACATCACCATACTTGACCTTCATTCGCCAATGAATTTCTACAGGTTTCACCCCTTCACTGATTAAAGAAAATGGACAAGAGAACGCTGCTTCTCTTTGGTGCATGTCACAAGTGGGGCGGCCATCTTTAAGCTGTCGTTATGACGCCATCGTGTTCGCCTGCAACGTGATGCCACGTGCTTGACACTTTTGACATTCTTAACAAAAAATATTAACAGGTTTCAAGACAATGGCATGGTTATTGTAATTTATATCACATGTTTACGGTTTTCACATGAAGACCTCTCGTACTTTTAGTTTACAATATATATATATATATATATATATATATATATATATATATATATATATATATATATATATATATATATATAGACACACTAAGTAATTTATAAGCAACGTGCTGCACCTAATGCCTTTATATCCCAACTGTTGGAGTACAGTGAAGATTAGATTTCTAAATCACATCACCGGAGACTCATGGGTTAGGATTATTATTGGAAATAGATTTGCAACACTCACATGGTCAGTCAGACACGCGTGAAAGGTTTAAAAGTGTAAATAGTCATACTTTGCAACACGCTGTAGTTACTACAGAATAGTCAAAACTTAGGACAATCACATATTCAGGATCATGAACAGGGCTTAAAACTGCGCATAGTTAAGCATTACGACCGCTGCATGAAATTGTGTTTTAACAGATTCTGTGCCAAACTAACAGTAAGTTTGGACCAAACAAAAATGGAAGTATGGGTGTGTCATATTTGTGACTGAAAAGTTGTTAATATGGTAGCAGACATGTTGTATTATAACGTAATGACAACGTTTGGATGATATATAATCCTGTGGTGGATGCGGGAAGTCGCTTAAGGCGATGAATATTCCCATGGCACTTAATCAGTTAAAAACCATGTCCTGTACCAGAAACCTGCTGTGGGTATGTGAAGGTTTAGGACTATCACATTTGTTAGTCCTGAGTGCGCGGAGGAATAGGTGGTCAGTCTTTCTCTCCTGTAGCGAACGTCAGTTGACATGGAACACTTGTCCGACGTCGCTTATTTATTTCATTGTTAGCTTAACGTCTTAACTGTTACAAAAAGACGCCCACTTTAGTTCAGGTTAACACTGAAAATAGTCCAGACTTGCGGCAATCACAAACAGGCTCATGTGCTGATTTTATTATTGAGAATAGTGGAGACTTGCAATAATCACATAGTTAGGCTCATTTGTTGCGATTAAAATTGTAAATAGTCAAGACTTGCAACAATCAAACGTAGTCTGGCTTATTTGTTGGGGTTATAATTGGCAATAGTCAAGTCTTGCGACATTCAAACATAGTCAGGTCACTATTTGCAATTATTTGTCACTTGTTCGGGTCACTATTTGCAATAGTCAAGTTGACAATATCAGGACTTGTGACCATACCATAATTATACTCATTTGTGTTGAAAATGGGGGGGGGGAGGAGGGGGACGGGGGAAGTAACATTTAAAATAGATTTGTGACATCACATAGTCAAGCTCATGTGTTTGTGAGTTTGTGCTAAAAATGAAAATGGTTGGACTCTCTGGAATCTACTGTACTTCTTTTAGATGCATGTATCTTGTTTAGACGCATATATTTATTATTATATCAATATGAATTATTGCTTGCAGGTTGAAGTTGCTGAACACTTTGATATAAAGGGAATCCCAGTGTTGATAATACTTGATGCAAATTCCTGTGACGTTATCACACTTAATGGCCGAGAAATGATAACTTTAGATCCGAAAGGATCATTTTTTCCATGGAAAATGGAGGAAACTGAGGCTGCAATGGACACTCTGATATTAAATGAAACATTGAGCGTGATCACACCTCGACTTTCAAACGTGACAGAACAGGTGGACACCGAGTCTGACAATAAGCTGCCTGAGGACATTACTGCTGCAGTGGGGGATATTAACACAGAGTAATGGCTAGCTAGGAGGATGTCGTCTGGCACACTCGGTACATTTCACACGTCCATCAATCAGTAAGCTGGCGCCAATTTGTGATGCTATAATTCGCTATCCGATTAACTTAAACAAAGGAATTATACATTAATGCCTCTTGTAAACTGTTTACAAAATAAACTTGTATGAAACACTTCATGTTACTAGTTGAATCTTCCTTGTCAGTTCTTGTTTCAAACACAGGTAAAAATGAACAGTCTAGAAATGTGAGTGTATTTGTGTTGACACCTAACTGATTATTTTACCTCCGATGTCTACCGCATAATTGGTTAATCTTGATGTTTGCATGACTGGTTAATCTTTACTCTTACACAACTGAATAGTCTTGACTCTTGCATAACTGATTAGTCCAAATAAGATGTCTGTCACATAACTGGTTAGTTTGGACTCTTACATAACTGATTAGTTGGGACTCTAACACAACCTATTAGTCTTCACACGTTGTCTGTTAATACATTATCATTTTGCATGAGCTGTACGCCACATAATTAATTAATCTGTCAAATAACTAACAGTAGGTCAGCATGGCCGAATGAATAAGAACGCGTGTTCTTAAACATCCAGTGTGTTGATGCCGAGGTAAGTGGTTCAACCTCTACACCGGTCAGTTGAACTAAAATGTTGACCTTTCATCCTTGACTTGGGAACGTAAATTACAAGTACCTCTGAAGTTAGAGTAGGTTCACCTGATAGTGAGGGACACTGTTAATAGGGAAAGCTAGTCCACGACGCAAAATTCAGTCCAGCACTACTGGATGTAGTGTGTATGAACTACGCTTGAGTACAAAACAAGTGATTCTCTCCCCCCCCCCCCCCCCCCCCCCCCCCAAAAAAAAAAAAATCACTAATCTACAGAAGTTTTCTGTCTTATAATAATTTGCTTCCCTCCAGACACTGGACTGACGTTAACAAAGAGAAACCTACAACCCAGGGAGGAACCATCACCAACCCAGGCCTACCCCCAGCCAGTCTGTGCATGCTGTGCTGAATCATGGCCTGGTCACATCCCAGCATGCCTCCATGTAGATATGACATTCCAGCACTGGTCCTGCACACCCCGCTGCTCTCTGAGCTGGGGGAGGGCAAGGACAGCTCTGCTACATGGTTCCCATGGACATGGTATTCCAGTACAGCATAAGAAGAAACGTGTCTACATCAACCTCACCCTGATGGATGCAAATGCTTTTCAGGGCTGACATAATCTGAACGTTAATGCATAAGTTTTAAAAAAGGTAGTTGCATATCCTTTACAGGACATAGCAATCACCCCCAGCATTTTTTGGCTGTTCGTGATTCCTGGGCAGGTTTACGTTCAGTAGTTTGCCATTACTTTTGGAACGACTGGCACCCATACCATTTCATAAAAACCACAGCAAGGCTGTCTGCTGCCAAATAGCCCTCAGCTGTGTTTCTAACGCGGTATGCGGGATTACTGACTGCGCCTGTAATCCCTTGACCATAGAGCCAACATAAGACTTAGCTAAAACTCACAGAGGATTCACCAACCAACAAGTCAACCTACATGATTTACCTGTCACAAATCTTTTAAGTATACAAGAGTTTTCTGTCACATAATTGACAAGTCTGTTACATTAGCGGTGACATAGTTCAGTGGGTTACATTATGTGTCTGCAGTACTGCTGATAATAATTGGGTCTGACAATAAATACTGGAAAGACAACAATAATGAGAATAAACTTGATTTCTCTTGGTGAAAACTCACTTCAAGAGACAGAATGATACACTGAGTTAGGTAGCAATGTTGATCAAGATGGAAGAACAAATAAAGATATTAAAATAAGAATACAAAAGACAAGGCAACATTTCCTACCATTAGTGTATTTGTGAAAGTCAGAAGAAATGAAACATAGCCCCAAAATTGAGATTAAATAACTCCAACATTAAATCAGTACAACTGTATGGATCAGAGACATGGAAATCAACTAAAACAATTACAAGTAAACTACAAATATACATTAATTAGCGCCTGCGCAGGATAGAAGGACTAAAATGGTATGAAAGAATCACCAGTGTGGGGCTCATGGAGAGATCTAAACAAATGCCAGTAACTCAAGAATGAAAAAAGGACGCTGGAGCAGGATAGAACATACATTGAGAAAACCTGAGAATAATACAGCTAGAAAGTCCTTTGTCTGGAACTCACAAGGCAAATGAAATAGTGGAAGACTTAAAAACACATAAAGGGAAGTAAGGACAAAACATGAATAATAAGGAAGGACATGGAGCGAGCTGCAGGAGGCAGCAATAGATTGAATGGTTTGGGGTGAATTGGCTGAGAGTCTAAGCCCCAATGATGGATACAGGACAAAGGATTGGATGGTTTGGAGTGAATTGGCTGAGAGTCTAAGCCCCAATGATGGACACAGGACAAAAGAAGACAGAAGAATATTACTGATCACTGACCTCCAGCGCTAGATTTTATCAGAAAACAGCAGGTTCAATGGTTTGACCATATAACTAGATTACCAACTAACAGTATACCACAACAAGCAATGATGTACAGACCAGACAGAAGCAGAGGAAGAGGCCGGCCACATAAACGATGAATAGAGGGAATTACACAGACCATGGGAACCTTGATATATGAAGCCTATACACAGGCACTCTCCCACTGTTTATGCTTCACCTCGACACCACAAGGTACAAGAGAAACCTGATGAGATGGGATGAGATCACCGACCTCCAGAGACCACTGTTTTAAAAGTATGGTTTAAAAAAAAAAAAAAAAAAATTTCCCAAAGCAGTTTTCTGCTATGGGTCTGTGATGCACAGAGGAATAGGTAGCCAATCTTCCCCTCACTTTCGCAGGTGATGAGTCCAGACATCGAACCTGCGTCTAACCATGCTCATGACTTTATCAGCGCAGTTCGCTATCAACTTCGCACACGCACCAGCTTAACTCAATCAATCAATCAATCATGTGCCATGCCGGAAAGCGTGGGCGGTCATGACTCGCCATTTCACTCGATCACCAGAGTCGTAGATCAGCTCAGTGTTCCTGTCTCGTCCATGCCATGTGGCCAAGCCATCAAGGTATTTTCCTCTCGGTCTTCCTCGTGGTCTGTTCCCCTCGATCTTGCCAGTTGTCAATAAGTTCTCCAATCCATTTCTTCTCATAACATGTCCAAAAAATTTTGACTGTCTTCATCTAATTTCTCTAATCAGTCTACGATTTTCATTTGTCTCCTGTAGCACTTGGTCATTGGTTTTTCTGTCTGTCCATGGTATTTTTTGCATTTTCCTCAGAAACCACATTTTTGCAGCCATCAGATGTTTTTCAGCTTGACTGCACATTGTCCAAGTTTCACATCCATACAAAAGAACAGGCTCTATGTATCCCCTCAACACTCTTTTTCTCGTTTCAATTGACATCTTTTTATTGGTCAGAATGTTTTTCATCTTGCTAAAGGCTACTTTCTTGTTCTAATCTCTTCAAGGCATCTCCCATCAGATGTTATGACTGTTCCAAGATAATTGTATCTGAACTAAAGGACCCTTTTAAATGTCTTGGGACATACTGGGTATAGACCAATTGGCACTAGAGTCAACATCATGCCAGCACTCTTGACTTCCTGGGACATTTCCTGATGCCCAAGTTAGGCTCGTTTGACCCGGGAGCTGAGATCACATTTTAAACAATCTGCCTCAATGGAGTCTCAAACACAAGACCGATGGATCACAGGCACATATTCTAGCCATTGAATTACTTTGGCTCCTATATCACAATACTGGCCAGCAGTATAGTTAATGACCACCGTGAAACCTTTTTGTAAGGTGATTATTGTCTCTGACTCTGCAGTCCATGCTCTGGAAAGTTCTGAGAGGCCTCAAACCTGGAGAAACTTTGTGTGGCTCTATTGTACAGGTCTTATGAGGGTGCTCAGAAACAGGGGCTAGCTTCAAAATCATTTATCATTGAAGAGGGATACTGGAGATATACACGGGCACCTTGCCATCTTGACAGATGATAGCATGAGATGGAGTTATAGCTCTCCAAAGCACAAAGCCTGGGCTTAATTGTAGAGACCATGTGTAGCCCATGCAGCATAGTCCCTCTCTCAGCCTGCTTAGTTTACTCCAGAGGAAAGGTAACACTAATGCATCTGGAACAAGACAAGCTACAGTAGCTGCCGGATCAACAAAGCAATGCTCTAACTGTCCACTAAATTGTAGGCATTAAATGACAGATGGTGCATGGTGATGTATCACTTCATGAATCTTCTTGATTACAGATTTTGGAATGGGAATCGAGCATGGAACTGTCACAGTGACTGTAAGTGAGGTTCATCATTCATTCAGTAGCATGTCCTTTGCAGAACCTCGCTCCCGTAACAACATTCCGGAATACCTCTCGGCCATAAGCAAGATGTCCCGAGTCCGATACACCCATCTGGAGATCATCTGCAACCATCTTCTCTTTGGCCTTCTTCTTCCTCTCTTCCCAGGCATATACCCCTCCATTATTGTTCTCTCCAAACTTTAAGGACGTTTCAAGTGACCAAAATATTTCAATTTTCTTTGTTTTATCGTCTTTAGTAGCCAATCTTATACAATATTAAAATCTTTTTGTATGGATGCATTTGTTCTTTTCTATCTTAGAACCCGTCCATAACAATTATATTCAAAGGCATTTATGCGCTGTTCAGCTTGTTTAGTAAGTGTCCTGGTCTCACAGGTGTATGTTGCAATGGGAAAGATGTATGCTCTTAAAAACCTAATGTTTGTAGGTCTATCTGTCCCATGAAAAATTTATTCAGTTGTTTTAGTTTTTGAAGAGCAATAGACATTCGTCTGTTAATTTCTTTCATTGTGTCACCATTGTTGGTAATTAATGACCCAAGATATTCAACATTTTAAACCACCTCCAATTTTTCCTCATTAACATATATTTATTTCTCCATCTAAGTGAGGTTGGTTCCAACATATAACCAGCGGAAAACAGGAACAATCAGTAATTGCATCTTTCAACTTCTGCTGGCGGATACCAAGTACTTATGGGCTTGTTCTGAGTGCAGTGACATCAACTCTTCATCCGAATCATAAAACCATTTCCAAACCACCATTACCCAGACAGATTTTTAGACAATGTTAATAACTCTGAAAAAAAAAATATTCTTGGAAAACGTGTTTTACATAAATAAATACAACTTTATTAAATTCAAAAGATATATACAACAATATATATGGTATCAAATGAAAAGAAAATATATCACATCAACATGAAAGAAATTCATCTTTATACATTTGTTCTTAATGCAAAATACACATTCAGTACTGTTACATATATTTTTAACAGGCAGTTTACTAAAAAGAAAACTGTAAGCATTCCATTTAAAACAAAAACTATGCTTATTGAACATGTTTCCTTACAATATATTCATTAATTTTCTTGAAAATTGTAAGCCATTTTGTGCAAAAATTTTGTGTTTGTTGTGGTTTGGCTCCCTCCATCTTCCTCATTTGCACTCAGACCTTGACATGAAAGTCTCTTATATAAGTAGCAGTTGGTTTCAGGTTTATGAAATTGCTCAAAAACAAATAACACACACATGTCGTTATTATAATGTACTTACAGAGCACGAGAAAGGTGCAGAGTTACTTGCTTCAACTCTAATAAATGATAGGGAGCATCTATTGGATCTTTACCCAGGACAAGCTGGTGTCATGGGAAACAAGCAGACGGACAGATTGGCTGCTTCTGCTCTGTTAGATGGACAACAAGAGAGAGGTGGTCAGGACACTTTAGGATCATGTGTAGTGCTGAAGAAAAGATGAATCACCACAGCCTAGAGAGAATGATGTGACAGGGAGCTATTGGAGGATCTGACCGACACACAGTTCACCGAGGAAAGGCCAGGCAGACATATAATCAGACTGCAATTAGCACCTATAGTATTGGAACTCTTTGCTGACTGTTGAAGATGAGGACAGAGCATGTATGGGAGGGAATGTCCAGATGCTGTAATGTTGGTTCTTGGCTCAACTCAACTCAACATTTCTGTACAATTTTTGGTGGAATGAATGTGGTTGATATGTTATACTGACAAAGGCATAAGTGCAGTCAGACAAAGGTTCAATGCCAGCTCTCATCATTCCCTAAAGGAGAGAAAGACTGACCACCTACACCTCCATGGACTCAGGCCTACAGAAACATGATGATCCTGACACTTGACACACCCACAATATGGATGTTTTTAAAGATGGCTGAAGCTGTATTTGTTTACCTTTATGATTGTAAGTTAAGCAGGATTGTAAAAACAAACTGGCCGCTATGATGGAACTACTGCCACATAGACAAAGATCCTATAAACTTGTCCTAAACCTGGGATACAGAGGATGTTTTAATATGGTGTGTCCTGTTCACAACCTGGAAATGATGCAGTTGACCTTGTCTTGAAAGATAATGATAAACACCATTTCTCATACATCAGAGTGGAGGTCAGCATGGCTGAATTGATAAGAATGCTCGTTCTTAAATATCCATTGTTCTGATGTCAAGGTAGCGGGTTCAACCCCTACTCCAGCTAGTGGACTAAAATGTTGACTTCTCGTCTTGGACTTGGGGACGTAAATTACAAGCACCTCTGAAGTCTGAGTGGGTTCACTTGATGGTGAGGGAAACTGGTAATAGGGAAATCTAATCCACATGCAAAAATCAGTCCAGTGTACTAGAAATAGTAACAAGTATAAGGACTACACTGGAAATAGTAACATATGTGTGGACTACGCTTGAGTTAAAAGCGAGCAAGCACCCCAAAAAAATATGTTCAGAGTGGTCTTTTGATCATTTGTTCTGCAAGAAACTTTTACAGAAGCATTTGCTTTATCATAAGCTCTGCTTAAATGATTTTGTTGTAGAGATCCACACAACTTTGCAAATCAATCTGCTTGTTCATTTCCGGTATGTTGCAGTGGGCTGGTATCTTGCATTTATCGAAACGTTTGCTCACCACTTCAAGGCAGAGATTTATTTGGTTTCCAAGAACCATCTTTAATCAAACCTAAAGGCAGTCCCATAGCAGATACTGCCACTGGGTGTGAAGTGTAAGAAGACAGCTTTCTCAGATAAGTAAGAAAAAAATGTCCATTGTGCATGCTAATAATCTCTCAGCAGTTCCAAATCAAAAATAGTAGGCTGAATAGGCAACCGCCCAGGCAAAATGTCAAAAGCAGACAACCTACCCACAAAAAGGAGTATTTATAGCATGTGTGATTCTGGTATACACACAAATTCATTCTTGTAGGTACTGAGTTTATGTGCTACGTTGATTATTCTCTTAGTGTGATCAATAGGGGAGGGGGAAGGGGGAGGAAGAAGCGACTGGAGCTAATATGGTGGTTTTTGTTAGTGAAAAAAAAAGGTGATACTATATCAACCAAACCATTTTTTCTTATTTTTCTTTGTTCCTCTTCAGAGGTAGCATGCCACACATAGATAGGCACCTCAAATGATGAGTGGCTGTTAGGGCTGAATGTAAGTTGGGCCTGCGTTTCCAATTTGTGACCTTTGAAAAAAAACATTTGTTCATTTGTTTGCTCGTTTGGTCATTCAGCATGCCCAGCTTCAGCATGCATTTATGTAAGGGCTGCTATCTCTAGATAAGGTAATGAGTTCTGTTTATGAGTAGGTTTTCTTTCTAAACAATTTTGCCACAGCAGCAACCTTATGGCCTACTCTTCGTGATTTACAACTGTTGTGAGGTTATAAACATGCACAACTTAATAATGCACCCTTCTGTTCTTTTCGCCCGCATCCAAGCAAGAAGGCTAGGTAATCGACCTCACTATGCATGAGATCGGGGGGAGGGGGGGGGGGATGAGGGGGGGGGGGGTGGTGTGTGTCTCATGTGATATCATGGGATATCAGTGGTTCTTGGACAAATTTCTAAGCATATGCTGAGATTCAACCCAGTACCTTCTGAGACACCAGTGGTTCTTGGACGAATTCCCAAGCCTTTGCTGAGATTCAACCCAGTGCCTTCTAAGACTGAGACGGATACGAAAACCTCTCAGCGATGGCTTGTCCAATCAAACCATTTGTTACATCAGAGAAGGTCACCAAGCTCACTGACCTCAGGCCACAGTGCCGTAGTGACTACTTATCAAAGTACCACCAGATTTTGCACTGTTGATGGTCAGCATCATGTATCAGAACATCACATTCATCATCGGGACGCAGAGGTGTTTCCAAGGCACCAGGGCTGGGTTCTATACTGGCCAAGACCTTTTGACGCATCCTTGTCGAGCGCCCTGGGCAACAGGTCCCTTTGGGGTCCTGGCTAAAGTCAGTAGGATCGTTGATTCCTCCGAAGTCGGAGAGTGTCTGCCTGCACGGCGAGGAACCACCAGTCTGCACACCAATAAGCCAGACATGAGATAACGGATACTCACGCAAACCTCAGGTCCTGTATGACATCACACTGATGTTGGACAGCAGGATGTTTTCATCCGGCATACAGGACTTCATGCTGGAGTTCACAGCAGCGAGTACAAGCACATTCATCATATATCAGAACATCACACTCATCATGGCCCACTGAGAAGATTCTTGATCACTTGCCAGTTCGCCTGCCTCATGCATTTTCAATTACCAGTGTCTGCAATGTCTTGTGTCTACAACTTAGTCTGCACAAACAGCCTGTCAGACTCACCTTCACAGCTGTAAGCTAGTCAAATGAGGGGATTTCAGAAGCACTAATTCAATCAAACAATTAAACAACCTACGTATATATCGATGTCTGTGGTGAAGAGGTAGCAAACACAATTTACAATCCTGCATGGACGTTCAAAATCAGCTGCAGGCCATTTGGAAGCAGACTGCCTTGTCTTGATTTTAACAATGGTATGAGTGTCAGTCATTCAGGAAACAATGGCTAACTACTGAACGTAAACCTGCCTAGTAAACCACAAACAGTCTACACATTTTGGGGCTGACAGTGATGTCCTGTAAAGGACATGACACTAACTTAAAATACATATAATAACAATAATAAAAATTGTGTCGAAGCAGTCTCCGGCTATGGGTCTGTAATGTGATAGCACCATCACATTTTGTAGGCCTGAGAGCATGGAGGAACGAAGCAGCCAATTTTCCCTCACTTTGGCAAGCAACGAGCCCAGGCGTAGGACCCTAATTGAGCCCACGTTCAACCATGCTCATGACATTACGAACACAGTTCACGACCAACCTGGCAAGTGCGCCTGCCTACATATATATGACATGTACATATACCCAAATGATTGGCTTAATCAATTTGGCATTTGGATTTGGCAAATATGTTAAATTTTTCAATTAAAAAATAATGCATGTTAGCAATTCACTTTGGTAAATAAGTTACCTTTAAAAATGGTAACAATTCATGTTGGCATGCTGGTTTTTGTTACAAATTATCACTGATGTGGGAAAATATAAAATAAACCAAATAATCCATGCACGCATGTGAGTTTAATATGCATTAATTTTTTTTAGCCTGCATTAATTTTTTTTAGCCAGTTTCTAGTGAGAGAAGAAAATATCAACAATAATCGATGCATATATTAAGTTTATTTTGTAAAATGTTTTAGCATCATTTTGAGATATCAATGTGGGCATTTAAGTTTGGGAAATATGTTTTATTTTGTTGCAAATAAATCTGAATAATCCATGTGAACATATTTATTATGAAACATATAAAATACTTTGTGAGAAATAATAATTACCTTGAATATCTATGTTAGTCTTTTGTGCAAATAACTGTTTTTGGGGGGTTATCATTATCATGATAAGTAAACCTTTCAAAATGGCATATGTGTTCATGTATCTACATTTATATTCCTCCATGCCACTTCTATAGACCATCCTATATTATTTATCTTGGTCTGCCTCTATTTTTACAACCGCTGACCATCCAGCCGTCATGATGTTCTCTAGTGGGCCTCTTCTCAATATGTGTCCAAAGAACACTGTCTCTTCTTTATAGTGACATATAATGTTCTATTTTAATTAGTCCCTTCCAGTTATTCCGGCAGTCCAAGCATTCACAACATTCATCTCTGTAACCACATCTTTATTCCCTCCAAGCTTTCCCTAATTTGTACATTCACATTCCAAGAGTCACTGCCATACTGCAGATCAGGTTCAATATAACATTTCAGTTACTTTCTTTCTAACAATCAGTGAATGTGATTTACTAATTAAGTTACTTTTCATTTTCTGAAATGTAGCTCTTGCTTGGTCTATTCTGTTATTAATCTCTGTCAAGCACCTTCCATCTGATGTTACGATAGTCCCCAAATAATTGAATCAACTGAGTTGGTTGAACATTGTTTTTCTATTGTAATATATTTTGATATAACTATTGTTTCTGTTTTCTTTATATTCAAGAAATTTATATTTTTGTTCTCTATTATTACAATGTCCAATGATTGTTGCAGATCTTTCGCATTTTCAGCTATCAAAACTGTATCGAATGCATAACGCAAACTGTTTATATTATAACCTTCATCTTGTTTTACTGGTTTATCTTTCTCATTATTATTGTGCCAATAATGAGTTTGCATGCTATACAGTTTCCATAGATGAATTTCTTTAGCAGTGGCCCTTTTGGCATGCAGGAAGCATAAACTGCCCATCTCATCTGATTAGTGGAATAAACATTAAATAGATATATTTCTAAAGATTCATGGAGTTATTCTTAGTAATTCTACTGTTTTCACTAGATATGATAGTACCATCCACAAAACCAAAAGCTCAATAGAAACATCAATTGTTTTTAAGAATGACATAAAGTAGTCTAGAGTTTGAGAAATGCTTATCTATAGTTAGTTAGTTAGTTAGTTAGTCGACACAGCATCCTCATTGCACATCGAACCATTCAGTCCGTAAGTGCTCGGATCCCCTCCTCAGCAAATCCCACAGCGTGTAGCGGCTAACGACACCAGTTCTGTGTTGGTTTATCAATCTTCTTTGGCTTTCTGCGTAGTGTTCTTATTTGGCCACACCTCTTTTAATTTGCTGTTCTCGCAGTCTGACCATGGTTGTAGATTCGCAGTCATCACTTGGTTCTCGCAAAAGTCTTACTTCTCGTAAAGCATTCAGAATGTCAGCCTGGTCAATGGCGCGTCCACCCTCCACATTAGCCTTACCTGCGAGCTTGTCAGCCCACTCATTTCCTTGTACTCCCGCATGCCCTGGCAAGAAGATGAAACTAATCTTTGTCAACCGAGACTGCTCCAGAGACAGCAACCACTCTCTTCGGATCCACCCCGTCTCTATCCTCTTGAGCATGCTCATTGAGTCGCTAAGGAAACATGCCCTGTTGAATGTCTGTGTCTTGAGCCATGTTATTGCTTTACTTACTGCCATGACGTCCATAGTCAGGCTACTTGTGGTCTCAACAAAAGCACCAGAGTCCTCCTTCACAATTCTCCCTCTGACCCGTGCCATAAAGGCCCATGAGCTTCTCACATGTCGGACGACCGACCCATCTGTATAAATGACAGCATCACCGTCTAAAAAATTCTCGAAAATCAACGCTTGTACTTCCGCCTTCACAGCAGCCGGATTTTCTTGTCTGCATTTTCTGTCTAGCTGGATGCAAACTGAAAAGGACATACAGAAGTCTGTTGGCACTTGTACCCACTCCTCGCCAGGTTCTAAGTCCTCCAGTGAACACACCTGTTGAAGAATGTCTTCGGCTTGACCCATCCACGACCTTCCTCTTTTTAACCTGCTGCCCTTCACCTTCCTAATTTCACTATGCAGCGGATGTTGTGTGTCTGCGTTAACTCTGAGGTAGGCATGTGCTCTGCAAATTTGTACTCTGTCTTCAATGGTTGGAAAATCAAGAAGGTATTGCATCACCCTGCATGCTGTATCTCTTGCACCTCCAAGAATAATTCGCATAGCTTCATTTTGTATCCTTTCCATCGAACGAACAAATGAACAAATGAAAATCTTTATTTTCGAAGGGTTAAGAATTGGGCACGCAGGCCCATCTGACATTCTGCCCCTCATATAGGAGGCATAGATGGCGCTGCTCACAGTTTGCTGTCGCTTATCTATATATTTCTCTGAAACTAGAGTCTAGATGTGTTTCCAATACCATAGTTTACACATTTCTATCAGAATCTAGAGATTTCTGTTAAACAAGAATCAAGTTATTTATTTTAAAATAGATACTACAGGGTGTTTTTAAAGTATCACCACACTTTGCATGTAGAACAAATTTGAAAAATGAATAGCATGATGTCATTAAAAAAATGTGCTAAAAATTGCATTAAATTAGTTACAATAATTACTGCTATGGTCTAACACTGTTTTGGGAAGGCTGGAAAGTACCAATGAAGTATTCATTATAATAGGTGTTGGAAATATTCACCAAGGGCTTCAAGACATGACTGAACATGTCTCATCATTTTGTCAAATATGTTCTGCAACATGTCTGTTGTTATTTCTGTGTGTATCTGTCACCATTTTGAAAAATGTTTTCAACCAAAAGAATTCTTTCTTCTGTTGATAACACCATTCTGTTTCGAGTGCAAAGAATTACTCCAGCAGACGACAGCCATTCGCTCCATATTGCTTCGCGATGGACTGTGGAGAACATATTTTGATGACATCATGTACTTTGTTTTTCAAATTTGTTCTACATACAAAGTGTAGAGAGACTTTACAGACATCCTGTAGATTCTTCATTTTCAAAAGCAACACAATCATGATATGGGAATCTAATTGAGTTACATGTTATTTGGAATAGTCTTTTGAGTATTGTGTTTTTAGCTGAATGTATTCTTAAAACAATAAATTATTTTGGCTACAACGGCAAGATGATATGGTCAAGTAAATAAATAAATAAAGACTGTTTCATCGATGAATAGTTGAAGCACTGTCTGCTTCAAATGTGCAATATCATGCATCTTATCATTGAGAGACTATACACAAGTTACTGGTTTTTAAGAAACATAACAGAATGGTTTTCACAAATGAAAACTAGAAAGTACATTTGGAAGTAAACTGAAAATGATTGTTAATATTGTGTGTTGCTGAATGGTTTATAGAAATATGAGAACAGCACCATATGTCCAATGCCCCATAAGGCATGTGTTACTTATATTGTGTGTTTGTGTGTATGTGCATGCATGCAAAGATCTCTCTCTCTCTCTCTCACCCACCCACCCACCCACAGAGAGAGAGAGAGAGAGAGAGAGAGAGAGAGAGAGAGAGAGAGAGAGAGAGAGAGAGAGAGAGAGAGAGAGAGAGAGAGAGAGATATATATATGCCCTCACAATATAAATACAAAAGTACAGGATCCTTTCTACGCTATCTAAGGCACATTGGGCATATGCTGCTCGACCCTTATTTGTTCAGACAAATCAGCAACACAATATAAATATAAATATAAATATAAATATAAATGAACAAATAAAGGCAAGGCACATCATGATTTAGAACCTGTTGAATGGTAAGGTGTATGTCGCAGGCCTTCTAAATACATATTTTCTTCTTGAAGGAATTCTTTGTCCTGAAAAAGCCATAGAAGACATGACATTTTCATCTGACAACATAAATTACTGGCTGAAACTATACTACTAATGACAATATTTACATCATAATGTAGGATATATATATATATATATATATATATATATATATATATATATATATATATATATATATATATCAGAGTTCAGGCATGTCTGTTAACTACATGTAATACACAGAATTGCTGGAGAACCCAGGCGGCCACTGAAGCAGCATGAGAAATAAATCTACAGGTATTGATTGGTGATCAAACAAGTACAGGGTGTAATTTAATGACTGTGCACCGTTTGAAAATATTGCCGGTCCACATTTTGTATTTACCTATTATGTTGCATGAACTTTACAGAGGGTGAATACAAAACTTGGACCGGCAATATTTTCAAACATTACACAGTCATTTAAAATACACCCTATACTTCATTCCTCTACTTGTATAAGTGCTGGTCAATACCTGTGAATTTATAGCTCTTAAACTACAGACTATATCTTTTATTTTTCTGTTTATCTTCTACCATTGGGTACAATCTCAGAGTCTAGACATCCCTCTTGAACGTCAGTGTAAATCTGCCTTACTCTGTTTATCTTCTACCATGGGGTACAATCTCAGAGTCTAGACATCCCTCCTAAACTACAGTGTAAATATGTCTTTCTCTGTTTATCTTCTACCATGGAGTACAATCTCAGTCTAGACATCCCTCTTGAATGACAGAGTAAATCTGCCTTTCTCTGTTTATCTTCTACCATGGCATACAATCTTAGAGTCTAGACATCCTTCTTAAACGACAGAGTAAATCTGCCTTTCTCTGTTTATCTTCTACCCTGGGGTACAATCTCAGAGTCTAGACATCCCTCCTAAACTACAGTGTAAATATGTCTTTCTCTGTTTATCTTCTACCATGGAGTACAATCTCAGTCTAGACATCCCTCTTGAATGACAGAGTAAATCTGCCTTTCTCTGTTTATCTTCTACCATGGCATACAATCTTAGAGTCTAGACATCCTTCTTAAACGACAGAGTAAATCTGCCTTTCTCTGTTTATCTTCTACCCTGGGGTACAATCTCAGAGTCTAGACATCCCTCCTAAACTACAGTGTAAATATGTCTTTCTATTTATTTTCAATACCAGGACATAATCTCAGAGCCTAGGCATGATCTTAAGCAACAGAAAGGTTTTTTTTTCTCCCCAAGCTCCTCTCCTACCCTGGGCTGCAAGGAAAAAGAAGATCTTCTAGTCCTGTATATTTGACATGAATATGCACCCTGTGTGTCCTTAACTGCCCCCTAGGCCAGCGTTCTCCTTCTTGTGAGTTACCCATGATACTGATGTGAATGTTACTACTCAGCAATGAAGAAGACTTATAGTCTATATGTTTGTCTTAAATTATAGCTTGAATGTTTGTCGTAGACTAATGTCTGGATGGATGTCTTTATAGGAGTCTGGACTGAATTCTTAAACTATACCTCAAATTGTTGTCTTTAACTAGATTCTAAATGTTTGTCAGAAACTAGAACTCAAATATGTGTCTTTAACTAGATTCTAAATGTTTGTCAGAAACTAGAACTCAAATGTGCGTCTTTAGCTAGTCTAGATGTTGTCAGAAACTAGAACTCAAATATGTGTCTTTAACTAGATTCTAAATGTTTGTCAGAAACTAGAACTCAAATGTGCGTCTTTAGCTAGTCTAGATGTTGTCAGAAACTAGAACTCAAATATGTGTCTTTAACTAGAGTCTAGATGTTTGTCTGAAACTAGAACTCAAATATGTGTCTTTAGCTAGTCTAGATGTTTGTCTGAAACTAGAACTCAAATGTGCGTCTTTAGCTAGTCTAGATGTTTGTCTGAAACTAGAACTCAAATATGTGTCTTTAACTAGATTCTAAATGTTTGTCAGAAACTAGAACTCAAATATGTGTCTTTAGCTAGTCTAGATGTTTGTCTGAAACTAGAACTCAAATGTGCGTCTTTAGCTAGTCTAGATGTTTGTCTGAAACTAGAACTCAAATGTGCGTCTTTAACTAGTCTAGATGTTTGTCTGAAACTAGAACTCAAATATGTGTCTTTAACTAGATTCTAAATGTTTGCCAGAAACTAGAACTCAAATATGTGTCTTTAGCTAGTCTAGATGTTTGTCTGAAACTAGAACTCAAATATGTGTCTTTAGCTAGTCTAGATGTTTGTCTGAAACTAGAACTCAAATATGTGTCTTTAACTAGATTCTAAATGTTTGTCAGAAACTAGAACTCAAATATGTGTCTTTAGCTAGTCTAGATGTTTGTCTGAAACTAGAACTCAAATGTGCGTCTTTAGCTAGTCTAGATGTTTGTCTGAAACTAGAACTCAAATATGTGTCTTTAACTAGATTCTAAATGTTTGTCTGAAACTAGAACTCAAATATGTGTCTTTAGCTAGTCTAGATGTTTGTCTGAAACTAGAACTCAAATATGTGTCTTTAGCTAGTCTAGATGTTTGTCTGAAACTAAAACTCAAATATGTGTCTTTAACTAGATTCTAAATGTTTGTCAGAAACTAGAACTCAAATATGTGTCTTTAGCTAGTCTAGATGTTTGTCTGAAACTAGAACTCAAATATGTGTCTTTAGCTAGTCTAGATGTTTGTCTGAAACTAGAACTCAAATATGTGTCTTTAGCTAGTCTAGATGTTTGTCTGAAACTAGAACTCAAATATGTGTCTTTAACTAGATTCTAAATGTTTGTCAGAAACTAGAACTCAAATATGTGTCTTTAGCTAGTCTAGATGTTTGTCTGAAACTAGAACTCAAATGTGCGTCTTTAGCTAGTCTAGATGTTTGTCAGAAACTAGAACTCAAATATGTGTCTTTAGCTAGTCTAGATGTTTGTCTGAAACTAGAACTCAAATATGTATCTTTAACTAGATTCTAAATGTTTGTCAGAAACTAGAACTCAAATATGTGTCTTTAGCTAGTCTAGATGTTTGTCAGAAACTAGAACTCAAATGTGCGTCTTTAGCTAGTCTAGATGTTTGTCAGAAACTAGAACTCAAATATGTGTCTTTAACTAGATTCTAAATGTTTGTCAGAAACTAGAACTCAAATGTGCGTCTTTAGCTAGTCTAGATGTTTGTCAGAAACTAGAACTCAAATGTGCGTCTTTAGCTAGTCTAGATGTTTGTCAGAAACTAGAACTCAAATGTGCGTCTTTAGCTAGTCTAGATGTTTGTCAGAAACTAGAACTCAAATATGTGTCTAATTAAAGACTAGAGTCTAGATGTTTGTCTTCTTCTTTAGCAATGCTTGCTTGTGTTCGTTGGCTTGAGCTCCAACGCGAAGTCCTGTATGTCGGATGAAGGCATCCTGTTGTCCAACATCAGTGTGATGTCATACAGGACCTGAGGTTTGCATGAGTATCCGTTGTCCCATGTCTGGCTTATTGGTATGCAGACTGGTGGTTACTCACCGTACAGGCAGACACTCTCCGACTTCGGAGGAATTGGCAATCCTACTGACTTTAGCCAGGACCCCGATGGGACCTGTTGCCCAGGACGCTCGACGAGGATGCGTCAATAGGTCTTGGCCAGTATATAACCCGGCCCTGGTGCCTTGGAAACACCTCTGCGTCCCCTTTAGCAATGATTGTTTGCTATGTGTCTATTCTGATATGGCTCATAAACAGAACAGTGCATGTGAGGTTTTCACAGGTTCCCTACAATTTATCTTGTGGGGTTACTCCTTTGTGTAACATTTCCATTCTCTGTCATGCAAATTCTTTTATTTCTTTCTTGTTCACACTCAGACCTCCTTGTTAATGACTCCAATAAAAGCCGTAGTTAGTTTTATATTTGTGACATCCATGTGCAGTGTGTCGTGGAGGGCAGCTGGTTGCTGCTATATTTGTGTACATTAATTAGTGTTATAGTGGACAGAACTGAACACTGTTAACAACAACAACGAGTGCTAGAAGACCATTCATGCTCACTTACTTTGATAGCCTGTATTTTTAACATCCGCACGGCCCTGTCGTTGGCAATGGAAATTGCAATACGGTCAAGAGGGCTGGTATACTGTTGTACTGGTGAGTGTAAATGGACTGCAGGGCTGGTATACTGTTGTACTGATGAGTGTACATGGACTGCAGGCACAGACTGAGGAACTGCACTCAACAACTGAGGACTGTTGTAGCCTACATAGAAATTACATGAAACTTTCAGATCAGTATGAACTTCACTAAAAAATCTCAACCTCCTCCTGCTCCATACAAAATACAAATAAACAAGTCTCGCTGAACCCACTGTGGGTGTGTAAAGTGTTAGGAACATCACATCTTGTAGCTGAGTGAATGGAGGAATAGGTGGCCCAGTCCTTACCTCCCATTTGATCAATGACAGCTGACACTGAATGTCTATGCCACTGTCAGTAAAATGTCCTAGCCATTATATAAACACAACTGCTCCGCCTCCATAAGTTTCATAGACACTAAGAACAATTTGACATGTGATACAAGAGACAATACTCCAGAGTTTCAACTTGGCATTTCAACTTCCATAGTAGCCTTCCCTGGTTACCAATTATAAGGATACAATTCAAGCAGAAACCTGACTATGCATATGACTGGTTCTAGACAATGAACAGCGATAGGAAAATTAAATTGAAGCTCTGGAGATGTGAATATACCAAAGATTAGGTCACATTTCATGGGGGTAAAAACAATCAAATGCAGAGGTCATAGAGAAGCTGGAAATCAAGAGAGTGTTCATGAAATAAATAAAAGAGATAAGTAAAATATTTTGATCATTATTAAAAGACATAGCACTCTTGTCAAAACCACACTGAAGGGAAGAGTTTAAGGCCCGTGAGCAAAAGGTAGACTGTGATATATGTGGGAAAATAACATCAAGAGATGAACGAACAACAATCTGTCAGGGTGCACAATCAGGGTGAGAGACCCTGTTGGAAATCCATTGCAGCCATCCTACTGTGTGGAGACATTACCTAACTGATAAATTGATGGTTAGTCAAACTAGACCTGGCCTTATCTTCTTCCAATGACAAGAAAAACGGATAGCAGTTGGTCAGTTTAAATATAGATTTTCAAATATGCAGGAAATGGTGAGTTGGTGCCAACATCTGTTTCAATCTCTGTGTGTTGTTTTCTCAGCCTTTTTCTCAGATCTCAAAGGTAAATTGCATGGTACCACTTCAGTTAGTTATTGGCAAACCCCAATTTCTATTGAGCCCTTTTCAAAACAAATATGTGGTATTTTTTCCTGCTATCATTTATGTAGCAACATCTTCATTCTTGTTCTGCTTGTTGTGTTGTCAATGTGCTTTATATGGAAAACCTGTTATGACTCACAAATTACTCTTTAACAATTGCCATTTATATTGTATTTTTTGTTGTTGGGCAGCTTCCACAGTATTTTACTGTGAATATTAGAAAAGCTGATTCATTTTAGCATTAGTTGAGAAAATATTTTCATTACAATCGTTGCGGCAAGTATTTAATTATTCAGTGGAAGTTAGCCTACTCTAAACAATCTGCTTTCATATTAGCGTCATTGCTAAAAATAACCAGCAAAGTAACGACTTTCTTAAATGGAATAAATGGCAAAATAGTTTATGGTAAAATTAATCATTTTAATTTTTGGATAGTAAAAAGTTTTGACTCATAAAATTAATTCAACAGGTAATGTAAGTGAATAAAATTATTTTAAAAACATGTGGGGGACTAAAAGCATGAATACAGTGTCTAAGTTGGTTCCTGTAGCAACCAATAACCACAGTTAACATTCTATGGACATGAACTGATGTCTGATACACTCCCCCCAGGATCAGGGGTGAGAATACTAACCTTTTTCTTACATTTGTGAATAGGTGGTTGGGGTAACAAAGAACATTTGATGCCTTAACATCTTGTACTGCAAATTTATCTCATGATAAATTTACGATCTCAGCATCAGAGGGAAGAATCCCATCTGTTTTCTTACTTCTGTGAACAGGTGGTTCATCATCATCATGTGCTGTGCCAAAAAAGCGTGGGTGGTCATGTTTCGCCATTTCACCTGATCACCAGAGTTGTCGTGGACCAGCTCTGTGTTCTTGTCTTGGCCATATCAGGTGGTTGATGCAGCATTGAACATATTACCCAATGGTAATACTATTTGGTGACAACACCAATCACTGATATGGTTTGCCATTCAAGCATGTTCACTTTCTTGGATACAGCAGAAAGCAACACAGAAAATAATGCTTACCATTCTGGAGAGGAATGTTGTTTCCATGTAAAGGAGAGCGACAATTTGCACAAAGAGCTGAATTTTTCAAGTTCTCAATTTCTTTTTTCTCCTTGGCCAGTCGCAGCTTTTCCTGTTGAGTACAACAACACATTGTCAGAACTCAGTAATTGTGACAACAAACTGGCACATTTTAGAATTTGCAAATATATTAACGAATTCCCAGAAAAAACAATATCATATGTTAACGTGTAATAAACACTAATATAAGCACATACTGGCACCTGGCCATCTTGACAAATGATGGTTTGTTACAATGTGCTTCAAAAAGGGCATAATAACTACAGCCCATGGCAGTAAGCATGTATAACACATAATAAATAATACTATATGTTATGTAGTTAATAACAGTCAAGGTTAATGCAACACATAGTAGAGAATTATATAAGTTAATATAACAATAATACAATAATAATTAATAATATAAATTAACATAATAAGCAATAGTATAAGTAAATGTAATGCACAATAAAGTAGCCGTGGCTGCGGCTTGGACTTGTGTCTGCCAGTCCAGCGGTCAAGTCTGAATTCCCATCAAGTTGGTTTTAATTGGGCTGGGCCTCCAGGATGACCCAAGCTAATGTAGGTACCAGGAATGTCCTGGGAAGTAACTGTGGCTAGTGTGATGTTGACCACATCACCTACTGAGTTCCTATTGGTCTTTAGAAGTCTAGAGCTAGCACCATATACCCAATATGCCTCTGGGTGTCTAAAAGAGTCATTTACGTTTTTTAAAAACTTGTTGATAGATGTGGCATAACGCAGCCAACATTATTCATTTTATCAACACATGCCGCAAAAAGAGGAAACAACATTAAAAGAAATTGACTTCACAAACGCAATTGGAGATTGGGACTTAAAACTTAACATCAAAACTGGAACTGAACAAGTGACAAATGACGTGGATTCTTGGAAAGATTTCATCAGACCAAGCTCAGAAAAAAATTGGATAGGAAAACCACGTGACCCGCCTTCGCGCCAGTGCATAATTAACATATATTACTATTTCATCAGAAATGTTAATAAGCCCGCACTTTTGTCTGAACTCGCTCCATGGACGGATGTGAGAAGAGTGTGTGACCAAAAATTCAATGGGCAAGGCAAAAGTCTGGATCCGAGGTACGTTTGTTAGCCCTTGATTAGACTAAGAACCCGATGTATCAAGTATCAAGTAATGTAAACCCATGTTTGTGATGTCAATTGAAATGTATGATTATTAATTAAAACCTCTGAAATGTAAAAATGCTCGACTGTAGATTCTAACGACGCAAAGCCATTCCCGGGCAGAATATTCTCTTCGATGAAACTACAATCTCTGATATTCTTAGAGATAATTATTAACTTTAAGAAGTGCATTCCACTACTATATTCTATTCTAAACAACTGTGAGAAGTGATGATTCTAAAGCAATCTTGTTCATTTCACCAGAAACATTGTAAAAGATGCTATCACTCTCTACAGCTGAAATGACAGTTCGTGTACTAGAATAAGTGCCTTGTTCTAAAACAGACTTATCTATGCCTATTTACAATCTAGAAAGCTGAAAGTGAAATCAATCTTTCCTTTCTCCTTTATCTATAGAATTAATAGGGTTTGGCGAAATAAATATTTATATTTATGTCAAATTTAATTAGATAAGGGCACACATGAACTGCAACACATGAGAAAGTTGTGCTTCGCGGAACACCATCACGCGCAGTGAACTTAACTCATTATTCAACATAACTTAAAACACAACACCACTCCACACCACACAACCCAACACTCAACATCACAACAACAACAGGTAATGAAAGAGAGTTATTAGACACAAGAAGAAGAAGTAGTTAATTGGGAAAACACAGAGAATTATTTATACACATTGTAAACACCATTTAGTGGAAGAAATGTTCTAAATGTATGTCATTTATTTACATGCATCTTGACATATTCTCACTCTTGTCAATGTCTTACTGTACACGTTCACTGACCCCGGTCAAATGAGAACTTACATACAGCAGGAACCAGTTGATACAAGGCGTACACCGTGTGATAAACTCTGACCACCCCAACTTAACCCAACACTAGCTCAGAGAGAAAAGGAGGGGAGGGGAACTAGTTCCTACTTCAGGAATTTAGATTTCTTCCGACCTACTTCTTATTATTGTATTGGTAGGAATGTATATATTTATGCGAATATTCATCAGTGATATTGGTGGCTACATACCAACAACCACCCAACACATCAGCAAATTAACCACCTAAATCAGACCTGAGGGAGGGAAGCCGAGAGAAGGAGATGAACCACAAGTGAGAGGGAGGATGACTTCGCTATGAGCAGAGCATGGGGAGGCCTTCAGAGGAGCTATACGGGCAGACCTGAAGTGGATCCATCAGTCAATGGACCCTGGCTTACCTAATCCTCCAGTCACCAGGTTACTTTTCTCATTGGTAGACTACACACCCAATTTCAGGAAAACTACTGACATTTTATGGTTGAGACACCACTATCATACTTAAAATGTACAACATCAAAATGTTTACTATGTTTTCACACTTGTTGACATCTCATATATTGATGCTTGTTATTGATTGTCTGGGACAATGGTCCAACGTGCAACTGTTCTATTACTTTGTGTAAATCACAATAGAGATGTATGTACTGACCAGAAGGCTCAGGCCAGTCAATAAATGATTAACATGAATTGACCTTCTGTTAATTTGTCAAGTTCAAACCTATCTGTATCAACAACTTCTTTGTACATCATGTTGTCAGAATCTGATGTGATTGTTTATGTGTTTGATTGTTAAAGATAAATTAACTCATAATGACTTACTGAATGGGGAAATAAAAAGACTCTAGATCTATCAACTGCTCAACATCCATGTTTTCTTCATCTAAATCAGGCTGAGAAAATTCTCCAGACTTTCCTCAGATTTGATAAACTAAAAGGGGGCTCCAGAGCTATCAGAATCATTGGAGAAGGGGCAGATTCCCAGTTAGTAATTACCATTCTTACCAGGGCCATAATCTATATCTCCTAGACAATACTTAATAGAACGAGGCCTGCAGATAACTCAAGGTTCATATTCTGGGGTTATTGAAGATAGAAGAGGATGGGGCTCTACATCTTTTGTTAGAGATGGGGCATGCACTACAGTGATCTTCCCACTCCCTTCAAAAATATATGACATATTGTGGGCTAAGTCCTGGATGGTTCCCATATGTTAACCTTTAAACAATTATATAAAAATACATGAACACAATTATCTTTGGATTTTGAACATTGTCATTTTCTAGAATGTTTAACAGATACCATGTGGGGTATTGATTGACAGCCACATGATATGAATGACATTTATAGATAAATAAGAGTAGGTGACTGATTTTACTCCTGGAGAAGGGGGCCATGTTCAAATAGGCTTATACTTCAGAGAGAGTTGCTCCAGGTGAAATATATAGTGTGTATCTACTCTACCAACACTACTTCTCTTTCAGAGAAGGTGTTCCTTTACTGTGGAGTCTGAACTTAACAGCATTTCATCAACCACCGGAAAATCTTATCCGTTGGGAAAACTCTGTCTAATTTCAGATTCTTTTCTTTACTAGGAATTAATTGTGGTTACTTCAGTGCCTGCTGCCTTTGGCTTTTCCAGCATTGACAGACAGACATAACATAGGGTGTTTTTAATATTGCACATGCTCTGTTGTATCTTTGCAGATCAGGGACTGACAAACTTACGCGGATCAGACTAACTGCAATTATATTGATAGGCAGAGCAAAGCAATAAATTATAGACATGGCGGAAACTGCAAAGTTTAGAGCCCAAATAACAGAAACAGGTAGAGAATGCGGGTTAGATGGCCTTGAGCTAGCTAACTATGTTTCAGATGCATTTGACAAAAGGGAAAGACTGCAGGCTGAATTGGCTCTCAAAGAAAAACAGCTTCAGGCTGAATTGGCTGAGAAAGAAAAACAGCTTCAGGCTGAATTGGCTGAGAGGGAAAAACAGTTTCAAGCAGAATTGGAGGAGAAAGAGAAACGATTTCAAGCAGAATTGGAGGAGAAAGAGAAACGACTACAGGCTGAAATGGAAGATAAGGAGAGAGAGCGTCAACACCAACTGGAGTTGAGGAGAATGGAGATTGAAGTGGAGATCCGGAGGATAGAGAAAGGGAGTGGTCCTACACCCTCAACCTCATCAGGATCGCCAGTGACAGAACCACCTCACGTCTCTCAACTTAATTCAGGAGCTATGTCATTTCCTCTGGAACCCTTTAATGAACAGACTGACCACATCGAAGGATTTTTATCACGCTTCGAGGCAATGGCTGTCAGCTGTGGGCTTGAAGAAAGTAGATGGGCGACGAAGTTGGCGCAGGCCTTAAGATCCACGGCGTATGAAGTGTTCTCAAGACTCACTAGAGAGGAACAACAGAACTACACAACACTCAAGACGGCACTCTTGAGCCGATTCGAAGTGGACGCCGAATCTTATAAACTCAGGTTCAAAGCCGCAAGGAAGGAACCGGGTGAGAGCTACGCACAACTAGTCGAAAGACTGAAGTCATACATACAAAGATGGACTTGCTTGGGAGGATTTGAGGAAAATTATGAAGGACTCCGTGAAATGATTATCATTGATCAGATCAAGGGGAAAATGCAGAACGAAATGAAGGCATTCCTAACCCAAAACGGGGCTGACCGCCTGGAAACTATAATCATCCTGGCAGAGAGATTTGAGAAATCTCAAAAGGAGATGGGAGGAAAGGGACGTTCGAACAACACCCCCTCTCAAAACAAAACTCCTCAGCCAAAAGAGGGTGAAAACACTGTAGCCACCGGGAAAAAGGGGAAATCCCCGAAAAACACTCAACACTCAGTCCAAACAGCGCCGAGGGAGGACAAACCATTCTGTACCCATTGCAAGATTAGAGGTCACACATTTCAGAATTGCAGAAAGAAGCCACCTCCACACACAGCGGCATGTTTGGCCAACCGAAAAGAGAGAAAAGTGAGCACTGGTGAAACGTCCAAACAGACACCTCATCAAGACACATCATCTCGTATTCCGGTTGTGGAATCCATCTTACTAAATGGATTCCAAACGACCTGTTTATATGATACTGGATTATCATATGACTGTGTTGTCTCATCATCCTTAGTTCACCCTGAACAGGTGACAGAGGAAATAGTGGAATTGCAGGGACCACTGAAGAGTTCAACAAATATGTCTCTTCCAGTGGCAAAAGTGAACATAGCCTCGCGGTATGTCACTGGGACGATCAAGGCAGCAATCTTGGACGATCCGATATATCCTGTAATCCTCGGCTGTAGATTTATCGTTCTAGGAGAACCTGTTCAACCTGTGCCGATGGCGACCATGACCACTCGATCACAGGCAACAAAAACTCCAGAAACAACTACGCCAATCCCTCAAACGGAGGAACTGAAGAGGGCACAAGAAGCCGACAGCACCTTGGAACCCTGCTTCAGAAAACTGCCAAAATCACATTTACCTCTACGTAAAGGTGATCTGTTCATGAAGTCAGCACTTCTTTACAGAAAAGCAGGACGAGCTGGACAAGAATTTAATCAACTTGTTGTACCAACTCAATACAGGACTCAGATCTTAGAGATGGGTCACAGTCTACCATTCAGTGGGCACATGGGTATCAACGCTACTACACAGCGGATTACCACTCACTACTTTTGGCCAGGGATGAATTCAGACATACAACGGTTTGTAAAATCATGCCCACAGTGTCAGAAAGTATCACCAAAACACCGGACACCACCGGCAATGTTGGGTGAATCGCCAATCACTGGAATTCCATTTGAGAAAGTGGCAGTAGACATAATCGGACCTCTCTCAGCAACGAAGAGGCGAAACCGATTCATATTAACGCTTGTGGACACAACAACCATGTGGGCCGAAGCAGTTCCTATGCCCAGCTGTGACTCCAAACACGTCGCTGATGCATTATTAGGAATATTCACACGTCTAGGATTCCCACAAAGGATCTTGACGGACAACGGTTCACAGTTTCGTGGTAAGCTCATGGAAGAGACCTTCAGACTTTTTCATGCACGCCATATCTTCAGTTCACCATATCACCCTCAGTCAAATGGACTTGTGGAAAGGTGGAACGGGACATTGATTAGTATCCTGCGCAAAATTGCCCAGGAGAAGACAGAGGATTGGGACTTGTATTTACCCGCAGCTTTATTCGCTTACAGGGAAGTACCCCATCACTCAACAGGTTTTGCTCCAGCCACACTGTTGTTTGGACGACCAATCAAGGGACCACTTGAGGCGTTACTGCGAACATGGACTGATAATACTACAGATGATACAGTCGTGACTGCATCTACATATGTTGCCGAGTTGAAAAATCGTTTACAACACAGTTGGAAACAAGCGAATGTCAATCTACGTCAAGCCAGACGAAGAATTGCTCGTAACTTCAACCGCAATGCAAAGGATAGAGAGTTAGAGGTAGGAAAGAAGGTGATGTTGCTGCTTCCAACCAGTCAGAATAAGCTGCAAATAGGATGGAGAGGACCTTATGTAGTGACGGAGAAGATCTCACGTACCAACTACAGAATTTCAGTCAAAGGCAAGATGAAAGTATTTCACATAAACCTCTTGAAGAAATATCATGAAAGACCCTCAACCACTGAACCTGCACATCTGATGGCCATGAGTGTGGCTACTGAAGTCGAAGAAGGATCAACAATGGGAGTCGAGTGCCAACTGCAAGCCAAAGAGACCTTTAAGGATGTGGAAATCAATCCCAACTTAACAAAGGATCAGCAAAAGCAGATTAGGGAACTTATGGCAAAATATGCAGAAGTACTTACTGATAAGCCAGGAAGAACTGATTTGGAGGAATTTGACATGAAGTTGAATGACACAGTGCCTGTGCGAGTCAAGACTTACCCAGTTCCTTATGCAAAGCAAAAGACTTTAGAGGAAGAAATACAACAGCTGCTCACAGCAGGAATAATCTCACCATCTGAATCACCTTACAGTGCTAGCGTCGTATTATTGAGAAAGCCAAGTGGAGAACATAGATTGTGCATCGATTATCGACAGCTCAATGCTATAACTGAATTCCAAGCAGAACCTCTGCCTGATCAGAATAAACTCTTCACAGCACTCAACCGAGCTAAGTACTTTACTAGGATTGATCTCAGTAAGGGATATTACCAGATTCCTGTAAAACCGGAAGTTAGACCATGGTTAGCTTTCAGCACGCCTGGAGGACACTATGAGTTCAACGTTCTTCCATTCGGATTAAGTAATTCTCCCAGCGTCTTTACACGTATGATGAGAAAATTACTTGACCCACTACAGCATCCAGACATCAGTCACTTCATGGATGACATCCTGATCGCAACTGAAACATTTGAAGAGCATGTAGAAACCCTGCATCTTTTGTTCAGGCGCCTCAGAGAAACTGGATTGACGGCTAGACCAAAGAAGTGTCAGATAGGATTCCAAGAATTGGACTTTCTAGGTCATAAGATATCTCATGGACTGATAACTCCACAAGAGGGAAATGTGGACAAACTCCAGAGAGCACCTCGTCCAAAAACAAAGAAGGATGTAAGATCATTTGTATCCTTATGTGGATTCTATCAAAAATACATCAAGGACTTCAATACTCTGTCAGCACCTTTAACGGATCTCACCAAAAAGGGGAAACCAGAGAAAGTCACTTGGTCAGCTGACTGTGAGAGAGCTTTCACAGCATTAAAGCAGGCATTAACTGCTCATCCAGTCTTACATCTACCAGACCTCGACCAACCATTCGTGCTGTGCACCGATGCCAGTAACATAGGAATTGGGGCAACGCTGTTGCAGAGAAAGGGAGATGTACCATCAGAGCTATTCCCTGTAGCCTATGCTAGCAGGAAATTGAATGCAGCAGAGAGAAATTACAGTACTATCGAGAGAGAATGTCTTGCGCTCGTATGGAGTGTACAGAAATTTCAAGCATACCTATATGGCAGACACTTCACAGTGCAATGTGACCATCAACCACTCATGTTTCTCGCAGCATCTAAGACTCTGAATGCCCGACTTATGAGGTGGTCGCTGCTTCTTCAACCTTACTCGTTCCAGGTTGAGTATGTTCCTGGGAAAATGAATGTGGGAGCGGACTTCCTGAGTCGACACCCAGTGCCTGATGAACCAGGTCAATCAGATGCAGAAGGGAATACAAGGGAGGAAAAATGGGAACAACTTGATAACTGAAAATGTTGGAAACATAGTTCCATACCATAGAACAATCTGGAGTGGGGCCATGTGGCATAACGCAGCCAACATTATTCATTTTATCAACACATGCCGCAAAAAGAGGAAACAACATTAAAAGAAATTGACTTCACAAACGCAATTGGAGATTGGGACTTAAAACTTAACATCAAAACTGGAACTGAACAAGTGACAAATGACGTGGATTCTTGGAAAGATTTCATCAGACCAAGCTCAGAAAAAAATTGGATAGGAAAACCACGTGACCCGCCTTCGCGCCAGTGCATAATTAACATATATTACTATTTCATCAGAAATGTTAATAAGCCCGCACTTTTGTCTGAACTCGCTCCATGGACGGATGTGAGAAGAGTGTGTGACCAAAAATTCAATGGGCAAGGCAAAAGTCTGGATCCGAGGTACGTTTGTTAGCCCTTGATTAGACTAAGAACCCGATGTATCAAGTATCAAGTAATGTAAACCCATGTTTGTGATGTCAATTGAAATGTATGATTATTAATTAAAACCTTTGAAATGTAAAAATGCTCGACTGTAGATTCTAACGACGCAAAGCCATTCCCGGGCAGAATATTCTCTTCGATGAAACTACAATCTCTGATATTCTTAGAGATAATTATTAACTTTAAGAAGTGCATTCCACTACTATATTCTATTCTAAACAACTGTGAGAAGTGATGATTCTAAAGCAATCTTGTGCATTTCACCAGAAACATTGTAAAAGATGCTATCACTCTCTACAGCTGAAATGACAGTTCGTGTACTAGAATAAGTGCCTTGTTCTAAAACAGACTTATCTATGCCTATTTACAATCTAGAAAGCTGAAAGTGAAATCAATCTTTCCTTTCTCCTTTATCTATAGAATTAATAGGGTTTGGCGAAATAAATATTTATATTTATGTCAAATTTAATTAGATAAGGGCACACATGAACTGCAACACATGAGAAAGTTGTGCTTCGCGGAACACCATCACGCGCAGTGAACTTAACTCATTATTCAACATAACTTAAAACACAACACCACTCCACACCACACAACCCAACACTCAACATCACAACAACAACAGGTAATGAAAGAGAGTTATTAGACACAAGAAGAAGAAGTAGTTAATTGGGAAAACACAGAGAATTATTTATACACATTGTAAACACCATTTAGTGGAAGAAATGTTCTAAATGTATGTCATTTATTTACATGCATCTTGACATATTCTCACTCTTGTCAATGTCTTACTGTACACGTTCACTGACCCCGGTCAAATGAGAACTTACATACAGCAGGAACCAGTTGATACAAGGCGTACACCGTGTGATAAACTCTGACCACCCCAACTTAACCCAACACTAGCTCAGAGAGAAAAGGAGGGGAGGGGAACTAGTTCCTACTTCAGGAATTTAGATTTCTTCCGACCTACTTCTTATTATTGTATTGGTAGGAATGTATATATTTATGCGAATATTCATCAGTGATCTTGGTGGCTACATACCAACAACCACCCAACACATCAGCAAATTAACCACCTAAATCAGACCTGAGGGAGGGAAGCCGAGAGAAGGAGATGAACCACAAGTGAGAGGGAGGATGACTTCGCTATGAGCAGAGCATGGGGAGGCCTTCAGAGGAGCTATACGGGCAGACCTGAAGTGGATCCATCAGTCAATGGACCCTGGCTTACCTAATCCTCCAGTCACCAGGTTACTTTTCTCATTGGTAGACTACACACCCAATTTCAGGAAAACTACTGACATTTTATGGTTGAGACACCACTATCATACTTAAAATGTACAACATCAAAATGTTTACTATGTTTTCACACTTGTTGACATCTCATATATTGATGCTTGTTATTGATTGTCTGGGACAATGGTCCAACGTGCAACTGTTCTATTACTTTGTGTAAATCACAATAGAGATGTATGTACTGACCAGAAGGCTCAGGCCAGTCAATAAATGATTAACATGAATTGACCTTCTGTTAATTTGTCAAGTTCAAACCTATCTGTATCAACAACTTCTTTGTACATCATGTTGTCAGAATCTGATGTGATTGTTTATGTGTTTGATTGTTAAAGATAAATTAACTCATAATGACTTACTGAATGGGGAAATAAAAAGACTCTAGATCTATCAACTGCTCAACATCCATGTTTTCTTCATCTAAATCAGGCTGAGAAAATTCTCCAGACTTTCCTCAGATTTGATAAACTAAAAGGGGGCTCCAGAGCTATCAGAATCATTGGAGAAGGGGCAGATTCCCAGTTAGTAATTACCATTCTTACCAGGGCCATAATCTATATCTCCTAGACAATACTTAATAGAACGAGGCCTGCAGATAACTCAAGGTTCATATTCTGGGGTTATTGAAGATAGAAGAGGATGGGGCTCTACATCTTTTGTTAGAGATGGGGCATGCACTACAGTGATCTTCCCACTCCCTTCAAAAATATATGACATATTGTGGGCTAAGTCCTGGATGGTTCCCATATGTTAACCTTTAAACAATTATATAAAAATACATGAACACAATTATCTTTGGATTTTGAACATTGTCATTTTCTAGAATGTTTAACAGATACCATGTGGGGTATTGATTGACAGCCACATGATATGAATGACATTTATAGATAAATAAGAGTAGGTGACTGATTTTACTCCTGGAGAAGGGGGCCATGTTCAAATAGGCTTATACTTCAGAGAGAGTTGCTCCAGGTGAAATATATAGTGTGTATCTACTCTACCAACACTACTTCTCTTTCAGAGAAGGTGTTCCTTTACTGTGGAGTCTGAACTTAACAGCATTTCATCAACCACCGGAAAATCTTATCCGTTGGGAAAACTCTGTCTAATTTCAGATTCTTTTCTTTACTAGGAATTAATTGTGGTTACTTCAGTGCCTGCTGCCTTTGGCTTTTCCAGCATTGACAGACAGACATAACATAGGGTGTTTTTAATATTGCACATGCTCTGTTGTATCTTTGCAGATCAGGGACTGACAAACTTACGCGGATCAGACTAACTGCAATTATATTGATAGGCAGAGCAAAGCAATAAATTATAGACATGGCGGAAACTGCAAAGTTTAGAGCCCAAATAACAGAAACAGGTAGAGAATGCGGGTTAGATGGCCTTGAGCTAGCTAACTATGTTTCAGATGCATTTGACAAAAGGGAAAGACTGCAGGCTGAATTGGCTCTCAAAGAAAAACAGCTTCAGGCTGAATTGGCTGAGAAAGAAAAACAGCTTCAGGCTGAATTGGCTGAGAGGGAAAAACAGTTTCAAGCAGAATTGGAGGAGAAAGAGAAACGATTTCAAGCAGAATTGGAGGAGAAAGAGAAACGACTACAGGCTGAAATGGAAGATAAGGAGAGAGAGCGTCAACACCAACTGGAGTTGAGGAGAATGGAGATTGAAGTGGAGATCCGGAGGATAGAGAAAGGGAGTGGTCCTACACCCTCAACCTCATCAGGATCGCCAGTGACAGAACCACCTCACGTCTCTCAACTTAATTCAGGAGCTATGTCATTTCCTCTGGAACCCTTTAATGAACAGACTGACCACATCGAAGGATTTTTATCACGCTTCGAGGCAATGGCTGTCAGCTGTGGGCTTGAAGAAAGTAGATGGGCAACGAAGTTGGCGCAGGCCTTAAGATCCACGGCGTATGAAGTGTTCTCAAGACTCACTAGAGAGGAACAACAGAACTACACAACACTCAAGACGGCACTCTTGAGCCGATTCGAAGTGGACGCCGAATCTTATAAACTCAGGTTCAAAGCCGCAAGGAAGGAACCGGGTGAGAGCTACGCACAACTAGTCGAAAGACTGAAGTCATACATACAAAGATGGACTTGCTTGGGAGGATTTGAGGAAAATTATGAAGGACTCCGTGAAATGATTATCATTGATCAGATCAAGGGGAAAATGCAGAACGAAATGAAGGCATTCCTAACCCAAAACGGGGCTGACCGCCTGGAAACTATAATCATCCTGGCAGAGAGATTTGAGAAATCTCAAAAGGAGATGGGAGGAAAGGGACGTTCGAACAACACCCCCTCTCAAAACAAAACTCCTCAGCCAAAAGAGGGTGAAAACACTGTAGCCACCGGGAAAAAGGGGAAATCCCCGAAAAACACTCAACACTCAGTCCAAACAGCGCCGAGGGAGGACAAACCATTCTGTACCCATTGCAAGATTAGAGGTCACACATTTCAGAATTGCAGAAAGAAGCCACCTCCACACACAGCGGCATGTTTGGCCAACCGAAAAGAGAGAAAAGTGAGCACTGGTGAAACGTCCAAACAGACACCTCATCAAGACACATCATCTCGTATTCCGGTTGTGGAATCCATCTTACTAAATGGATTCCAAACGACCTGTTTATATGATACTGGATTATCATATGACTGTGTTGTCTCATCATCCTTAGTTCACCCTGAACAGGTGACAGAGGAAATAGTGGAATTGCAGGGACCACTGAAGAGTTCAACAAATATGTCTCTTCCAGTGGCAAAAGTGAACATAGCCTCGCGGTATGTCACTGGGACGATCAAGGCAGCAATCTTGGACGATCCGATATATCCTGTAATCCTCGGCTGTAGATTTATCGTTCTAGGAGAACCTGTTCAACCTGTGCCGATGGCGACCATGACCACTCGATCACAGGCAACAAAAACTCCAGAAACAACTACGCCAATCCCTCAAACGGAGGAACTGAAGAGGGCACAAGAAGCCGACAGCACCTTGGAACCCTGCTTCAGAAAACTGCCAAAATCACATTTACCTCTACGTAAAGGTGATCTGTTCATGAAGTCAGCACTTCTTTACAGAAAAGCAGGACGAGCTGGACAAGAATTTAATCAACTTGTTGTACCAACTCAATACAGGACTCAGATCTTAGAGATGGGTCACAGTCTACCATTCAGTGGGCACATGGGTATCAACGCTACTACACAGCGGATTACCACTCACTACTTTTGGCCAGGGATGAATTCAGACATACAACGGTTTGTAAAATCATGCCCACAGTGTCAGAAAGTATCACCAAAACACCGGACACCACCGGCAATGTTGGGTGAATCGCCAATCACTGGAATTCCATTTGAGAAAGTGGCAGTAGACATAATCGGACCTCTCTCAGCAACGAAGAGGCGAAACCGATTCATATTAACGCTTGTGGACACAACAACCATGTGGGCCGAAGCAGTTCCTATGCCCAGCTGTGACTCCAAACACGTCGCTGATGCATTATTAGGAATATTCACACGTCTAGGATTCCCACAAAGGATCTTGACGGACAACGGTTCACAGTTTCGTGGTAAGCTCATGGAAGAGACCTTCAGACTTTTTCATGCACGCCATATCTTCAGTTCACCATATCACCCTCAGTCAAATGGACTTGTGGAAAGGTGGAACGGGACATTGATTAGTATCCTGCGCAAAATTGCCCAGGAGAAGACAGAGGATTGGGACTTGTATTTACCCGCAGCTTTATTCGCTTACAGGGAAGTACCCCATCACTCAACAGGTTTTGCTCCAGCCACACTGTTGTTTGGACGACCAATCAAGGGACCACTTGAGGCGTTACTGCGAACATGGACTGATAATACTACAGATGATACAGTCGTGACTGCATCTACATATGTTGCCGAGTTGAAAAATCGTTTACAACACAGTTGGAAACAAGCGAATGTCAATCTACGTCAAGCCAGACGAAGAATTGCTCGTAACTTCAACCGCAATGCAAAGGATAGAGAGTTAGAGGTAGGAAAGAAGGTGATGTTGCTGCTTCCAACCAGTCAGAATAAGCTGCAAATAGGATGGAGAGGACCTTATGTAGTGACGGAGAAGATCTCACGTACCAACTACAGAATTTCAGTCAAAGGCAAGATGAAAGTATTTCACATAAACCTCTTGAAGAAATATCATGAAAGACCCTCAACCACCGAACCTGCACATCTGATGGCCATGAGTGTGGCTACTGAAGTCGAAGAAGGATCAACAATGGGAGTCGAGTGCCAACTGCAAGCCAAAGAGACCTTTAAGGATGTGGAAATCAATCCCAACTTAACAAAGGATCAGCAAAAGCAGATTAGGGAACTTATGGCAAAATATGCAGAAGTACTTACTGATAAGCCAGGAAGAACTGATTTGGAGGAATTTGACATGAAGTTGAATGACACAGTGCCTGTGCGAGTCAAGACTTACCCAGTTCCTTATGCAAAGCAAAAGACTTTAGAGGAAGAAATACAACAGCTGCTCACAGCAGGAATAATCTCACCATCTGAATCACCTTACAGTGCTAGCGTCGTATTATTGAGAAAGCCAAGTGGAGAACATAGATTGTGCATCGATTATCGACAGCTCAATGCTATAACTGAATTCCAAGCAGAACCTCTGCCTGATCAGAATAAACTCTTCACAGCACTCAACCGAGCTAAGTACTTTACTAGGATTGATCTCAGTAAGGGATATTACCAGATTCCTGTAAAACCGGAAGTTAGACCATGGTTAGCTTTCAGCACGCCTGGAGGACACTATGAGTTCAACGTTCTTCCATTCGGATTAAGTAATTCTCCCAGCGTCTTTACACGTATGATGAGAAAATTACTTGACCCACTACAGCATCCAGACATCAGTCACTTCATGGATGACATCCTGATCGCAACTGAAACATTTGAAGAGCATGTAGAAACCCTGCATCTTTTGTTCAGGCGCCTCAGAGAAACTGGATTGACGGCTAGACCAAAGAAGTGTCAGATAGGATTCCAAGAATTGGACTTTCTAGGTCATAAGATATCTCATGGACTGATAACTCCACAAGAGGGAAATGTGGACAAACTCCAGAGAGCACCTCGTCCAAAAACAAAGAAGGATGTAAGATCATTTGTATCCTTATGTGGATTCTATCAAAAATACATCAAGGACTTCAATACTCTGTCAGCACCTTTAACGGATCTCACCAAAAAGGGGAAACCAGAGAAAGTCACTTGGTCAGCTGACTGTGAGAGAGCTTTCACAGCATTAAAGCAGGCATTAACTGCTCATCCAGTCTTACATCTACCAGACCTCGACCAACCATTCGTGCTGTGCACCGATGCCAGTAACATAGGAATTGGGGCAACGCTGTTGCAGAGAAAGGGAGATGTACCATCAGAGCTATTCCCTGTAGCCTATGCTAGCAGGAAATTGAATGCAGCAGAGAGAAATTACAGTACTATCGAGAGAGAATGTCTTGCGCTCGTATGGAGTGTACAGAAATTTCAAGCATACCTATATGGCAGACACTTCACAGTGCAATGTGACCATCAACCACTCATGTTTCTCGCAGCATCTAAGACTCTGAATGCCCGACTTATGAGGTGGTCGCTGCTTCTTCAACCTTACTCGTTCCAGGTTGAGTATGTTCCTGGGAAAATGAATGTGGGAGCGGACTTCCTGAGTCGACACCCAGTGCCTGATGAACCAGGTCAATCAGATGCAGAAGGGAATACAAGGGAGGAAAAATGGGAACAACTTGATAACTGAAAATGTTGGAAACATAGTTCCATACCATAGAACAATCTGGAGTGGGGCCATGTGGCATAACGCAGCCAACATTATTCATTTTATCAACACATGCCGCAAAAAGAGGAAACAACATTAAAAGAAATTGACTTCACAAACGCAATTGGAGATTGGGACTTAAAACTTAACATCAAAACTGGAACTGAACAAGTGACAAATGACGTGGATTCTTGGAAAGATTTCATCAGACCAAGCTCAGAAAAAAATTGGATAGGAAAACCACGTGACCCGCCTTCGCGCCAGTGCATAATTAACATATATTACTATTTCATCAGAAATGTTAATAAGCCCGCACTTTTGTCTGAACTCGCTCCATGGACGGATGTGAGAAGAGTGTGTGACCAAAAATTCAATGGGCAAGGCAAAAGTCTGGATCCGAGGTACGTTTGTTAGCCCTTGATTAGACTAAGAACCCGATGTATCAAGTATCAAGTAATGTAAACCCATGTTTGTGATGTCAATTGAAATGTATGATTATTAATTAAAACCTTTGAAATGTAAAAATGCTCGACTGTAGATTCTAACGACGCAAAGCCATTCCCGGGCAGAATATTCTCTTCGATGAAACTACAATCTCTGATATTCTTAGAGATAATTATTAACTTTAAGAAGTGCATTCCACTACTATATTCTATTCTAAACAACTGTGAGAAGTGATGATTCTAAAGCAATCTTGTGCATTTCACCAGAAACATTGTAAAAGATGCTATCACTCTCTACAGCTGAAATGACAGTTCGTGTACTAGAATAAGTGCCTTGTTCTAAAACAGACTTATCTATGCCTATTTACAATCTAGAAAGCTGAAAGTGAAATCAATCTTTCCTTTCTCCTTTATCTATAGAATTAATAGGGTTTGGCGAAATAAATATTTATATTTATGTCAAATTTAATTAGATAAGGGCACACATGAACTGCAACACATGAGAAAGTTGTGCTTCGCGGAACACCATCACGCGCAGTGAACTTAACTCATTATTCAACATAACTTAAAACACAACACCACTCCACACCACTCATCACCACACAACCCAACACTCAACATCACAACAACAACAGGTAATGAAAGAGAGTTATTAGACACAAGAAGAAGAAGTAGTTAATTGGGAAAACACAGAGAATTATTTATACACATTGTAAACACCATTTAGTGGAAGAAATGTTCTAAATGTATGTCATTTATTTACATGCATCTTGACATATTCTCACTCTTGTCAATGTCTTACTGTACACGTTCACTGACCCCGGTCAAATGAGAACTTACATACAGCAGGAACCAGTTGATACAAGGCGTACACCGTGTGATAAACTCTGACCACCCCAACTTAACCCAACACTAGCTCAGAGAGAAAAGGAGGGATGGGGAACTAGTTCCTACTTCAGGAATTTAGATTTCTTCCGACCTACTTCTTATTATTGTATTGGTAGGAATGTATATATTTATGCGAATATTCATCAGTGATCTTGGTGGCTACATACCAACAACCACCCAACACATCAGCAAATTAACCACCTAAATCAGACCTGAGGGAGGGAAGCCGAGAGAAGGAGATGAACCACAAGTGAGAGGGAGGATGACTTCGCTATGAGCAGAGCATGGGGAGGCCTTCAGAGGAGCTATACGGGCAGACCTGAAGTGGATCCATCAGTCAATGGACCCTGGCTTACCTAATCCTCCAGTCACCAGGTTACTTTTCTCATTGGTAGACTACACACCCAATTTCAGGAAAACTACTGACATTTTATGGTTGAGACACCACTATCATACTTAAAATGTACAACATCAAAATGTTTACTATGTTTTCACACTTGTTGACATCTCATATATTGATGCTTGTTATTGATTGTCTGGGACAATGGTCCAACGTGCAACTGTTCTATTACTTTGTGTAAATCACAATAGAGATGTATGTACTGACCAGAAGGCTCAGGCCAGTCAATAAATGATTAACATGAATTGACCTTCTGTTAATTTGTCAAGTTCAAACCTATCTGTATCAACAACTTCTTTGTACATCATGTTGTCAGAATCTGATGTGATTGTTTATGTGTTTGATTGTTAAAGATAAATTAACTCATAATGACTTACTGAATGGGGAAATAAAAAGACTCTAGATCTATCAACTACTCAACATCCATGTTTTCTTCATCTAAATCAGGCTGAGAAAATTCTCCAGACTTTCCTCAGATTTGATAAACTAAAAGGGGGCTCCAGAGCTATCAGAATCATTGGAGAAGGGGCAGATTCCCAGTTAGTAATTACCATTCTTACCAGGGCCATAATCTATATCTCCTAGACAATACTTAATAGAACGAGGCCTGCAGATAACTCAAGGTTCATATTCTGGGGTTATTGAAGATAGAAGAGGATGGGGCTCTACATCTTTTGTTAGAGATGGGGCATGCACTACAGTGATCTCCCACTCCCTTCAAAAATATATGACAATAGATAATAAGTAACAGCATTAGTTCACATATCAAGTCACATCAGTTCAGTTGCCATATTCACAACGGAGGTTAGCTACAACAGGTTTCCAACATTCTCTGTTCCATGCCAAGATGGCACAAATTAACATACACTTTCCAGTCTTCTTCTTCTTTTGTTTGCTTGAAAATTTTCTGTATCTACAATGCTGTCTTTTGTATGAATTTCAGTGTCTTTTTTTTTAAAGTTCACTCAGTGGTCCATAGAGTTACTTCCAAGTTGATCTCCGGATGTAATCCTTCCATTTAAACTATTGACTTCCTCTTCCATGACTGTCTTCTTTATCTTCAGTAAGGATTTCAGCAGGACACTGTCTCTTTATGCACTTAAAATATTTTACTTGTTGAACATTTACCTAGTTTAGTTAAAGTGTGGATTTTTTTTCTGTCCGGGGCAAAATGAAATCCATAAACTTGCACAGTTCGTGGCAACTGCACTAGCCAGGTGGCATTAATTCCTCAGGCTCAAGACCTCTCTGTCCTACACTGCAAGGTACTATAGGCAGTAGATGACAATCAATCTTTCTTCATTACTAGTTTGCTGTTCTATAATATATGCCCTGTCGGCATCTGTGGCGTTGGGGTAGTGAATGCAACCTCACAATCCCAGCATACCAGGTTCCAAGTCAGCCCAGACAGTTTGGGAGCAGACTGTTTTGTATGAGCATCACCAGTTCAGAAAACAGTGGTAAACTACTGCATATAAAAATTGCCTAGAAAATCATAGATAGCCAAATAATAGTGGGGTTGAATGCAACATCCTGTAAAGGCTATGCAACTAACTTTTAATATTTGTCCCATTGTTCTGTATATTCATATTTCAAAAGTGTTGAATATTTCTTTTAACTGCTTGTAAATCATCCATGTCTGTGAGCCATTCAACAATATTGGGTATACATAGCACTTTATGATTCAAAGTTTTTACTGGTAAGTTTATGTGGAATACAAAGTAACAAATAAGTTTGTATAAAACACAACTCACATAACATAAAGTCTGTGGTTGTTAACTTCGCTTCATTACAAACAGCATTTGCATCAGGATAACTGTTAACATGTTAAACAAAGCTTAGAGCCTCCCAACCTAGAAGAATAATGCAGCAACTAATATCAGACTAGGTCCACCTGAAAGACATGCTACTTCATTAACTTAACCCAATTAGCCTTTCTGAACTTCATGTGAAGATGGCAACTGTGAAGGTGGTAACTAATCTGAACTCATTAACCCATCTGAGAGACGTGGTCCTTCATTAACTGAAACCCAATCAGTTGCTCTGCACTGCACCTATCTAGAAGACTGAAGATGCCATCTGATCTGATGTAACTAAACCCACCTGAGAGATGTGATCTTCCATTAATTTAAAGCCATTGAGCTGTTTCTGTATTTCCGCCTCCTTCTTCTCTAGATGAGCTCGGTACTGTGCTGCTTCCTCTAGAGCTTGTTCACCATCCTGCTGTGTGTGCCGGGCAACCTAGTTTGTGGGATATCCAAAGCCAACACATCACACCAAGAATGTTATTATCCTCCTATACAATTATAGTTCATCTTTCTGTCTTAGGATGTACACAAGTTATCTCAATCAGTAAATTGAGAAGAATGTTTTGGTTTATATATTTGAAGTCTAGACTTGCTTTGGCACAGGCCAAGGCCTTCATGTCAGTCACAAATAATGATAGCTGTTGCATGGTGACCTGAATGATCTCAAAGGAAGCTGAATAAAGAGAGACAAGTAACAGATGGTGCAGGCAGAAGATACCATCAGGCACACAACTCTTTCTTGGTATTCAATCTAATGAAAATTCCTAACCTCACTTTAGGAGACATAGTGGCTCAAAGGTACAGCATCCACCTATAACACAAGAAGACCGAGTACAAATCAAGAATATAAGAATGCTGTACGCTCCCCCTGATCCTGGAGCAGTGCATCAGATGACAAGTCTTCTCAGAAAATGGCAAAAACAAAAACACTAGGACTCATGGGAATCTTGTACATGTATAAAATCTCTTGGCAGTAGAAAACTGAAAAGCCTAGGATGAAAAGATCGGTGTCCAGGCTGAAGTTTAAAATGAGAAAACCTACTTTCAAATCAGTAACACTGTTAGCATGTGTGTCTCTAGTATACACACATTAGGATCCTTGCCAGTGCTACAAAGTGTGTGTCTATGGGATAATGCAATATAAATGTAATCCTTTACACACCAAACCTCACCGGCTCCCCCCTGGATATAGTCATCACTCCCATGAGTGGCCTCCAGCTGACTTTGGGAACCACTCTTTCAGTCCCAATTTTGCAGCAGTTGCACAAAGGAGAAAATTACCACTATGAAATATCATTATCTTCGAAGATGCTAAATACGCAGTTGAAGTGGCCACCGTCATGCAGTACATCTTTTAAATAACATCGCACTCATCATAGCCAACTAAAAATATTCTCAATCCCTTGCTATTTCTCTTGCCTCATGCACTTTCATACCCAAGGTACCTGTGACGTTCTGTGCCTATCTACGTGCTGGTCGACTAATGCCTCCTCTTCCAGGAACAGTGCCTTCTAACACTGTTCTTTCCAAACAACTTCGTCATTTAATATCGATCAAGTATTTCAGTTTCTGAAACTTCATGCTAATTATTAACGAATTTTCTTCGATGTTCAGATCTTGTAGAATGTCAGTATGATCATATTTTTTTCTTCTTGGTCCACGATATTCTAAGAACTTTCCTGTAACATTTAAGTTCAAGAAGTGTCAAGATTTCTTTATTATGCCTTTATCACATGCAAAAAGTATGAGAACACTTTATGCGATGGTTGAGATTCAAGGGGTAGAGCCAATCACATATTATGTTTTGCCTGGGACTAAAAAAGTTAAAATATTACCGAACAGTGCAGAAATTTAAAGAGGGAGGAAAAGATTATTACCCCTGCTTCTTCTGTCTTGCTGTTTTTTTTTTTTTTTTGCGCTTCTTTTTTTCTTTTTTAACCTACATCTTCAAATGTCAGAATAAGTGTTGCCAATTCAGGCAGCCATCTTACTAAAAATAATAATAATAATTGTACCAAAGCATTTTCCTGTTATGGGTCTGTAATGTGATAGTGCCATCACCTTTTGTAAGTCTGAGAACAAGGTGGAATAGGCGGCCAATCTTTCCCTCACTTTGGCAAGCGATGAGCCCAGGCATTGAATCTTCATCCGACCTTGCTTATGACATTACCAGCGTAGTTTATTATCAACTTCGCTAGCACCATCTTAATGAAGTTGCCAGATATTTAAAGAAAAGCTTCTTTGAGACAATTTACCTCTGTCAGATGATCTATCAAGACAATTTACCTCTGTCAGATGATCTATCGAGACAATTTACCTCTGTCAGATGATCTATTGAGACAATTTACCTCTGTCAGATGATCTATCTGCTCCGACTGCTCTCTGATCTGACGTGCCTGTGCCGCCAGCTTCTCTTGATCTTGTTCCAGCATGCTCCTCTCTCTATCCAGCCTGTTCCTCTCCAATGAGATTCTTTCCTCTTCTCTGTGCAGCTCTTGTTTCCGTGTGCTTTGATAGGATTTCTCCTCTGCAATTGTTCTCATCAGTGCTTCATAGTCTGCCTCAGCCTGTTATAAAACAGTAGGTGAAAGGGTAACAATCAAAGTAATAATGAGTAAATGAAGTGTCCTTTTATAAATGGTAACAATCAAAGTAATAATGAATAAATGAAGTGTCCTTTTATAAATGGTAACAATCAAAGTAATAATGAGTAAATGAAGTGTCCTTTTATAAATGGTAACAATCAAAGTAATGATGAATAAATTAAGTTTCCTTTTATAAATGGTAACAATCAAAGCAATGATAAATAAATGAAGTGCACTTTTATAAATGGTAATAATCAAAGTAATAATGAGTAAATGAAGTGTCCTTTTATAAATGGTAACAATCAAAGTAATGATGAATAAATTAAGTTTCCTTTTATAAATGGTAACAATCAAAGCAATGATAAATAAATGAAGTGCACTTTTATAAATGGTAACAATCAAAGTAATAATGAGTAAATGAAGTGTCCTTTTATAAATGGTAACAATCAAAGTAATGATGAATAAATTAAGTTTACTTTTATAAATGGTAACAATCAAAGCAATGATGAATAAATGAAGTGCACTTTTATAAATGGTAACAATCAAAGTAATGATGAATAAATTAAGTTTCCTTTTATAAATGGTAACAATCAAAGCAATGATGAATAAATGAAGTGAACTTTTATAAATGGTAACAATCAAAGTAATGATGAATAAATGAAGTGCACTTTTATAAATGGTAACAATCAAAGTAATGATGAATAAATTAAGTTTCCTTTTATAAATGGTAACAATCAAAGTAATGATGAATAAATGAAGTGCACTTTTATAAATGGTAACAGTCTAAGTAATGATGAATAAATGAAGTGTTCTTTAATATAGCGTAACAATTAAGGTAATGCTGAATAAATGAAGTGTCCTTTTAATAAATGGTAAAGCAATCTGGTAACCATAGTTACATAGTGGTTAGTGTGCTTGCCTGTCACGACAGAGGTCCAGGTTTAATCCTCAGCAGAGACAGGATTATTATTTCAAAGCAGTGCGGGGTTAGGTGGGTCGACTCAGCCTCACAAAAATGGGTACTAGTAAATTTTCAAACCCCAACAGCAGTATCTGCCATTGGACTACCTTTATGTTCTTCTTCCCTGTTATGTTTGAAGCCTTGTGTTGTGATTGTAAATAAAACCAGATATGCATTATCATACCCATCGGTGGGACGCAGAGGTGTTTCCAAGGCACCAGGGCCGGGTTATATACTGGCCAAGACCTATTGACGCGTCCTCGTCGAGCGTCCTGGGCAACAGGTCCCTTCGGGGTCCTGGCTGAAGTCAATAGGATCGCCGATTCCTCCGAAGTCGGAGAGTGTCTGCCTGTATGGCGAGGAACCACCAGTCTGCACACCAATAAGCCAGACATGGGACAACGGATACTCACGCAAAACTCAGGTCCTGTATGACATCACACTGATGTTGGACAACAGGATGCCCTCATCCGACATACAGGACTTTGCGCTGGAGCTCAAGCCAACGAACGCAAGTAAGCAAGCAAGCAAGCAAGCAAGCATACCCATCGGTAAATAATAATGCTTCTCCACATCTTGCAATCTCTAACAGCATATTTCAATTCATGCACTAACATCTTTCTATGCCATGACAAAAATCTGTCAAGAATTCTCTCTTGTTGTCTTCCTCTATCTCTTTTACCACATGTCTTTCCAGTTCTCACATATTCCAGTTTTCTTTTCATAATGTGACCAAAAAATAACTGCCTCTTTCTGACATTTTATGATGATATGTCTTTGGGTCATAGCCTAATTACATTTGATTACACCATGGTCAAATCAATTTGACAGTAATATTTCAGGACAATGTTTTTAGAGAAATGTCAGTGATGTTATATTCCACCCAATTTATTATTGCTTAAGTGCTATATATATATATATATATATATATATATATATATATATATATATATATATATATATATATATATATATATATATATATTTTTTGCATATCCTATTTACAGGACATTGCCGTAAACACCAGCATTTTCCAGCTGCTGTTGATGTCTTGGCACGTTTTACGTTCAGTAGTTTAAGTGCTATATGGTCACCAAAAATATGAGCCTAACGCCATTTTCATTAAATATACTGGCTGACATTGGGAAATTCCAATTACCATTTCCTATTCCCTTGTTCCTTTCTATCACTCTGCAAAGGCATCAAGTGCCCTGTCAAATGGCTTAGACATTCAAGCATCTCAACCCCTGATCACATTCATCCATACTGCTGTGTTAAGCCAATCAGCAATGAGAGCAGAGAGATAAGTATGCCCAATACTTAACCCTATGAAAATAAAGTTTGTTTTTGTCGATCGTTCTGTTTGTTTCTGCCTTTACTCCCACTAATCTTTCCAGTCATCTCAATATTTTCCAAAGCTTCTCTTCTCATTAAATGACCACAGAACATTGTATCTTTCTCATAGTTATATTTATAAAATGTTCTACATTCATTAGCCTTTTCCAGACAATCACTGTTAGGACATAACACATAAATCATAAAGAGTTACAAGAGCTACAAGAGTTAAAGACCCCATTTCCATACCGTGCAATGTATTAGGGATAATGTAAGTACAAAGTAAAGGACCCTTGTCCAAGTCTTCAGGCATGTTGGGTATATGATACTAGCCCCATATTTGTATAGACCAATCAGCACTCAAAGGGTGATGTGGTCAACTTTACCTCCCACAACATTTCCTAGTACCCATTTTAGGTTGGGTCATCCTGGAAGCTCTGGTCAATTTTTATCACAGATCCATGTCTGGGATTTAAGCATATGACCACTGGACCGGCAGGCAAATATGCTAGCAACTACATTACCTCGGCTCCCCGGAATATCGTATTAGGCCCATTTTTTTAGATCAACTGCTATTTGGTGAGTGATGTGATCAGTCCTACAATAGCTGCCTTTACCTTCTCAGAAACTGTCCTGGTACCTATTTCATGAGGCTTGTCAACCTCAGAGCCTTGTGGTCAGGTAAAAAAAAATATCCTAGTTTCGTGGGGATTTAAGCCAGGTACTACCTGATGGGTGGGCAAGCATGCTAGTCATTGCACTAAAATGGTTCCAAATCACAAGTACTAATCTGTTGTGTACCTGACTTCTCTTGATGGCATCCTGGTGGTTTTTATCCCTGTGAGCTTTCTGCTCCACCTGGAACTTGGCTCTCTCCTCTGTTAGCATGCGACGTTCCTCACTGATCTGGGCCAGATAACGGGTCTGCTCCTCGAGGTAATTCTCCTAAAATCCGTAAATATCATGTATAAAAGATTAAACAAAGAGACATTTAATATATGTAATAATCAGTCTACAATATGTGTCCATATCTGTGTGTATGTGTGTGCATTAGTGTAAGTTTGAATGTGTGTGAGAAGAAAAAAGAGATAGTATGTGTGTGTGTGAGAGAGAGTACATTTTGTGAGAGAAAGAGAGAGAGAGAGAGTGCAAGCGTATGTGAGAGTGAGAGAGTGGGTATGTGAATGTGTGGACAAACAAAGATATATAAATGCATGTGGTCACACATTTGATCTGACGGATGAAACCTGCTTACTAAGGTCAGCCAGGTATCTAAACAGCTTTCTCTCCATTTTATCACATGCCCATGTAGAGTTAATCATCTTTGTAGTTGCTATCTGCAGTTTTACCGTTTGTTTGACTATTTTGATGTCAATAGTTCATTGCATTTGATCTCTCTTTATCTTTTTTTTTTTCTTTCATGTTTCAAAAAGCTACAGAGAGACCTAACAGAAATAACACAGCCATGGCTGCTGTTTCTAATGCTCAAACAAATACATTGTGAAGATGATACTGCATGGAATAGATAAGGACAGCAAGGCTTGGAGAGAGTTTGTGGAGGACCTATGCCCCAATGGAGGAATCAAGGGTGAAAGGCGTTAGTTGCATATCCTTTTACAGGACGTCACATTCAACCCCAGCATGCGTTGGCTGTTTGTGATTTCTTAACAAGTTTAGTTCAGTAGTTTGTCATTGCTTTTTAAATGACTGGCACTCTTACCTTTGTATGGAAACCAACATATGGTGGTCTGCTTCCAAATCACTCGCAGCTGTTCTTTGACCGCTGTATGCGGGATTACTAACTGCATTTGTAACCCCATTACCACAGAGCCGGCGTAAAAGAAACAAATACACACAGAACTTAAAAAATAACACTAAAGACTAGGACTGTGCTTATTTATTTGTTTACAAAAATACATACAGAAATGTTAACAACCAGGGTTGTGGGTTTTTCTGTTTTAGGCAACTATTTTAAGACCTTGGAAAATAACACTAACAACTATGGCTGTACATTTTCTAATGTTTCATAAACAGAGCTATCCGTAGACATTAAAATGTAATCTGTGTGATATATTTTTCAATTCTTCAAAAGCAAAATCTTACCCGTGCTCTTTCCATGTTGAGTTTATCTCTAGTCTGCTGCTCCAGCCACTGACGTTTTTCATCCTCCAGTGATCTTTGCTGGGTCTCCAATCTGCTCTGATCTTGTTTCAGTTTCCAGCGCTCCTGATTTATTTTCATAAAATAAATTATATAGAAACATACATAAATTATATAGTAACAAACAAGGACAACAAAATTGTTTTAAAATAATAATAAATAATTTAACACCATATTGAAAGCAATAACGAAATAATACACCAAGGCAGACACTAGTGTCTCATGTGTGACACCAGGCCCATAAGAGAAGCAAAGAATAGTGACACTAACTTTTATGTATGTTGTAAGAGGACTAAAGACGTTGGCTTAAGAATGGCATCCTATATTAAACTTTTAAATTTTCCAGTCACAAAACTGGTGGTGTGACATGTTCAAAAACTTTATACCAATCTTCCTGAATTGGCACTACATTGGTAGTGCAAGTAAAAATTAACAGATACATTTGAGATTAAAACAAGAGGGCGACGGGCATACCTTTTGTTACCATTATTTTTCTTACTGTCTATAGACTGGATTATGAAGACAACAATAACAACCACCAGAAGTGGAATTCAATGGACTCTGATGAGAAAATGATGAGGAAAAGACACAGGCACTGGATAGGACACACACTTAGAAAACCTGAAGATAGTATAAGTAGTCACTTTCTTGTCTGAAATCCACAAAATAATAGGAGACCTAAAACCAATTGGAGAAGAGAATTAAAGACAGAGATGAAATATATGGGGAGGACATGGAGGGAGCTGCAGGAGATAGCCAAGGATAGTATGGGTTAGCGAGAGTTGGTTGAGGGCCTGTGGATTGAGGGACAAAGAAGAAGAATGTAGCTCAAGCGGTCAACAAATAACAGAAAGTGACAAATAACATAAAAAGCATAATGTGATCAACAACATAAGCATGTAAACAAACCTCTTCTAAAGTTCTTGTCTGATCTTTCAGCTGTGTCTCCATTTGTGCAATTAAATTTTCCAGCCTCCTCCTCTCTTTATCATTGTCCTCAGCTTGCTTGTTCAACCTCTCTTGTAAAACTGAAATAGTTAATGAAATGATACACTTATGATCCTAGAAAGAAACTATGGAACAACACCTTGTCGGTTCTGCTGAGTTTGTGCACGAGTACTGTGAATCTCCTTGTGTGTGGTCTATGTGAGAAGTTGAAGCACTTATGTAGTTGTCCAAGCTGCACTGAGGATGATCCTTTAGGTACCAAACCAAGCATATTTAATATGTGTGTATGCGCGCGTGTGTGTGTATGTGTGTGTGCACGCGCGCGTGCGTGCGTGCGTGGTTGGTGGGGGGAGAAAGAAATATACTTACTTCTCAATTGTTCATCTTTAGATCGCAGAGATATTTCTCTTTCATCCAGGCCTTGTTTGTTCCAACTTTGTATTTTTATCTGTAGTTCTTCCAGGTCCCTGGCATTGTTCTGTATCTGCTGCACCACAGCAGTCAGGCTTCTAGAAATAGCAAATTTAGACAATTGGAAAGGTCAATAAGGGCAAAATAAGACAATCACTATGATCAAATAATGATGCAAAATAAGACAATCACAAAGATCTATGAAGACAGTGAAATAAGATAATCACACGGATTAAATGAGCCAGTGTACTGAGATTGGTCACACAGATCAAATGAGATGACAGCATGTAGGAGTCACTATAGTGTAGTAAAGTGACCCCGTAGTGTCACTTCTGACATGTAGGAGTCACTGCACCATAGTAGTTAAGTATCCTGAAATTGTCAGTTCTATATGTTGGAGGCACTGTAGCACTGTAGTTAAGTAACCTCATATTGTCCCTTCTGACAATATGTAGGAGTCACTGTTGCATTGTAGTTTAGTAGCCTCATACTGTCTCATTCTTACATGTAGGAGTCATTGTAGAATACTATTGAAATAACCTCATACTGTCACAATTGACATGTGGAAGTCATTGTAACATAGTAGTTAAGTAACCTCATATTGTCTCTTCTGAAATGTAGGAGTCAATGTAGCACAGTATTAAGTAACCTCATATTGTCCCTTCTGACATGTAGGAGTCACTGGAGCACAGTAGTTAAGTAACCTCATATTGTAGCTTCTGAAAGGTCTGAAATGTAGGAGTCACCGTAGCACTGTAGTTAAGTAACCTCATATTGTCCCTTCTGACATGTAGGAGTCACTGTAGCATTGTAGTTAAGTGACCTCATATTGTCCCTTCTGACATGTAGGAGTCACTGTAGCTTTGCAGTTAAGTAACCTCATATTGTCCCTTCTGAAATGTAGGAGTCACTGTAGCACTGAAGTTAAGTAACCTTATATTGTCCCTTCTGAAATGTAGGAGTCACTGTAGCATTGTAGTTAAGTGACCTCATATTGTCCCTTCTGAAATGTAGGAGTCACTGTAGCACTGAAGTTAAGTAACCTTATATTGTCCCTTCTGAAATGTAGGAGTCACTGTAGCATTGTAGTTAAGTGACCTCATATTGTCCCTTCTGACAACATGAAGTAGTCATTGTAGAATACTACTGAAGTAACCGGATATTGTCACAATTGACATGTGGAAGTCATTGTAACACAGTAGTTAAATAACCTCATATTGTCCCTTCTGAAATGTAGGAGTCACTGTAACACAGTAGTTAAGTAACCTCATACAGTCTCTTCTGACATGCAGGAGTCATTGTAGAATACTACTGAAGTAATCTCATATTGTCACAACTGACATGCAGTTGGGATATGTGAAAGGTTGATGAGATACTGGGGTACCTATAGGTGGCAGTGTCCTAAGTTAGTTAGTAGTATATCCTTTACAGGACATCACAGTCAATCCCAGCATTTTCTGGCTGCTTGTGATTTCTTGGCAATTTTACATTCGTCAGTTTGGCATTGCTTTCTGAATGACCGGCACTGATACGACTGTATGAAAACCAAAGTATGGCAGTCTACTGCCAAATGGCCTGCAGCTGTGTTTTGAACGCCATATGCGGGATTACGAATTGTGCCCGTAACCTCTTATTATCCCATGTACATTCTGAAAAAGTTATTAGGTCGTGATGCAGGAGGTGTGGCACCTGATCACTGAATGGTGGATTATGTTGGTTGAGCCACTGTTTCTGTCTAATTCCACAATAATTAGCATCTCAGGAAGAACATTTAAATAATTGTCAGAGGCTAACCAGAACTAGTACATCTGATACTTAACAAGAAGTATATCCACGATACTTACTTTGAAGTATCATTGGCATTTGCCACCATGTTGATCTCTTGATTTTTGGCACTAGTCAATCGTTCCAGTGCTTCTTCATGATCTCGTTTTAAAGCAACCATAGTAAGCCTTAAAAAGAAGAGAAAAGAAATATTTTAAACCTTAGTAAGAAATGCAGAGGAGTGGCTGGCCGAGTGGCTAGAATGCCGGATCCTTCTTCAAGAGACCCGAGTTTGAATCCTTGGTAAGGTGTGGATATTTTTCTGTCAGGGGCAAAAAGAAAACCTAACCTGCACAGTTCGCCGCGACTGCACTAGCCAGGCGGCGTTAATTCCTCAGGCTCAAGACCACCCTGCAATACACTGCAAGGTACTATATAGGCAGTAAATGATAGATGACAGAGATGCTATACAACTGAGTACATATAATAATGACTGTAATCATGACTGAAGGAACAGTTATGCTACAATTACAGGCATCACGAGAAGCAATGCTCATCTCATCCTCATGTAGCAGGTCCTCAGCGGAGCCTCGCTCTCATCATGATCTGTCAAAAAGATACTTGATCTTTTGTAAATTCACCTGCCTTAAGCATTTTCATGCAATGTGTCTTCAATATCCTGAGTCCATCTTCATGCTAGCCAACCGTGGTCTCTTTTTCCAGGAACCACGCCTTCCATCACTGTTCTCTCCAAACCACTATGACATTTAATGCAGTTAAAGTATTTTAGTTTCTGAGGCTGGTGCTGTTTTAAAAAAAAAAAAAGATAGAATCTAAAAAGTTATATTTATATTTTGTTGCTATTTTATATGCAATTTTGAAATTAAATAACTGGTTTTGTGCAAATCAAATAAATAAAATACTTGAGCCTGCACATTTCAAACATGGCGTAATATAATCTTTGTAAATCAAACAATTGGTGTTCTAGGTTTGTGTATGTGCGCACAAGAACCAATGAAGTGCTGTTTATCTGTCTGTTCCAAGGCAGACTATGAATCTTCCACCACAGTTTATTTTGATCCACAAGTGGGACGGGAAAGAGAGATGAAGTTTTCAATCTCTAACTAAATGCGTTGTCTTGACTATGTTGTGATTGTGTTAAATAAAATCATCATGCCGCATGTATTTTACAGAACCCGCCAAAAAGATTGTCCTTTGCCAGTTCTCCTTCCTCATGTATTATCATACCCAAGGTGTCTGCAATGTCTTATGTCCATCACTAAGCCAGTCAATCCCCAGCCTCCTCTTCCAAGAACCATGCACTCTATGATTGTTCCCTTCAAACAAATGTGACATCCAATATGGCCCAAGTGTTTCAACCTCTGAGACATGATGCTCCCCATGAGCCATTGAGTCTCCTCTTGAGTCTTCTTCAAGGCCCAGATCCCACAAAATGTCATCAGATAAATAAAAATAATCTTGATAAAATCTATCCATGTGTTTAAATTAAATAACACATTTTAAACAATTCTAATAATTGAAAAGAAAATTACTGTCTGAAAATATGAATATGAAATCTAGAATGAGCATTACTGCACTTGGAATATTCCCATACATGCCATGTCTCCTTCTCCAGCGGCCAACAAAAAGTTGCCATGCTGATGGTAAGATGATGAAAGATTACACAGAATAATTATTAATATGTGCACCTGTTTAGGGCAAGCCATGCTGTAAAAACCTGTGCAAGATTCCAAATTAAACTAACATTTAATGCTAACCAATAGGCTACAAATATAGCGATAACAATTGATAGAAATACTCATATGCATGTTCACAGAACAGATCCTACATTCATTCATCATGTGCCATGACGGTAAGCGTGGGCGGTAATGTCGCCATTTTACACGATCACCAGTCGGGATTAGCTTTGTGTTCTTGTCTCGACATGTCATGTGGTCAAGCCATCCAGATATTTACTTCTCTGCCTTCTCCTTGTTCTTTTCCCCTCAATCTTTCCAGTTGTCACCAAGTTCTCTAGTTTATTTCTTCTCATAATGTGCCCCAAAAAAACTGGCTGCCTACATCTAATTTCTCTAATCAGTTTGTGGCTTTCATATGCCTCTTGTTGGACTTGCTCATTTGTTTTTCTGTTTGTCCATGGTATTCCATGCATTCTCCTCAGAAACTAAATTTTCACTCCCATTAGATGTTTTTCAGCTTGTCTACTCATCATCTATGCTTCACATCCATACAAAAGTACAGATTCTGTGTGATTTTCCTATAGACCATGAAATCTGAGTGTTGATTTTTTTAATGTATTCTATGGGAATACAATGTTTTTAAACTGCATTCAGTCACCCTTCTCTATTATAAATACATAAGTAAAAAAAAGTAGAAATGAATCAAAAACATGCATAGGAAAGGCATACATGATAAAACCCAAAACATAAAGCCAAATGAAAAACATGGAACAGGGCTACACCTGAAAGAAGTAAATTAAGAGAATTAGAAAAAGATCGCTAAAGATATTTAACAACAAGAACAATTATTATGTGAGTTGCCTTGAGTCATGACAGCTTGCCAGATAAGGATAAAAAAAGAGAACTGATACATTAAAAGCTTACCGATGCTGTTCCCTTATCTTCTCCAAATCTTCAGACTTCTGTCTTTCTAGGTCTTCCAATCTGTGATACTGGGATGCTATCAGGTCACTTTTCTCCTGCTCCAATTGTCTTATTTTTGATAAGTGTTGCTGCATGAGTTCTTCATTGTCCTCTCTCAGTCTAGCACAAATAGAACATAAGTGAGTAAAGGACCCTTTACACAGCTTGAGACATATTGGTCATACTCTTTACACAACTTGAGACATATTGGTCATACTCTTTACACAACTTGAGGCATATTGGTCATACTCTTTACACAACTTGAGACATATTGGGCATACTCTTTACAAAACGTTAGATATATTGGGCATACGGTTGTAGCTTCATATTTTTATAGACAAATCAGAACTGAAGATGGATGTGGCCAATATCATGTCGGCACCTTTACTTCTGAAGTCATTTCCTGGTACTCATGTTACGCTGGGTCGCCCTGGGATCCCGGGTTAATTTTAGAAATCTGCCTCCAAGTGAATTTAAACCCATGATGACCGACCTGGCAGAATTAGTATAATTGTATCAAATTCTCACAAGCTCATGTCAAGAGCACATGGGCCTTGGAAAGACGGTTCTGTTCTGAAGCAAACATTCTCTTCTTCCATTTGTCTCTGTTGGGAAGGGAAAATAGGGTGGGGGGAGGGGGTGTAAGAGAAAGAAAGAAGAGATGTGAGGATCTGTTGTGCACTCTTTCCATTGTGCTTTGTAAGTTTGCATTCATTCTTTTCTATAAGGTTGTTCTTGATACTATTTCTTCATCTTTCACATTGTCTTCTCCTTGCTTTGTATCCATTTTTTCAATGTGGCTCTTTGTGTTAGATGTACCAGAGCATTCTTGTGAGGTGGCCAAACCATTTATATATTGTTCTTTACTTCATTGTATGACTGGCTTCAGCCCTAGTCTTCTAGTTTCTTCATTTTTTTTTTTTCTTCAGATTGATGGGTCAGTTCTAAAGAAAAAAGTTACAAATTCTAATGAAAATAAATTAATCTGACTGATTACATGGATACAAATCATAATGGGAATATGGCTCTGCTCCTAAGAAAAAGGCTCCATGAAATAACTGCTACCAAAACTAACTGTTAATAGGCAATACAAATGATAAGAATGGTGCCATTTTATTTTTTGGGTGCTTGCTTGCTTTGAACTCAAGCGTAGTCCATACACACTAGTTAGTTAGTTGTGGATTAGCTTTCCCTATTAACAGTGTCCCTCGCCACAGGCGAACCCACTCCGACTTCAGAGGTACTTGTAATTTATATCCCCAAGTCAAGGACCACAGGTCAACATTTTAGTCCAGCTGTCCAGTGTAGGGGATGAACTGCTAACCTCGGCATCAGCACACCAGATGTTTAAGAACACCATTCTTATCCATTCGGCCATGTGGACCTGCAAAATGGTGCCATTTTAAACATATTGTAACATGGCCTCAAAACTATGTTCACATACAAACACTTAAAATACGTAAACATTCTTTCTTTCTTTGTTTTTTTTTTATTTCACCTTGTCTACCACAGCATATAGAGGAAAATAAGACCTCAAGATTTCACACACATAAATATAGAGCATACAGTTATTCAAGTGAAGAAGAACACATTTAAATATGAAAAAAGCATGCAAGAATATAACAGTATTACCTTGTTTCCCTTCGTTTGTTTGAATCTTCAAGTATCTGTAGTCTGTTTCTAAAATACAAATATAATAATATCTGACAAGGTATCAAAGGCAATGAACATCAATACAAAGGTGAATCCATGCTAGCCCACCTTCCCAGTGTTCAACCCCCATCAAGGCAAAGTTTTTACAAATTGACTTCCCAGGTCAACCCAGCCTAAAATGGGTGATAGGAAATGTTGTGAGAAGTAAAGGCGACAGCATGACATTGATTCCACCACCCATCAAGTGCTGATTGGTCTATAAACATATGGGGCTAGCACCATATACCCAATACACCTCAAGGCATGAACAAGGGCCCTTTACTCTACTTTACTTTACTTTACTTTACTTTACTTTACTCTACTCTACTCTACTCTACTTTACTTTACTTTACTTTACTCTACTCTACTTTAATTTACTTACAGTGGTTAATCATGTTTCATAAGCTTAATTACCTAGCAATTCAGCTAAGAAACATATCTACTTGTTGTCACAGTTTCATGCACTGTTGATGAACCAAAGATGAGTGATTGGAAGGGCCGAATGTAAGACAGGCCTACGTGCCCAATTTGTAACCCTTTTAAAATAAAGTTCAATTCAATTCAATTCACTGACCACATGGATTCAACTTCAAATAAGGAACCCTTAAAGGAACTTATCTAATCAGTTATTTTTGCAACCAGTTTTATTTTGGTTTTCATCTTGCTTGATGTATTTTCTATAAAATGAACAACCAGAATTATATTTATTCCTCCACCGCTGTGGTGTGGGAGGGGGGGGGCGCGTTTCATAATTCCCCAACAAACCGAGCTGAGGGTTCGAAATTAGACGCAGGCGATTTGGGAGCAGACTGTCTTGCATTGATTTTGATGGTACAAGTGTTGGCCAACCAGAATACAACGGCAAACTACTGAACGTAAAAAACTGCCTAGCAAATCACAAAAAGCCCCCCCCCCCCCCCCCCCCCAAAAAAAAAAAGCGGAGGTTGATTGTGATGTCTTGTCAAGGACATGTAACTTTATTATATTATATACCAAAATTAATGAAAATTGAACAGTTGTTTAAAAGTCAATAGATATTTTACTATAATCTTAGATTTCTTTAGCTTAAAATAAGCACTTGTGTTAATGATTATGCTTGAAATAATGTTAATCTTACTGGGGAGGGGAAGAAACAACATAACTCCATCAATATTAAAATATGCTTTTCCCTTAATATTCAATTCTTGTTATTCAAATTGCAAAACCTTCTGCAAACTTCACTAGACAAATTGTGAAAGTATACCCTATACTACTACATAGATAATACATATTTTGTTTATAAAAATCAAAACTAACATCAAGCAAACAACGCTGACAATCATACTTGTATGAGGTTTCTACAGCAAGCATTTCCTCTTCGTAACGCCTCCTTGTGCTCTCAAGCAGCGATTCACTGTAAGCTTTCTCCAGCTCAAATTTGCGTATCTACAACAGATTTGGGAATATAAATAGACTGAAAATAATAAGAATTATGAGAACAGAGCATAAGAATAGGTAGGCTAATTGACAATTGTAAACTGTTCCTTGCCTAACATAAAGTTAGCTAATGCCTCACCGAAAAAAATTATACTATTGCAACTTGTGATTTCAGACATTTGTACACTTCTTGCCTGCCAAACATAGTTGCAGATACTGACTTACAGCAGATACTGTTATGAGGAATAACTGCTCCCACATAATGTTATACTGGTTGCTTACCAGCTGTACATTACATTAGTTGCTTACCCGGTTACTTACCCATACATTATAATATCACAGATTGTACTGGTTACTTACCCCACAAATTATAACAAATAATAAATACAAATAATTGGTCCTGAAGCAGTTTCCTGCTATTCAATGTGTCTGTGATGTGATAGGGTCATGGTATTTTGTAGACCTGAATGCACGGAGGAATAGGCGACCAGTCTTTCCCTGTTTTTCGCAGGTGACATGACCAGGCGTCAAACCTGTGCCTTTGATGTTATCAGCACACTTCGCTATCAACTTCACTAACACACCTGCTACAGATTATAATATCAGCTGCTTACCCCAAAGACTATAATGCTAGTTGCTTATTGAATAGGTTATAATACTGGTTGCTTACTTTACAGATTACAATACTGGTTTTTTTACCCCATAGATTACTATACCAGCTGCTTACCCCATAGATAACTATACTAGTTGCTTACCCCACAGATTACAATTTTATGTGCTTATCCCACAGATTATAATACTAGTTGCTTATCCCACAGATTATATATAATACTGGTTGCTTACCCCACAGATTACAATACTAGTTGCTTATCCCACAGATTATATATAATACTGGTTGCTTACCCCACAGATTACAATACTAGTTGCTTATCCCACAGATTATATATAATACTGGTTGCTTATCCCACAGATTACAATACTAGTTGCTTATCCCACAGATTATATATAATACTGGTTGCTTATCCCACAGATTATATACAATACTGGTTGCTTATCCCACAGATTACAATACTAGTTGCTTATCCCACAGATTATATATAATACTGGTTGCTTACCCCACAGATTACAATACTAGTTGCTTATCCCACAGATCATACTGGTTGCTTACCCCACAGATTACAATACTAGTAGCTTACCCCAAAGACTATAATGCTAGTTGCTTATTGAATAGGTTATAATACTGGTTGCTTACTTTACAGATTACAATACTGGTTTTTTTTACCCCATAGATTACTATACTAGCTGCTTACCCCACATATAACTATACTAGTTGCTTACCCCACAGATTACAATTCTATGTGCTTATCCCACAGATTATAATACTAGTTGCTTATCCCACAGATTATATATAATACTGGTTGCTTACCCCACAGATTATAATATTGGTTGCTTATCCCACAGGTTGTAATATTGGTTGCTTACCCCACAGGTTGTAATACTGGTTGCTTACCATACAGGTTGTAATATTGGTTGCTTACCCCACAGATTGTAATATTGGTTGCTTACCCCACAGATTGTAATATTGGTTGCTTACCCCACAGATTGTAATACTGGTTGCTTACCCCACAGATTGTAATATTGGTTGCTTACCTCACAGGTTGTAATATTGGTTGCTTACCATACAAGTTGTAATATTGGTTGCTTACCCCACAGATTGTAATATTGGTTGCTTACCCCACTGATTGTAATATTGGTTGCTTACCCCACAGGTTGTAATATTGGTTGCTTACCCCACAGGTTGTAATATTGACTGCTTACCCCACATATTGTTACACTGACTGCTTACCCCACATATTGTTACACTGACTGCTTACCCCACAGGTTGTAATATTGACTGCTTACCCCACATATTGTTACACTGACAGCTTACCCCACATATTGTTACACTGACTGCTTACCCCACATATTGTTACACTGACTGCTTACCCCACATTCTGTTATACTGACTGCTTACCCCACATATTGTTACACTGACTGCTTACCCCACATATTGTTATACTGGTTGCTTACCCCACATATTGTTACACTGACTGCTTACCCCACATATTCTTATACTGACTGCTTACCCCACATATTGTTTGACTGCTTACCCCACATATTCTTATACTGACTGCTTACCCCACATATTGTTACACTGACTGCTTACCCCACATATTCTTATACTGACTGCTTACCCCCATATATCTGTTTACTAATTATTTACCCCACAAACTGTGTTGTTGGTGCTTATTTCACAAACTGTTACACTGATTGTTTTCAGAGAGACTGTTAGAGTTATTACTTCAACAATTCTCACATCTGTTGTGTATCTCTTTAACCATGGAGACTCACATTGACTGAGTGGCACCTCACCGTCTTGACAGATGTGTAAAATGGAGTTATACCTCTCCATAACACAAAGACTGGGCTGAATTTAGAGACCATGTGTTGCCCATGCAACATGATCTCTCTCTGCCTGTCTAGTTTACTCCAGAGGAAAGGTAACACCAATGCATCAAGAACAAGACCAACTGCAAAAGCTGCCAGATCAGCAAAGCAATGCTCTAACTGTCCACCTGTTGGAGCTTCAATCCTAGACCAGTTGCCAACCAAGGTCTTGGGTCTGGTCTGCCCTGCCATGACTCAAATTAACTAAGGTAAATTCATGTAGCTAGGTACTATCTTACCACTGCTTGAGCTTCAGCAAGGGAATCAGGTAGCTTCACTGAAGATATGATCTGGGAGTAAGATGGCATTATGACATCAGAGGGTGGCTGCTGTAACAGATACATTTTACACACATTATAATAAACCATATTAATTTAATTTCAACAACATGTGAATAACACAACATGAAAATCAACATACACAAGACTGAAATGATGAAAATCACCAAGTCACCAGGCTCACTAAATACACAAATAACTAACTGGCACCTTGCAGTCTTGTTACATTGTGCTTAAAAAAAATCATAATAAATACAACCCATGGTGGTAGCTAATGTGACTCATAAGTCCAATTCACGAGCTAAATGTTCGTCCACAATGGATGCATATGAACACATGGTCATTTCCACCATCACGCACCATCTGACATCTCACATGCTCTGTGTGTGACCCATCTGGCAAAATTTTATCCTTTGTCTTTATTTCATTTCTGATCTTTGGAAATATACAAATAAACACCAAAGTAAAATAAATCTCAGACCCAGACAACAATCTCACCCACAGATAACAGAGATAAAAACCAGATGCCAAAAGGCAAACATTGTGACTAATCACTGTCACTTTCTCTCATACATCTCATACAGTGCTGACTGTTGTTGAGAATATGACATAAAATTATCAACAATATTCTTCTTCTGACATTGTGTTATCAATGCCAGACTTAGTCACTGTCAACATTCCACCAGAGAAAACTGTTCACATATGAGATGAAATGCTTGAGAAGGGCTGCTAGTGTTTCTGTAAGAGACAACATGTGAAACAATGACATCAGAAACATTACAGCCATACCATCACTTTCAAGAAACAATGACATCAGAAACATTACAGCCATACCAACATTTTCTAAAAACAATTATCAGAAACATTACAGCCATACCATAACTTTCTAGAAACAATGACATCAGAAACATTACAGCCATACCATCACTTTCTAGAAACAATGACATCAGAAACATTACAGCCATACCATCACTTTCTAGAAACAATGACATCAGAAACATTACAGCCATACCATCACTTTCTAGAAACAATGCACCTTACAGCATGTAAAAGGGTTCTTTACATTTTTTGACTTTATATCATGCATCAAATTTCTCCACACACACCCACAACACAACAAGTTCAGTATGGATGTGCTCAAGACACAACAAATAAAGTAAATGGACATTACATGAGAATTACAATGAAAAACATCAGAAATAGAAAGTCTGCATTTTGTGGCCATATTATAAGAGCTCAAAAACTGGAACATGTTGTGACAACTGAAAAGACTTGTGGGAAGAGAACTAGAGGAAGACAGCGAGAGAACATTCTTGACAGTCTTTTGTGATGGCATGGAAGGGAGTCAGCACATTAACTGATACATGGCGTTGGAGATCACAAGATATGGAGATCATGATTGCTAACACCAGTCAGCAAGGCACTTGACGATGATGAGAGTTAAACTGTATCAACTTACAAAAAGGGCATTTAACCAAAACAGACAAGGGTATAGAGCCAGAAGAAGACCAAAATAAAACAAAGGACAGGCAACCTCACTGGTACACTAAACAAACATAGGTACAATGTAATGGAAGCAACACATCTGGCACCCATCTCTATATTAGGAAAATATACGCAATCCATCTGGGGCTAGACAGACAGAAACATGGATCAATATAAGGATGGATGAATGAATGGATAGACCAACAAGAGTATTTCTGTATGTCTGTCTTCTCTGTCCTATTTATAGTTCTATATGTCTGCAGATATGGCAAACTGCTGGACATATAATTGCCTAGAAAATCACAAACAGATCAAAATATCCTAGGGTTGATTGCAACATCCTGTAAAGGATATGCAACTAACTTTTATACCTACACATGCCTGGAATGAAAATACATGTATGAACTTGGTCAATTGGCTTATCAGGCCAAATGTGTGCTTGCACTAATGTGTTTACTTATGTAAACATGCCAGTTAAATTTTATGGATTTACATGGTGCCACAGGAGTGTGAAATGTCGGACATTCCCATTAGAGTCAGAATGGCTTCCCCTTTGGGGGTCCTGGTAACACAGGTAATCATTGTTAAGTTACAGTGTTACAATTATTTACTTCCCTTACGGACCCTGGTACTATAAGGGTGATCGTGGTAAGTTACAGTATTACAATCATTTACTTCCCTTACAGACCCTGGTATCCAAAGGGTGATGATCAATCATGGTAAGTTACAGTGTTACAATCATTTACTTCCCTTACAGACCCTGGTAACACATGGGTGATCGTGGTAAGTTATAGTGTTACAATCCTTTACTTCTCTAATGGACCCTAGTAACACAAGGGTGATCATGGTAAGTTACGGTGTTACATCCTTTTGTTCCCTTACAGACCCTGATATCCCAAGAGCGATCATGGTAAGTTACAGTGTTACAATCATTTACTTCCCTTACAGACCCTGGCATCCCAAGGGTGATCATGGTAAGTTACTGTGTTACAATCCTTTACTTCCCTCATGGACCCTGGTATCACAAGGGTGATCATGGTAAGTTACGGTGTTACTATACTTTACTTTCCTTACGGATTCTGGAAACACATTGGTGTTTTGTTATATTGTAACTGTTATATATCTTACCTGTTGCCTAGATAGTGACACATGATTCTGCAGTGTATGTTGAGATATATCCTGTTGCTGAGTATTTCCATGCAGCTGAGGCTGATGTAAATGTTCATGATGTAATGGATGATGTATTTGGATAAGCTGTGATTGCTGCTGCTCAGGCTGATATGACTGCTTTTGGGGCTGATACTGGTGAGGCTGAGGTATATACTGCTGTTGTTGAGGAGGCTGTTGCTGAAGTGGAGGCTGTTGCTGAAGCAGAGGCTGTTGTTGAGATGGAAGTTGTTGCTGGAATGAAGGCTGTTGCTGAGGAGGAGGCTGTTGTTGAAACTGAGGTTGTTGCTGAGATGGAAGCTGTTGCTGAGGTTGTTGCTGGGATGGAAGCTGTTGCTGAAACTGAGGCTGTTGTTGAAGTGGAGACTGTTGCTGAATATATGGTTGTTGCTGTTTTTGTGAGGCTTGGTCTTGATTAAACAGCTGTTGAAGAAGGTGCCGCTCCTGATGCTGTACACTGGGCTGTATTTGTGTATGCTGAGACACTGGCAAAGCTGTCTCCTGGCCAGCTAAGGATGACACCCTGGGTAGCTTGAGAAGTAAACAAGTAATGATTAAAATCAGCACAGAATATCCAGAAACATTTATTAAAATACTTTAATTTAAAATTATTGAAAGAAAAAAATGAATGTATATAGTGTTGATTATGTGGTTGTTTTGGGACTTGAAATTTAAATATTGAGCGCAACCCACTACTGGCAACGCCGATCGCATTCCGGTATGAACCCAAGGCCTATCCACGTCAATATGGAAGTACTATACTCGAGCCTCACCCTCGTTTGAGCTCGTCAGTAGTGCATATCCATATATATAGTGTTGTTTCTTTCATATTAATGACACACCTACCTGGCTATATGTGCATTTGTTGAATGACTAAGCACTGGTCTAGGTCTACTAAATAAAATGTGAGTGGGAGTATGGTAGCAAAATCGCTAGACACTCAGTTACCAGCCAGGTGGCCATGAATTCATATCCACAGCAAGACGGCCAGCCTAAAATGGGTACCAGAATATCCCCCATGAAGTAAAAGCGACCAACATGATACTGACCAAATCACCCAGACAGTGCTGACTGGTCTATAAAAATATGTCTAGCAACATATGCCCAATGGCAGGTCCGCACGGCCGAATGGGTAAGAATGCATGTTCTTAAACATCCGGTGTGCTGATGCCGAAGTAAGTTGTTCAACCCCTACACCGGATAGCTGGACTAAAATTTTGACCTGTCATCCTTGAATTGGGAACTAAATTATAAGAACCTCTGAAGTTGGAGTGGGTTCGCCTGATGGCGAGGGACACTGTTAATAGGGAAAGCTAACCCACATGCAAAATTCAGTCCATCACTACTATAAATAGTTGTATGGACTACGCTTGAGTTCAAAGCAAGCGGGCAAAAAAAAAAATATGCCCAATATACCTATGACATGCAACTGAGCCCTTTACTTATTTAACTTTAAAAATGTGAGTATACAAATCTAGCTATTCAGTTTATGTCTACTGTTGGGGTGATCATGTATTCGAACCCCCATCAAAACATGTATGAGTTACAGCTGAGGAGACTAAGTGATCCAGGTTCAATCCCTTATTATGGTAAGATATGTTTCAACCAGGACAGTTTTCACAAGGTTTAATAAAATATATAATTTTTACAATTTTCTGGAAAATGCCTGGAAATAGAAGGCAGTAAGGAAGAGAGCCGGTCATTCTAACTCAGAGTATGTCAACATTTAGTTGATGAGAAGGTTTAACTCTTCAGGCATGTACAACAGCATCTACCACTGGATTAGACATTAAACAATGAGTTAAACATTCCTCTATGTCTTCTTTTCTATTGGCAATCTCCCACAGACAAGAAAAGTAAAAAAAAAATTAAGGGGCAATTATACACACCTATAGGCATTACTGAGTATATGGTGCCAGTCCCATATTTTTATAAACCAAGCGGGACTAGTTGGGTGCAATGTACCAGCTAACGGACAACCAACATAAATGGCGGAGGCAGAAAGGATATAGCCAACACACATAAAGTGATCCATCAGTCACTGAAATTACACATAAAAGAATAGTAGAAATGCTAAAGAAAATACAGAGAACAGTAGAAAGGCTATGTAAAACCAAGAGATGAGTAGAAAGGCTAAATGAAATATTGGACTATCAATCCTCTTGTAACTGCAAAACAACCAATGTACCTGCTCTTGTGGAACAGTGGCAGTTGAAAACTGTAATCTTGCATCAGACAACACACCTTCCTGGGCAAGGTGGAAAGCTGCTGTTTGTGTTTTAACATCTGAAAAAACACAAACATATAGTTAGTTAGTTAGTCGCGGTTCCAACTTTATCTCACGGTAATGGGTTATCCCCATTATGATCCGTTCATGTGCTAGTGAATATCACACAAAATGCTCCTCACTGCCCCATGTGAACAGTAGAACAGACAGGAGTCTCGACAAAGCAACAACCCACACAGGTACACAGTGCATAATGCTGCCGCCAGAATGCCAACACAAAAGTCCACCATGAAAAATACAGTTCATCGTTGATGGAAGCGGCAGTCACTAGAAAACCAGCAGCCACACATTACTGCATAAAGCAAACCAGTCAGTTCTGCGACACGCCGACCGCCATTATTCCGAACATGGAGTTCACATGTCTGAAAACAAAGGCAAAATACTGAATGAAAAATTACCTAGAGAATCAGCCTTGGATTGACCACAACGTCCTGCATAGGACATGCAACATTTTTTTACTGGAAAGCTCTACCAAAAGGACCAGAAGCAATTGAATGCAAAGTTTTTTTATGGAATCAACCTTATAAACCATGTCGCTAAGCTTCTACTCATAATTATAATGAAAATAACAAAAAAGAAAGTGTAAATGAAAACTGCTTTTTATTATGCTGCATATCCCTTACAGGACATTGCAATCAACACCAGAATTTTTCAGCTGCTGTTGATGTACCAGGCAAGTTTTACGTTCAGTAGTTTGCCATTGCTTTCTGAACGACCGGCTCACATACCAGTTACCAGCGCAGCACGAACCACTGCCGATTCTCGCAGCTGCTGTGGAAGGATAGGGTACAAATAATACAATATACACATAACAAACACTAACAGAGAGATCAATAAAGTCACAGAAAGACATATATTTGTGCTTAATAGATTATACCAAGGCATTTGATAAAATAAAACATGATGAACTGATAAGTGCTGAAAGATATAAACATTGATGGATAAGATCTCAGAATGATAAAGAATATTTACTGGAAACAAGTAGCAGCAATTAAAACGGGTAATAATGCGGACAATTATGAATAAATAAAGCTAGGAGTATGACAAGGATGTGTTTTGTTACTAAATCTCTGCTCTCTATTTAGAGAAGTAATAATGAGAGACATCAAAGAGAAGCTAGGAATATGAAGGTAATAAAAAAATAAAAACAATCTACATTATGCAGATGATACAATATTGAAGGTGATAAATGCACAAGATCTACAACTTTTTGACATTGTAGTAAAAGAGAGTACCAAAAAAAAAGGATTCTCCCTGAATATCAAGAAAACAGAAACTACTGTTACATCAAAGAAACGTGTGACATCAAAATGTGAGATAACAATAGAAGGAAAAATGCTTAACCAAGTTCTTCTTCTTCTTCTTCAGCGTTCCAAGCCATTGAGGTTCTTTGCTTAACATTTAAATACCTAGAGGCAATTATAACATCAGGTAGAAGATGCACAACAAACTAAGGGCAGAATAAGGCAAGCAAAAGCTGCATTTCAGAAAATGAAAAGTATCTTACTATCATTGAGTGTAAGAATTAGAGTGCTAAATTATTATATAGAACCAGATTTACTGTATGGCATGAATCTTGGAAGGCCGGTGTGTTGCCGGGGCCCTCACAGGGAGCAAAGAATAGTAACACTGTTGCCTACCATGCATGTCGTAAGAGGCGACTAAGGAGGCTATGGTTCCGTCGCCCTGCTATTGAGTGAGTGCGTGGCGCGACACTGTGAGCTGTGAATTTTGCGTGGAATGCTTTTACATCTGTTCGCAGTTTGTAGTGTGAACTGCAAGTTCGTAACGATGGCGGCCGGCTGTTGCTGGATTGACTGGTTTGCCTTTTCGGTTCACCAGTGCATTTTTCAGGAGACTCCTAGGAGTCATCGCTGGAGCTATGGAGTTCGTGCTTTGTGTGGCGCTTTCGGCGGGTTGCCCTACGAAAAGAGACCGAGCCTTATGGGATAAAACCCGGGTCAATGAAGTCTTTCTGGTGACTGCCGTTTCCATCGACAATGATCTGTATTTCTCGTGGAGGACTTTTGTGTTGGCATTCTGGTGGCGGCGTTATGCACAGTGTACCTGTGCGGGCTGTTGGCTTGCCGATACTCCTGTCTATTCCATTGTTCACATAGGGCAGTGAGGAGCATTTTGTGTGATATTCACTGGCACAGGAACGGAGCATAATGGGGACGACCCGTTGCCGTGAAGTTGGAACCGCGACTAACTAACTAACTAATCTTGGAAGGTAAATTAACAAATTAGGAAAAATTTAGAAGCAACAGAGATGTGGTTCCTGAGGCGACTGCCTGGAAGAGGCTAATAAATCTAGAACTTTATATACAACTATAAGAAGGATCCAAAACTTTCTTTGGTCATGTGATGAGAAGAGAGGCTATAGATATCCTGTCAACTGGAACGATTAATGAGAAAAGAGGCAGAAGCAGACCAAAAGAAATTATGCTGGATGGACTGAGATGCTGGCATAGAGAAATAACATCAACAGAGTTGATCCTAAACACCAAAACCCAAGATATGTGAAGAAACATGAATGCCTTATCCAGCTGGCAGGGCAAATGATGCTGAGTGATGATGATGATATATATATACCTAAGAGAAAAATGACAACCTTGCCAAAACACTTTAAATATGCAGTCTTTCACACACAAACTCTCTCTCTCTCTCTCTCTCTCTCTCTCTCTCTCTCTCTCTCTCTCTCTCTCTCTCTCTCACACACACACACACACACACACCCCTCCCCCAATAACCACATAATAAAAATAAAATATAAACACACCCAGAATCTTGTCATCATCAGTAATGTCTTGAGAAAATCTTGAAGATTCAAAAGTTTGTGTCCTGAAAAGAATAAAAAAACATTATAAAAATAATAGTATATGAAATAACAGAAATGCATCAATCAACTAGAATTTCATAAAGTAACCTATATAAAATCTAATATTCTCCTTTAAAAAAAAATGCTATAAATTGAACAATAAATACTTTAAATATTGTCTCAAAGTCTCCTATCAGAATATCAACTAAATATTGTCTACATCTATACTTACATTTTGGATACTTACTCTTTGGAATAGCTATCGATTGGGTCATGCGCAAATGCACAAACAACACAAATATGGGTATCCATTGGGTTGACAAAATTCTAGAAGACCTGGACTTTGCCGACGACATAGTGCTTTTGAGTTCAACACACCCAGATGCCCAAGAGAAAATAAACCATCTCCAAAATGTTTCAGGGCAAATTGGTCTCCAAATTAATACCACAAAAACAAAGACTATTGATCTTACCAACAGTTCAGATGACACCAATTAAACAGCTATGTTCTTGAAAAAGCCAACAGCTTCACACACCTAGGAAGCAAAATGACATCTACAGGGGACTCAACACCAGAAATATCATCTAGAATCGCACTGCAAACATCTGGAAGTCAAAGACACTCAGCAAACACACAAAACTTAAAATTTTCAACTCTTGTGTGATTCCAGTGTTAACATATGGATGTGAAAGTTGGAAATCAACAGTAGCTTTAGATAAAAAATTAGATAATTTTGAGAACAAATGTCTTAGAAGACTTCTAAACATCCACTGGACAGACTTCAGAACCAATACGCAAATAAGACAAGAGACTAAGCAAGATACAGTATCCAATTTTATAATAAGACGCCGCTGGAACTACATTGGCCATGTACTCAGAATGGACAAGACAAGACTCCCCTACCAAGCCCTCATATGGTCACCGGGAGGGAAAAGAAAATGGGGAAGACCAAGAGAGACCCTGCGTAGAACCATCATCAGAGAAGGCTCATTCAACGGCCAAGTGAACATCCAGGATCTTCAACAGGTAGCAGCGAACCGCCAGACATAGAGAGCCATGACTTCTGCCCTATGCGCCGCCTTAGGCTCAAGAGGAAAGACTAACTAACTAATACTTACATTGCAGGCATGCAAGCAAAGTTGATAGCAAACTGTGGCAAGTAACGCCATGTGTACAGTCGGGTGCAAGTTTGACACTTGGGCTCATCACTTGTCAAAGTGAGGGAAAGCTTGGCCACCTATTCCACCCTCTTTCAGGTCTACAAAATGTGATGGCACTATCACATCACACATCCATAGCAGGAAACTGTTCGGGATCAACTGTAAAAATGTTCTATGCTACATAAACCCATGGCCCAACAACTATACCAATCATGGCTCCACATAGTACATAGAGGTTGCTGACTGTGAGAACTACACTAAGTTGGTTAGATTAGAAACACAAAAGTATACATACATGTGCATACTGAGGGATTCCATCAACATGCTAAAGAAGAAACGTTCTGGATACATGTGTATGCAGTGGTCTGAGTCAATGCAGAAATTCACACCTAGGACTATTGTTTTCATGTTTGTGACAGGACATGTTGATGTCAAAAAAAAATTAAAAGGCAGACACTTTGGCTGGGTCTGCGGATATTGTGGAGGGTCTATCAATAAACCAAGCTGCTACTTCTTCTGCTTTATATGTCCTAATGGAGCATAAGCCCTCGATCAACTCATGCCAAGCCCTTCTATCCTTTGCTGTCTCCTGCAGTTCACTCCATGATTTCCCTATATTATTCACCTCTGTTACTAATTCTCTGCTTCATATGCTTTTAGGTCTCCTATTTCTTTTGCACTGTGGATTCCGAGGTAGGAGTGTCTAGTTATACTATTCTCAATGTGTCCTTTCCAATGGCAGAGTCTTTTCTTAACCTCTGGAATCTCATGGGAATTTATCTAGTTCTCTCCATGAGATTCACACTAGTGATTCTGTCATACCATTGTATTCCTTCTATTTAGCAAAGGCACCAGTCAATGAATGTTTATAGTTTATTAACAATTGTTAAAGTCATTCTACATGCTTCTGATCCAAATAGCAGTACTGATTTTTTTTATTGGTGTTAAATATTCTAAGTTTATGACTAGATTTAATTTCTTAAGTTGTACATGATATTTATAACTTGCCTCCAGGATCACTATGAGTAGGGAATCGAGTATGGAACTGGGCAAAAGGAACGCAGGTAAGGATATTTCTAATGTGTAATTAACAAGCTTGCAATAGGAACACACCCTTCAAATTCTGCCAGGAGAGACTGAGAACTTATGGACTTGTCTCTAGTGCAGTGATGTCAATTCACCATAAATAACTAAATAAGAAATCATAAATAAACTAAAACAGAAGCAACAATAAAATCTAGAAAAATCTAGAATTAACTAGTGCTTACTTTAAAACTGCTGAGCTGACTGGCATAGTCTGACCACTTTGATTTTCCAAAGCTACATTATTTTTGGCCAGATTATCTGCTGCTCCTTTTCCCACCTCCTTTGCTAGCATCTGCTGTCTCCTGCTCTTTGCACGAGCCAACCAGTCATCATCTTCATCATCATCTTTGGAGTGATGTGAAACTGGTGGGGATTCTTTTGAAGACACTGTTTTTTTGGATGGTTTCTTTGGGAGAATTCTGGGGGATGCAGAGGCAGATGAAACAGCTGGACTCTGGGGAAGACCTGCACTCCGTGCTGTAGATTTCTTTGGCTTGAAGAGTTCATCATCACTTTCAGAATCTTCTAGCCCTAGCCAAGCTCGTGCATTAGAACCAACTTTAGCAATGCTAGAAGACTTGTTAGAAGCTGCAGCCGCAGCACTGTCATTTTCATTGTCAACTGTTTTTCTAGAACCTTCTGGTGCTTTCTGAGAAGGCGTCTCTGCTAGTTTAGGTGCAGACGTCACAACCTCTGCTGTGGCTGTGTTTGGCACCCCTTGCTGTAAAGCCGATGTTGTTTTCACTGTAGTGGGTTCAATTGGCTTTGCTGCCATTTCCAACCAATCCATATCTGGTGGCGTTTTCTTAACACCTGATGGTTTTGATCTAGGGGACGGGCGACTTTCAAGTCCAAATATATCATCATCATCCTGAAATCTAAAAGCACAAATTTAATGCAAAAAGGTGAAGCTGATATGTCTGAGCACACATTTTTATTTAAATAAAATAGAATACAATTCGCTATCCATGAATGTTTTGTTGGTTTTTGTAAATATCTTATGAATCCAATTTTTAAAATAAAATGGTTATCTAACTTCACTTCCTGCTCCTTCCTAAGTAGGAACCTCCTGTGGGTATGTAAAATGTTAGGACTATTGTATTTTGTAGGCCTGAGTGCACAGAGGCATCCCATAGCGAATGATGAGAGCTAGCATCAAAAATTTCACTTACACGAACTAATGAAGTAAATGATGGACAGATAGAAGATAACCCTACAGCGGACACTGTTATTGGTGTAGGAAGTTATGAGGCTTCTCATAAAGGAGATCATGGCATTATGGGTAGGGTAGTTCTTTTTGCCACCACATTTACTTCCCAGAGAATAACCTGGCACCAATTTGACAAGGCTAGATACACCCCAAGACCACATGCTGGGATTTTACTTGGACGGCTGTTCTGGTAATTATGGTGCATGATGGTGGAAATGACCATGTGTTCACATGCACCCACTGTAAACGGACATTTACAGCGCGAATTGGCCTTACCAGTCACATTCGCTACCACCATAGGTAAAAGTTATTATGCCTTTTTAAAGCACAAACTATCGTCTGTCAAGACGGCAAGGTGCCAATGATGATGAATGTTCTGGTAAATCAGAACCTTATCTTCACCCAAAACCAAGGAAGCCATTGTGACTCCGAGCTTTGCTGCATTCTGTATGATTCCACATTCACATGTCTGTCTCTCGCCAGCAAATTGTTTCTGCAAGGGTTTTTTCGTGTCCATTTCAGAATATTACTTGTCCTCACTTTTGTGGTCTTCCACTTATTTTCTTATTCCTGAGATTATTCCAGTAAGCTAAGGAACTATCCACTAAATTGCCATCACTCCATCATCATTATCATGAGCCTTGCCATATGGTGATTGCATTCATGTCTCTGCACAAGCCTGGGTTCTTGATGTTCTGGATCAATTCTGTTGATGACATTCCTTTATGTCACTGTCTTAGGTCATCCAGGATCACTTCTCTCACTTTCATTACCTTCTACCAACCACTTGTTATTAATTACTCTGGCAGTCCAAGGTGTTCACAACATCCATCCCAGAAACCACATCTCCTTTAATTTCAAGCTCTTTCTAATTATTTCATTCACATTCTAAACAGCCTGGGAAATGATGGTGTTCTGCGTGATATTGAACACATCACTCCTAAAGTGTCAAATCTATATCTATAAAAATCGTTGTGTGTGTGTGTGTGTGTCTGTGTCTGTGTCTGTCTGTGTGTGTGTGTGTGTGTGTGTGTGCGTGCGTGCGTGCGTGCGTGCATGCGTGCGTGCGTGCATGCATGCATGCATGCATGCATGCATGTATGTATGTATGTCCGTCCTTTATTCGTGCGTGCGTGCGTGCGTGCGTGCGTGCATGCATGCATGCATGCATGCATGTATGTATGTATGTATGTATGTATGTATGTATGTATGTCCGTCCTTTATTCGTTCGCGAACGGTCCAACCGATTGAGATGAAATTTTCTACACGTTTTCCTTTCATTCCTGTGCAACCAACTGTGATAGTTTTATCTATCAGCTATTACCTTCCTAAAATTTAATTTTGTAATTACATGACTGAACATAAGAAAATATAAAAATATATGACAAAAAGGGATATAACTTTTAGTACCATTGTTATATCTTAAGTTACGTCCCCTGGCTATAGATTAAATGAGTTGATTGACGATGAATTAAATGAGATGCTCCACATAGATAGATAGATAGATAGATAGATACATAGATAGATAGATAGATCCCCGCCAGAGCCTGGGCGAAGCCGGGCCGGGCAGCTAGTGTTCTATAAAAATATAGGTCTAGTGCCATATGGCAAGACATGTAAAAGGAACTTTTACTTTTCCTTTTCTACCTTGTGACATTTGCAGACATGACGACAGGGAAGGAGACATAGATCGATTCATTATCTCTGAGATATGGCAGCAATGAGCATCCCTATACTCTGACATCTGCTTGGAGAAACCAAGCACACACTGCGGTTTTTAGTGAATCACTCACCAAATCAATCAATGATGGTGTGTAATAATAATGATAATGATGGAAATCTCTGTAAAGGGAAAGGTAGCCCCATGGCAAATACAGCCTTTGGGGTGTGAAGTGTTAGGCCTTCATATATTCTGGATCATGACATAAGAGGTGGGATAGTTAGTTCCCTTCCCTTGCCAAATAATTCCCAGAAAATTCGGACCGATACCCATTTTTATGAGGTGGGGTCGACTCCAGAGCCATGCTGGTTGGATAAAACAATCCTGCCTCTGCTGAGGAGTGAATGTGGACCACCATCATAGCAGGCAAGTGTGCTAACATCTATGCCACCGCAGCTGTAATCTCTGTAATAGATCTGATTATGATGGTGGTAATGATGAAAATGCCGGTGTCCAAGGTGAAGGGCTTATGGACACGATTCATAAGCCCGCTTACCCGCATTCGAAACACAGCTATGACTGATTTGGCAGCAGACCGCGTTGCGCTGGATTTTAACGAGTTGGTATGGGAGCCGGTCGTTCAGAAAGCAATGCCAAACGACTGAAAGTAAACTTGCCAAGACATAAACAACAGCAGTAAAATGCTGGTGTTGACAGTGATGGTCTGTAAAAAAAAGATATGACCCAAAAAATAAATGATAAAAATACAGACACCAATAATGTCAATAAAAAATGGCTGGTGATGAAGCAAACACTAGTTGAAGGTCATGTGTAAGAATGTTGATACTGACATTGAATTTAATAGTGACTGTGTAAACAAAACAGAAACTTCAAACCTACGAACAGGCAGAGAATTTAAAATAGAAGCAATTCCACGGCATACCTTACAGATCTTCGTGAATTCGGACGAGATCCAGATGCAGCCGAGGGCTGGTAACTGCCAAACTGGAAACCATCTTCTTCATCTTGTCTACCTGAACCATCTATAATGTTTTTAGAAAAGCTATTTTAAAATACATTATCAGTCTCTTGCTTACTGAAGTGAGAACATTCGATATTATGAGTTCCCAGCTCAGCATTTTCTACATGAAAAGAAGGTGGTATAATTTCAAGAAATGACTCTTTGGTGTGCCAAAAATGTCTTCTTCTTCTACTGCGTTCATCCGGACTCTTTTTTTCAGACGTGATTGCGTTGTGCCTGTTTACAGCAGAGCTGCGTTCTTGCGCCGTTAGGCCGACACATCCGACTTCTGCGGGTATTTGTTGACCGGGTTAACCTTCCCGGTGGTGCCAACAATTTTATTTCTTGTCTGCGAATTATTAATAATGTCTAATAATAAATTATTGGTAGAAATCTTGTCATTGAGCAAGACTTAAGTTAATGAAACAATAAAGCAAAGAAGAGAGCTATTTTAATCAAGGCCATTAACATGATTTGTAAGAATACACAGTAATAAAAGTGATGTCAATGCTGAAACACACAAACAGAAAATAAAGTCAACATATCATCTTCTTATAAGATTGATACTCCCTTAGCTGAGTGTTTTATCTATCTCTGAAGAATCTAGACCTACAGTATAGGTGAAAATACTCATCATCTTGTGCCTTGCCAAATTTCATAGGTATTCATGTCTTTCCAAAGATCTTGGTCCTTGAGGTTCTGGATTGTTTTCCCCTGCATATCCTTTACAGGACATCGCTGTCAACACCAGCATTTTACTGCTGTCATTGATTTCTTGGCACGATTACGCTCAGTAGTTTGCCATTGCTTTCTAAGTGGCCGGCTCACTTATCCCGTAAGTTACCAATGCGGCAAGAACTGCTTCCAATTTTTGCGCGCTCCCACGTGGATAAACAGGATTATGGAGAAAGTTGCTTAACTCCTAGGCCAGGGAGACCGGCTGGTTCTGGATTAGTTCTGTTAATATTCCTTCATGGTACCATCTTAGTCCATCCAGCATCATTTCTCTGGTTCTGACTCTGCATCTTTCCAGTCACCACCATCTTCTCCAATGCCTCTCCTACTGCTGATCTTTCCAATCACCACCATCTTCAATGCCTCTCCTACTGCTGGTCTTTCCAGTCACCTCCATCTTCTTCAATGCCTCTTCTACCGCTGAAAACAAGTGCACCATAACAGTAACACATTTATGGAATATGCTCGAGTTCAAAGCGAGAAAGAAAATTAAAACCCTGGCAGTCCAAGATATTAACACTGTTCATCTTAGTAACCATTTCTCCGCTTCCTCCAAGGCCTTCCTAATTTGTTTTGTTGACAATCCATTGTTCAATGTCTTGCAGCAGAACAGGTTTATATAACATTTCAGTACTCTCTTTCTTTCATTCACTGATAGTGTCTTATTATTATTATTATTATATTTTAGTGCTTCCTTTCTAACACTGAATCAGTCTGGGGCAGATGATCAAAGACTGGACTGAACACAAATAAAAAATAATATAATTTATTTGGGCTTCTTTCCCTATTTTTATATACTCAAGGGTAAAAGAGAGAGAAAATGTACGTTAACATGTCAACATAAATTAAACACACATTTTTTTATCGCAATGAAGACAAGTGACTATAAGCCAAAGAAATTAAATATATTTGTATGTAACGTCACTGTGATGGAGCCAAGCCCATGCTGAGGAAAAAGTAGAAATTCTAGTGGATTTGAGAGCATCATGAGTTTACGGCAGGCTATACTGGAAACTACCCTGGCAAAATTGTAAAAAAAAAATTATACCCACAACAAAATCTTTACAGTATTGTGTATTGGCTGATGCTTGGAAAGGACTCAGCTGTGCTAGCTTTTAAAAATGACACACCACAACATCGGTGGGACAATGCCTCAACATTCTACAATAAGGTAGAAGGAAGGAAGGAAATTATCAGATATTTTCAAAATCCATTATTCAATTCATTCAGATGTGGAAGCTCAATGTTACCTTACTAAATGTTGTTAAAATACCTTTAAATTGTTTTTCAGCAAGTGGTAACAACTAAAATCATATACACATACCCGCAACAGAGGTGCTGTACCTCCTATCCAGGACAAACTCTTTCTTCTCTTTCCTCTCGAGAAGCTGTGCGGCAGAGCTGGAACCTTTGCCCAATAAGCTGTCGAAGACAGAGCGAGCAGGCCGTATTTCTTCGCTCTCTGCTGCAACATTAACCATTAATATTTATTTATTTGAAATAACTCTACAAGAACATCAGATTTTGTTTCCTTGTTGGGTTCAAAATTATTCACTCTTTGAATTTAAGTTTCAGTATTTTAATTTGTTAAAACTATACGTGGTTGCAGGGGAAAACATGAAAATAACCAGAAAAGGTGAAATAAAAAGTAAAATTTACCACCTATGAAAACTGACATCCCAATAAAGAGACTTGGAAATACCAAAGCTGAACTACTGATCTTTAGTAAGAAAGAGTGAAATTATGAAAACATAACATGAAACAAATATATATATATATATTGAATTACAAAATGGACACTGTCATACATGCATATGGTCAATAGCAATCCATAGCCTTGGAACAACACACAAAAAACAAAAATAATTAGAGACATTCAAGATATTCAAAATAAAATGAATCACGTGACTGAAAATAAAAGACACATGATACTATTCTGATGAAAATAAATGAACATATAACATTGCTCAGAGCAATACAGAAAACAACGTTATTGTGACTTGGCCATAACCTACAGCATGATGGAAGGTGATATATTTGGCAAGCGACAAAGAGGTAGGCCAAGAAACACATTCATTGTCCAGCCATGCTGAGACCTGTTCCTGAAGGCAAATGCAGAAGTGAAGCCAACAAAAAAGGCAGGTACCATTGGTGAAGCATGATAAGCAATCTTCATAGTCAACCCAAGGGCTGAACAACTTGAGGATGATGATTTGAGATTCATGTTTTCATGCTTCTCTTCTGAGGCAAAAGTCGAAGTTTGAATACCATAGGAAATTCTGATCACTTGAAGATCAATAAATGCAAAGGAAAGTCAGCAAGTAAGATAAATATTTGTTTTTTGTTTTGCACTTGCTCACTTTGAACTCAAGCGTAGTCCATACACACTATTTTTAGTAGTGATGAGCTGAATTTTGCCTGTGGATCAGCTTTCCCTATTAACAATGTCCCTCGCCATCAGGCAAACCCACTCCGGCTTCAGAGGTACTTGTAATTTACATCAAGTCAAAGATGACAGGTCAACATTTTAGTCCAGCTGTCCTGTAGGGGTTGAACAGCTTACCTCGGCATCAGCACACCGGATGTTTAAGAACACGCGTTCTTACCCATTTGGCCATGCAGACCTGCAGATAAATATTAAAAGCTATAATGAGACCGGCTCTGTGGCAAAGGGCTTTTGTTGCATATCCTTTACAGGAAATAGCAGTCAACCCCAGCATTTTTTTGCTGTTTGTGATTTCTTGGCAAGTTTACCACTTAGTTTGCCACTGCTTTCTGAATGAACGGTACCCATGTCATTTTATTAATAAAACCAACGCAAGACGGTCTGCTTCCAAATCGCCCGCATCTGTGTTTCAAAAGCGGTATTCGGGATTGTGAACTGTGTCTGTAAACCCTTCGCCGGCTCCACGGCGAAGGGCTTATGAGCGCAGTTTGTAATCCCGCATACTGCGTTCAAAACACAGCTGCGGAAAATTTGCCCTGCCTAGGTTTACATACAATGATATGGGTGCTGTCGTTAAGAAAGCAATGGCAAACTACTGAATGTAAACTTGCCAAGAAATCACAAACAGCCAAACAGTGGGATTGACTGCAACATCCTGTAAACGATATACTACTAACTTTTTTAAATGAGCACATGCAGGCGACACTTAGCTGTCTACTACCTAAGCTTATCATAAAGCTGGATGAAGCTGCCACCAAATGACACTTTCAGAGAAAAGCAACAACTATTATTAATTTCCACATTTATTTCATAGCTTTCCGATTTTACACTTATGCACACATGTACATATGCACACACATACACATGTATGCGCACACACAGGTGTGAATATACTATTTCATAAATCTAGGCAAATCTTTTCTTTTAACCACTGTTAAAACAAGAACCCTATATGGTTCCACTGAAAAGGTTGCAGATGTCTTGAGTCAAACTACATGCAACTTCAAGAACCAAGTAGTGTATTCATAGCAAATTAGATGTTTAAAAGTCTATACACAGTCTGAAACATTTATAAGAAAGTCACCATCACTTACATTATGGACTCAAGTAAAGCTGAGGTGTCATGTTATCCTCCATTTGAGTGATTGTAGATTGCTCTTTACTAACTGACAAAACTTGATTTTCTAGGCATCTGTAAAGATAGTTTGCCATTGCTTTCCTTCTTAGCAGTAGCCATTTTGGTTGATTACCATAGTTGTTGTCTCCTAAAAAAGATCCTCTGCCTACATTGTGAAATTGGAGACCATAACCTACAACTACCTTCATCCACCACCTGCACCCATGGCTTCAAGTAACCCTGATCAGGGTGTTAAAAGGGTATCCACCTTGCCCAAGGGTGTCCTGTAGGCTAGCCGAGGAAAGGAGGCACTTTACTTTTCCTTTGATACAGGATACCCCTATCCCACCACCCTCTTAATTAATAAACTAGAGAAATTTGTGACAACTGGCAAGATTGAAGGGAAAATAACAAGGGGAAAGCAGAGAAATAAATATCTGTATGGCTTGACCACATAACATCGTCAAGACAAGAACACAGAGCCGATCCGTGACTCTTGCAATCATGTGAGTTGGCAAAGCAAACCGTCTGTGCTTATTGGCATGGCACATGGTGATGATGATAATTGTTCTTACCTATTTTTGTTTTCTGTGCAGCAACATTATGTCTGGTGGCCAGGGTAGGTTTTTCATCCAGGCCAAGACCATCAAGGAGATCATCAGAATCACTAAATATACCTCCTTGTGTTTTCACTGCTGTGAAAAATGTAATTATCTCTCATTTAGTCATCATCATCTTACAACTAAATTACTAGTAAATTAACATTGTATTACAAAACTGTGCTTTTCTTTTCTTTTTTTCTCTAGACCCTTGTGAAAATGTCAAGGTAATGTCGGAGCAGATGATGTGCTTGGGATATGAAGTGTTAGGTCATCACATATACTAGGTCATGCTATTATAAGATGGAGTGACCAACTCCCATCTTTTTTTTAACCAGTAAATCTCTTTTATGCATGTTCATGCCCGGATCAATACCTGGGCTGTACTGCTTGGGGAACAATTCTGCAACTATTGGGTACTAAACAGGTCAGTCAATTCACTAAACACGATATTACAACTTCTGATCTTTGAAAGGTTGACTGGTTGGTTGGTTGTCAATCCTTAGGAAGACAGAGTTTTAACTCTTAAGTCCAATACCTGTAAAGGGCTTGACATCTTCTTCTTCTTCTGTGTTCATCCAAAATGTTGTTTTAGACGTAATTGCACTGTGCCTGTTTACAGCACAGCTGCGATATTTGCCCCTTTCAGCCGACACATCTGACTTCTTCAGGCACTTGTTGACTGGGTTACCTTCCTAGGGAATCTATCTGAGTGAGGTTGTGTGGAAACTTATCTCCTGACCGGTACCAGAGCTCTCCTTCCCCTCTCCAAGCTCAGAAACCAGTGGTGTGTACAAGACTGGTACTGGAACTTCACATCTGCAGAAAAGCATATTAGGATGTAGCCAGGTCATGATTCAGGACAGTACATACAGACAGGATGGATTAGATCTGGGCTGGTAATGTTTCTTCCACGTGTTTTACGTATTTCATTGTCAACAGGCTCAAACCTAATGCCCAGAGGGGTGTCCGTGTAGTGTACCAATTTTTGCCCAACTAATGCCAGTTTTTATTTTTTTAAATACCTAATTATGTTCCTCATGTATAAAAAATTAACTTAAATATAAAAAATTAACTTAAATATAAAAAAAACTATTATCTCATTATATTAGAGTGGCCAAGAGGTGTGACATATTGTCTCTAAATAAACAAAAATGCTTCATGCATGTATCAAATATTGAGTGAATGCTTCACTGAGGTTACTCAAAGATAAACAAAGACAGAAACAGAAACATAATGAGGAGAGATACAAAATAAAACTCAACTAACACTACAAATAATTTGGTGATCGTGTGAGATAGGTAAACATGACCACCCATGCTTATCAGCATGACACATGATAATAAACACTTCTAATCATGAGTGATACTTGCTAGCTAAATATAAATGATAATAAGATTGATATGTACCCGTTTGCCCTGAACTATTGTCAACATCAGCAGGAGAGTCTGTGGCAGTAGGAACACTCTTATCCTGAGGACTACTGCCACTTCTGGTAGGTGGTCTGTCCAACAGACTGTGTCTTCGAGGGGAACCTGGCTGGGATACTGGAAAAAAGGAAGACAGGAACATGAATTGTCTCCTCGGATACCACCAGTTCTACTAACTGTCCAATTAATGTTATTAGTTTCCTCACCTCCAAGCGCCGCTTGCTTTTGTATCATATATCCGACCTCAGATTGGACGAGATTACCCGCTGAATTTAAGCATATAACTAAGCGTACACTTTATGAGGGCACATGAATACACTTGGAGGGAAAGTTTCAATGTCGGTCAGTCAGTCCTACGTGGCAAAGCTTGAAGCTTGCGAGCAGGCGACCAGTGGATGTGACATGGTGGTAGTAGCAAATATACAAGGGTTAAGTAGGTAAGGAACCTGCGACTGGTCTAGCAAACTGGTAGGGAATTTACTTGATCCTAAGATTCTGTTTAAGATTCATAGAGGAAATTGGAGGAAAGGAATTAGTCACAAGCACCGGAACTTCAATTACCCCTCCCCACGACGCCTAACGGCATAAGTGGATAAAAAAAAAAAAGTTTCTTCACAGAACAATTGTGTTGTACTGCGCTAATGCCAGACTTTATAACAGGGCCCAGTGTAGTCATTTTGAGCTCATATGTCTGGCAAGATGTCTGCTCTTTATGCTTATCTTTTTACATAACAGACACATACATGTGGGGAGTTGAGGTAGCACAGTGGCTAGTATGCATACCTATTGGTCATGTGTTCAAATTCCCCTGGCTCTCAGGTCGACCAAATTTAAAAATGGGAACTGGGATATGTCATAGGAAATAAAAGCAGCCTGTGTGATAATGATCACAATACCCATTGATTGCCAATTGGTCTATAAAAATATGGGGCTATACCTTATGCCAAATTCACCTCAAGACATGTACAAGGGCCCTTTCCTTATTTTTTCCTTTTTTTGTGTTTTCAAATAGATTTTTTTTTTTAAATGTTGCATATCCCTTGCATGACGTTGCAGTCAACACCAGCATTTTTCAGCTGCTGTTGATGTACTAGGGAAGTTTTTACGTTCAGTAGTTTGCCATTTCTTTCTGAACGACCGGCTCCCATACCAACATGTTATAACGCAACGCGACACAGACTGCTGCACAAATCGGTCGCAACTGCATTTCAAATGCCTAATAAGCGGCTCATTTGGAGACAGGCTTCAAATAGTGCATGACCAAAATTTCCCTGATTTATTTAATTTTTCTTTTTAAATCCTTCTTTACACACCAGTCCAGCTTTTTTTTTCACTTAACCTGATGGTCATCATGATTCTGTTTGTAATACTGCTTTAAGTATGCTGAAGCGACAGTAAATAATGATGAAAATTATGTTATAATTTGTGTTAATGATTCTCTAACCATTAAAGAACTCCTGTTTGCGGATGACCAAGCACTACTAGCAAAATCAGAAGCTGAATTACAAGACCACATGAATAGTCTAAACGAAATGTGTAGGGAACATAACATGAAAATTAGCACAAGCAAAACAGAGGTAATGACTATAACTAAAGAAGAAAAAACAACAACAATTCACCTAAACGAACATACCCTGAAACAAGTAAATAGTTTCAAGTACCTGGGAAGTATAATATCATCAAATGGCAAATCAGAAGACGAGATAGAAAGTAGATGCAATAAGGCAAACCAACTCTTTGAACAAATGGCACCAATACTAAAGAACAAACATGTATCAATAACTACTAAGAAAGCACTTTACAACACAATATTCCTACTAACTCTATGCTACCAATGCCAAACCTGGACAATGACAGAAAAAGAGAAAAGAAAAATCACAACAGAAATTAGATTCCTGAGAAGAATACTCAACGTATCAAGAAGAGATAAGATCAGAAATAAAGAAATCAGGACTTAAGTGGGGGTTATAGCCGCAAGTCAAATGGTTTGGCCATGCAAGTAGGTTGCCATCCAACAGCATACCACAACAAGCAATGATGTACAGACCAGATGGAAGCAGAGGAAGAGGCCGACCACGTAAACGTTGGACGGAAGGAATAGCAGAGTCCATGGGAATATCGATACATGAAGCCCATAACCGGGCACTCTCACGAAGTTTATACTTCACCTCGACACCGCAAGGTACAAGAGGAACATGATGAGATGAGATGAGATGAGATTCTGTAATCATTCTGAAGATGGATCTACTACAAGGCCATTCTCATGTTCATCAATGTGCTGTTGATGAGCTCATAGAACTAACAGTAAAAATAAGTAAACAAAAAAAAAACTTTTACAGGCCATGAGGTGTATTGGGTATATGGTGCTAACTCTATATTTTTACAGGCCAATCAGCACTCAATGGGTGATCATGCCAGTCTCCTTATTTCCCAGGACATGTCCTAGTACCCAGTTTAGACTCAATCAATCTGGAAGCCAGGTCAAAAAATCTTTCTTATAGCGATTTGAATTTAATAAATGAAGTAATGATTACAGCTTGTCTGGCAATAATAATGCCTATTTTAAAAAAATAATAATAATAAAGACAATTTTTTTGGGGGGACCTTGGATGATTTTTGTGTGTGTGGCTAAGATGCATGGGTTTTTATTTCATGGGGTTGAGAGGTGTCTAGCCCATAATTTTTATTTTTCAATGCAATTAATATAGGATTAATGACACAACATACCAGGTGGTGAAGCTTTTTTCCCTGTGACAACATTTTCAGGACCCCTAGGCTGTGATGTAGGAGTTGGTACTGAATTCTTTGTAGCAGATTTTGGGCGGTCACTCTCAGAAATGTCATCACTGCCGGACAGAACCCCAGCGAGTGGGTCATCAGGGTCAAATTCTGTAACGACACACGTTGGACACTACAATAAAGATCAAGGAAATTTCACAAAAATCAATGTTGTTGAAATTAAAGTGATAGAATTTCACATATATTAGGTTATACTATATGAGGCAAAGTAATGGGACACTTCAATAAACAGCAAGATAATCACTGATATAGAAGTTGAAGTGATAAAATTTCACAAGACTAGGTTATACTATATGAGGCAGAGTAGTGGTACACTTCCACAAACAGCAAGGTAGTCACTGATGTAGGAGTTGAAGTGATAGAATTTCACGTATATTAGGTTACACTTGGGAGTCTACAGGTGACGTGATTAAAGCACCTGACTCATGCTCCGAAGTTTATGGGTTCAATTCCGGACTCTGTCCTTTGGTTCACAAGTGCAATTTTCTCGGAGGCTATGTTCAGAAAGCAATAGCAAACTACTGAAAGTAAACTTGCCAAGAGATCACAAACAGCCACAAAATGTTGAGGTTGACAGCTACATCCTGTAAAGGATATGCAACTAACTTTTTTACTGGGGGTCATCACTGGAGCTGTGGAATTCATGCTTTGTGTAATGTTTTTAGCTGAAAAAGATAAATTCATATGGTATAAAACCCAGTATCAGTACGATAAAAACGATCCGCTTGCCTTTAACCCTCCAGATTACAATAGATGTAGTAGGGTAGCCATCTCCCTTCTTTAAAGAGTGAGATGAGTGCTTCATCACATAATACTCAATGTGATATGTCAACAAAATGATGCATGTCCTTTGCAGGACACTGCGATCAACCCCAACCCTATGTTGATTTTCTAGGCAATTCTACATTCTGTAGTTTGCCATTGCTTTCTGAACGAGAAGTGAACGCTGAAGTCCAACTGACCAGTGTAGCGGTTGATCCCACTACCCTGCCATCAGCACACCAGAAGTATAAGAGCTAGCATGCTTTCATCCTTTCTGCCATGTCAACTGCTAATGTGATACGTACACAAACAAAATATCCACAAACTTACCCCCAAAATCAAATTTCTTCTTTAGTTTTGGAGCTGTTTCTGGCCTCTGATGTACCTTCTGTCCTGGCAAGAGATTCTTGCTAGCCGAACTGATATCTATAAATGTATATTTAAAGGTCAGGTGAGATGCAGCTCATAATATCAATAATTAATTATGCTTCTGAGAAACTGTCATGATATAAAGAACAGAAAATAACTATACTGTAATGAATAAAGTAAAAACAGGCAGTGGAAGAGGTCACCTTCACAAGAATAGTTTGAAGGATTTAATTAACAAGAGAGACTTCCGGTCCCCAACATGGCGGATAGGCATTAGTTTAGTCGTTTGGTCGTTGGATCAACATCACGGCTGCCATATGACAAGCACGCCAAAGAAAATACAGAAAAGGAGAAAAGGGATTTTCCATTATGGACACACCAAAGTGGACGGTCAACAGGAGAAACCAAGGGAAACATGAAACGTCAGAGGACAACAAAGAAAGAGACGTTGTGAGACTGCGACAGCAAGCGGTTGTGTTTTCTTAAGGCTCCGTGTTGAAAGGGATTTCCGGGACGCAATGATTGCGAGGATCAGCAAGTGAGCAACAGGAGAGAGGAATGTGTGGACGAGGATACATCAATGAAAGGACGGGGCGTGGAAAAACCTAGGCAATTTTCTGAAATACTGAACCGTGAGAGTTGAGACTGGGATTCAAGGTGAACGGAGTAGAACAGGGAGCTTATCCATAAATATATAAATAAACGCCGACCCTGTCTGAAGGGCAGTTTATGTTCGTGGAGAGCTTTTATCCCGTTGTTTCTGCAGCACATATATTAAAGTGTAAAAACGTTCGCTAGAATGCCTCAGTTATTTCATGTTCTACGAATTCAGGTGAAAACTGTGTTCTATGTTTTCAGTTAGTTGACGAGTTATCGATTTGTCGATTCCAGTTGGTAGTTATTGCGGGAAGACACATCGAGGCAACGGCACACGGGTTTAACCCATAAGTGCTCCGTTTTCCTCTTAACTCAAACCCGAGTCTGGAGAAACTCAACTCAATGCACGAACTCCGTTGCATCGGCGAGGATCCTAAAATACTTTAGGTAGATTTTTAACTCGAAATTTTGCATTTAATAGGCATTTAAACCGTTAAGGCCTATGGTGTGTTTATGCTTCTGGCTATGGTTTGCAGTCACATTATCCTCATGTTGGACTGGTAGTGCATGGTTCCGTCACCCTGCTACTGATTTGAGCACATGGCGTGACACTGTGAGCTGTGAATTTCGTTTAGAATGTTTTTACACCTGTTAACAGTTGTTGTAGTGTGAACTGCACGTTTGGAACAATGGCGGTTGGCCTGTCACTTTGAATTGACTGGATTGCCTTTTCGGTTCATGGGTGCATTTTTCTCAGAGACTCTTGGGAGTCATCGCTGGAGCTATGGTATTCTTGCTTTGTGCGATGCTTACAGTGGGCCACGCAGCCGAAAGGGACCGAGCCATATGGGATAAATCCCAGGGCAATGAAGTTGATCCTCTCGACTTTTAATGCAGTAATATGTGGCTGTTGGTTTTCTAGTGACTGCCGCTTCAATCGACGATGAACTGTATTTTCCGTAGAGGACTTTTGTGTTGGCATTCTGACAGCTGCATTACGTACCTTGTACCTGTGTGGGCTGTTGGCTTGTCAAGACTCCTGTCTATTCCACTTTTCACATAGGGCAGTGAGGAGCATTTTGTGTGATGTTCACTGGCACAGGAACGGAGCATGATGAGGACGACCCGTTGCCGTGAAGTTGGAACCACAACTAACTAACTAACTAATTAACTAACAACAGAACTGACTTCACTGCACAAAGTTTAAGCCCATATGGCTCAGTCTAATTCCAAAGGGCAACCTGCTGAAAGTGTTGCACAGAGGAAGAAATCCATAGCTCCAGAAACAACCCCCAGGAGTCTCAAGAGAAAACTGCACTCATGAGCCAAATGATGTAGGCCGTAATCGAACCTACAACCTTTGGCGCATGAGACAGGTGGTGTAACTACTTCACCACAGAGACTATAGCTTCACAAGAATGTGATCATAAAGCTTTCAACAGCTAGCAAAACCGAAGACAAGCAGACACTAACAGAACTGCACATGGATATGAAAATGTATAAAAAATGGCACAAAAACAAACCCCCAAGCAGGCCTAATGTAACATTACATGGATATTAGTTTAGGTTGCTTTGGTTTGTAAAGGATCACTTTCACTGCACACACATATATCAATAAGTGCTCCAGTCTCCTCCCATAGATCACCCAATCATGCATTTTAAACATTTTTTGGGAGTCTCCATGGCAAAGTGGTCAAGCCATCTGACTCAGTCTCAGAAGGTTGTGGGTTCGATTCCGGGCCCGTGTCCTTCGGTTGACGGGTGCATTTTCTCGAAGACTCCTGGGGGTCACTGCTGGAGCTACGGAGTTTGTGCTTTGTGTGATGCTTTCACCAGCTCGCGCTGCAGAAAGAGACTGAGCCATATGGGGTAAAACCCGGTGCAATGAAGTCGACCCTGTCGACTTTTAAGCGACTCTTTTTGTGTGAGTAGCTTTTTTATTTAGAAATGATGCCTGGAAAGTGGCCTATTCAGCATGCTCTTTACAATTTTCAACTACCGAGAGATTTTTAATGTGTGCAACGTGCACACAAATCCACTGAGTTCTTTGTCCTTGTCCAAGAAGGTTAGATGTTTGTTTCACTACCCGAGGACCTGGGTGGAGTATGCCTTCCTTTTTCTTAATCTCCAAACAAACACTGTCAGACAAACCTGGTCTGCTTGAGCCTGAGACGCACTTTTAAAATGGATAGGATATAAGGTGGGAGTCTCCGTGGCAAAGTGATCAAGCCATCTGACTCAGTCTCAGAAGGTGCAGTTAGCACCAGGATAGGATATAATCTCAATATAAACAAATAACATATTTAGCCATGTGCATAATAATAAAGACAAGTGGATCTTTAATAACTACCCATTGATATGAAGTGTAAATTTGTAGATGAAAATAATTACAAGCGGATCTAAAATTATGGATAGTTCTACATGAAAAACATAATATGTACATCTACATGAAAAAACAAAACAAATGGAGACTAATATAACTACATGTAGATATAAAAATATGCTAACAAGTAAAAAAAAAAAAAAATAAAACAAATCTTATATGACTGAGGCAAGTCGAAAAACAAAAAAAAATAGAGTGGTTTATAACTGGCAACAAGAATTGGTAGATAGGAAGTCATGATAGAAGTCTGGGAGTTTTAACATACTTTCATTATTAAAGGTAGGGCACAACCCCTGAATGTTATATGTTCAAAATAAGTGATTACTGATGTGCCATACAATGTAAAGATAATTTTTTTAATGAATTTACCTGTCATTTTTCCTGGTGCAGTACCTGGTTTATGCTCTGGCTGGATCATTCGTGGTGAAAACGCTAGGGGATTTGAAGGTATGGATGAGGGCGATGGTGGTTTAACAGGTTTTCGTTTGAGGCTTGTCCTTGCACTGCCAGGAGGACTAGTTGGGTCACTCTGGGTTGGAGACTACAAACAAAAAAATTTTTTAAATACAATTTCATCTTATATATAAATTAGGATGTCCGTATCTCTGTCTGTCTGTATCTCTGTATGTATGTATGTCCTTTATACGCTCGCGAACGGCCCATCCGATTGAGATGAAATTTTCTACACGCCTTCCTTTCATTCCAGAGATGCCAACTGTCGTAGTTTTTTTTTCTTCTTCCTCCTCCTCCCTCCTCCCCCTCCCAAAATACGTACGTCCAGGAAATGGTCTTCTACATAGACACTTCTCTCTGAGGTCCGCGATAACATATTAACCTGGTGGGATGGCAATCAATCATCCTACTACCTCCTCCCTCCTCCTCCTCCTCCTCCTCCTCTCCCCTCCTCCTCCTACCCTCTTCCTCTTCCCCTCCTCCCTCTCCTCCTCTTCCTCCTCCATCCTCCTCCTCCTCCCTCTTCCTCCTCACTCCTCCTCCTCACTCTTCTTCCTCCTCCCTCTACCTCCTCCTCCTCCTCCTTCTTCCTTCTCCTCCTCCTCCTCCTTCTTCCTTTTCCTCCCTCCTCATCCTCCCTCTACCTCCTCCCTCCTCCTCCTTCCTCTCCTCCTCCTCCTACCCTCTTCCTCTTCCCCTCCCCCTCCTCCCTCTACCTCCTCCTTCTTCCATCCTCCTCCTCCCTTTCCTCCCTCCCTTTCTCTTCCTCCCTCTTCCTACCTCCTCACTTCTCCTCCTCTCTCCTCCTCCCTTTTCCTTTCTCCTACTCCTCCC